>CM062288.1:92929848-93448815 GCA_031216915.1 Pictodentalium vernedei
GAGCAATTGCTCAAAAGCTCATTTGCTCGATGGGTTTCGAGTCATTCGAGCAGTATGTGGAGTCACTCGATCGAGTAATTGCTTTATAGCTCATTTTCTCGATGGGATTCAGGTCGTTAGGCAATTGCTCATGGAGCAATTACTCTCTTGGCTCTTTAGCTTATAACGGAAAGTCATCAACCCTGTTTCTAGGTTTCCCACTTACGGAATCCCTTTTTAAAAAAAAACGTCTGGCCTTCGGCACCCCTTTTAATGAAATGACGCCACAAGATGGCTGCTCACGTGGGCTACCATGACAACACAGCATGCTGCCACTGGGTCACGAAACTATGACGTCACATGAGATCCGGAAAACAGTGACTCCAACGTGCGAGACAAACTACTGATGTCAATGATACCATTCAACAAAGTTGAAACACCACCACAATGTGTATTTTTAATCTCTCTCGGCGCCCTTTAGGGGATATACAAGTTAAACGACACGTAAAGCTTACAATTGAGCGAACATGCGGCAATTGCCAGTTCATACCGGAAAAGTGATGGTTGTACTCCATTGACTCAGGTTGCAGAAAAAATGACCAGTTGCGCGCCCTTGGGCGGTAAACGTGTCTCCGAGAGCCACGTTTACCACCCAAGTGTTGTGCGACTGATAATGTTATTGGACCTGAGTCAACGAAGTTTAACACTGTGAAATATGTTCAATTTAATGTAGTTTTTTTCGAGTCTCGACTTATCTGGTGGGTGAACGGACTGTAAACACTGTAAAATATGTCCAATTTAATGTAGTTCTTTGTGAGCCTCAACTGGTCTTGTAGTGCACTGTATTACAATCGAATCCGCATCGGAATCGACCGAATGTGATCTCAAATAACCAGAAATCGGTCAGCGGCCATTTTTAGTAATCGGTTGAACACTGCATTAAATTTTACAATTTATACAATGCCCAGAAGGCCTTGACAATCCATTTAAATGTGATAGTTTGAAGAACCAAGACTTCGTATGGGGTTTGGGTTCCATGTAGACTACCTAAATTTGGTTCTCTACCGGGACAAACTGAAGAACCAGTTTGGGTTTCTTGAGAAACAAAATTTCTCTTTGTGTAAACCCTGGTTTAACATGGTGTTTGGGACAATACCATACTTTAATTTACAGGCACCTGCTCCTGTCATTTGATGAAATAAAATTTCTGAGAACACCCCTGACGATATTACTTAATACATAAAGTAATGTTGGGAGGGGTGGGATAATAGAATGTGGAAACGCATCACCAGAAGATAATCTTACATAACTAAATAAAATATTCTAATACTTTACCGCTATTATCAATGCCTGTAATATCGTCCTCATTGTTACCGTATGTTGTATGTGCAGAATTGGAAAGAATAATAAAAGTTGAACACTATCTTTTAGAATATATCTTATCGGTGTGCTGAAGAACACGAACACGTGAGCTACTGCCCACATATATATACATTAACTTTCTCTGTTGAAGAATCAGTTTAAGCCCTTTAACTCCTTGCTTGCTTCTGGAAGATACTCCTGTCCAGAACAGGATTTTGCTTGCCGTTGAAAAAAAGTATAATTTGGACATATTTAATCCAATTTTCCTCTTGTAAATCGAATGGATTTTTTCACCAATGATCTCTTGAGTTAAATTTAGATGAATTTTTCGGCAAATCTAGTCACAGAAGCGGACTGGCTATATAGTACACCGGGAAACTTACCGGTGGGCCTCCTATTCGGGCCTCCTACGACCCCAAAGTCTATGAAGCCCAACACCTGTGGTGCATGAAAGTTTTTGAAAATTACCAACAGGCAAATGGTCTAATTGCATAGACTTCCGGTATACCGAAATGCTCTCTATGTGGACTGCCAATGGCAGTCCACATAGAGACATTTCGATATACCAGCAGTCTAGTTTGCATTTGAAAAAATCAATTTTTCTCCCATTGGGTCGAACTATAGTCAACTCGATGGTGCAACTATTTTCCGAATGAGCAACGAAGATGATATAAATATGACATCGAAATGTCCTTTATGTGGACTGCAATTGGGTTAGTACGGACCTACCGATCGGACCCACACACCAGACGTTTTACCTACTAACCGGGCTCGGCCCAACAAATGGGGTGAGCCCGGTTGTAATAACACCACGACAGGCAATAACCAGGCCCCAATTATCAAAGAAAGATCGAAGTTTGAGGGGGAGCCCTGTTGAACGTTTTCTGGAAAAAGTGTATGTGTGTATCTGTGTCTCTGTGTGTGGGATTTGTAGACACCTACGATCGGGCACACACACCAGACATTCAACCCATCAAGTGTACTCGTCAGCGTGAGCCCAGTTGTTAACCAACTGGTATCTGAGGCCCGTTCGTAACACAGTACAAGACTGTGTGATCACGCAGATGCAGGTAAGCAGCGTTCTTTCAGTTTGAAAAATCAAAATACCCCCCCCCCCCCCCCCCCCCCCACCCTGGTGCATTTCCCGATAATTTTTCTAGGCCCAGTCCGCCCCTGTCTAGTCATGGCTGCTTCATAGCATGATTCGGCCGCATCCTCCCGCGTAATATGCAAATTCGTTAGTGAACAAAAAATATTTTCGAAAGAATTTCAACAAAACCATATCATCAGGGACATCGAAAGGAAATAATATTGGGAGGATTATAATGGATGAAGCGTCGCCTGTGGGAGAGCACGAGAGGGTGAGTCCCGGGGACCTCTTCCAGGAAAGGTTTTCAAAGTCTATGGGGGTTTTCCCGGTAGTTTCAAACAGATTTTTCTTCACCGCAAACCGCAAACCAAACCCACCCACTATTGAATAATGTCACGCAAACTTTGTGGCGAAACGATCTAAAGCAATGAAATTCTCGTTCATGACATTTTACGTGTTGGCTTATAACGATTCTTGTGCGAGAACGTTCGTAACTGATACGTCACTGCGTTTTGCGTTCGATAATAACCTTTAATATTGTGGATTTTGCAGAGATATAATTGTCAAAGAAACTTAACAAATGTGTGGTGAACATGATGATGATGGAAGAACGTTCAAACTGGACGAAAAGTTAACCTATATTTGACAAAAGTGGGGGAGGGGTAAATACCCCGCCCCCGGTTTCTAAGCCACTGAATGTCATCTGATCCCTCATTGGAGCGAATCCGTCGAACTCGTTTCAATGAGGTGTTACATGATGTGTTTTTTCTTGAAATTTGTTGAAAAATTTGGAAAAATAATATTTAAAATAATAAATTTTAATGTCTACTTTGAGTAAAGCGTTAATTCGTAGGCTAAAGACCTGCAAATCGCGTCCTATTTTTCAAGTTTTCGGTATTCTGTCTCAGCATCGACGAGATACATCCAGCGAAACTTATAGAATAGACCTGGATATTAAAATTTAAACGGGCATCGCCGCGTTTTACGTCGTTTTACCTACAGGCGTATTGATCATGTCCCAGTGAATATTATACTTCTAGGTTTGTTTCTCGGAATGGGGAGAAAATGACAAGGCTGCGTTGTGAGTCATGTCCTGGTCATCCCATTTATTGATTGGGTTTTAGCATGTGCAAAAAGCTGAATTTTCGAATCGAAACAATAAACATTTAACTGTGCATGGAACTGACACCACAATGAGGTTATAGTTGGCGAAACCATATAAAGACATGCACATAGGGTTGCAGAATAAAATATAGCAATCGTCAATGTGAGTCAGGGGGCGCATCCGAGCCCCACGAATCGCCGGGCCTCATCGGCCCTGACTCCGGGCCGGTAAGGCCCGGCGATTCGTGGGCTCGGAGACTCGCCAGGACCAGAAACACGAGTTGTCCAGTGAAGTGAAATAAAAGCCGTCAGTCGTTTACAGATGATATTTGAGGGAGGCATGCATGGGAACACTCAGTCTGCTATCTATATACATGTAATTCCAAACATCTCGCGTTGGGATAAGCAGAAATCTCCACTTTTGCAATCCAAATTTAGAAAATTTCACGGAATGTTTCATTCTGTGAAATTTTCTGAATTTGGGCTCTAAAGTATCGCGGAGGTCTGTCATGTCCCCGTCAACCACCCCTCATACTCTCCTTCTCGCGCTTCGAGACATAATTATGTTCGACACAATAAAATGGAGATTATCAAAGAGCCAGGACCCGTAACAGAATTTCCTCTGGTCTAGAACACCTTCTCATCGGCCATGATATCGCGTGTATTCACCGCATTCCAAATACCATGCAGGCGTTCCGCTTGATGTCGGGAATCCTCTTCCATTCTTCGTGTAGGCCTAATGCAGCTCGGAGTCTTTCCAAATATTCGTTTTTGACCAACCCCTGTGCTCTCTTTAGTCCCATTGATCCTGATTTATCTCGCTGAATTTTTCCTCTCCAGAATCAGAATCCTCGTTTCCTCCAATGCAGCCCTCTTATGAATGATCTCGGCCTTTTCAAGGGCCCCGGAAGTATCCGAGTGCAAGGGGCGGGAGTATCAAAAAGGACACTCGACCTGGAGTTTTCAACGTATCCTAAAACGAAATGTGACACTCAGTGGTATTGCCATTATACATAGCCACTTGAGTGGAACAAGGTGCCATCTGCAATACTAAAGCATTGCAGATGCACCTTGTTCCACTGGCGATCGTTCTCCGTTTGCCAGCAGTGTTATCACAAAGATCTGTCATTAGGGTTAAAATCTGAAACTGAACATTGCAAAATGGGTCATACAGAGGCAAACAACCAATTCAATCATGCACTCTCAATCAATAATGAATTGGTTAAATTACCAACTCCATTAAGGGAAAAGATGAAATTTTTCCATCCAACAGTATATCGGCCCATTGGGTGCAACAAGGTGCCATCTGCAATGCCATAGCATGACAGGTGTCATCTTGTTGCACTCAGGAGACGATTTAATTCATTGTATAAACGAATTTCATATATGTAAGTGCAGAAAAATGTATGCCAAAAATTAATATTGCTGTAAGCACTTATTAATGTCTAAAATGTATATGATGCAATGTATACACCTGGAACTTAATTAAGCACTCCCTGTTTTTTTTCGCAGTGGAGTTAATAGAAACTGTCATTACTGTCTCGCTATCCTTCAGATGGCCAAAAGTGATTGTTTTCAGAAAGAATGGTCTTTGACAAATGTTAGACAACACAATGATGACAGAATGCAGTATTTTAATGGTACTAATTACACATATCTCTCACTAATGTTATCGATGGAACAATCTCTCGACATGTATGGTGCTGGAACGGTCCCATGACGAAACAATGCCGGTAATTACTGACAGAAATGTAACTTCCGATCTCTTGAACATAATAGCAGTGTCTGACGTCAGTAGCGAGTTATCCACAACGTGCCCGGATGACAGCCTGAACCCTCCTCCTAATGCTCCCAAGTGAGCCTTCTGACACGGTCGAGGGGCAACTGCTACCAATCCTCATGCAATGTAGCTTCCAAATTGGCCAAATTCTGTACAGGTGGATCCCTTGTTTGCACACTGTGTCCCAGAATGTCCCAGATGTGTTCTAAGGGATTCAAATCGGGGCTCGTGCAGGCCAAGGCAGTGTTGTAATAGCGTTGTTCTGAATGAATGCTCTCACAGCATGAGGATGAAGTGACCTTGCATTGTCGTCCATGAATACAGGGCAAGTAGCCAACGGGTGGTTGTCAAAATCAGGCACGACAACCGGATTGAGAATGTCCTGGATGTAGTGATGACCATTGAGATTCCCACGTACAGTTACCATATCAAGTTTACAATCATAAGAGAGGCATCTCCAGATCATTACTGATCCTCCACAATAAGGAACAGTAGGTCTGATGTTCCTGGGCACGTTAGCAGTATTTCTATGCCTCCACACTCTCATGCGACCATCTGTGACGGTGATGCTGAAACCTACTCTCGTGCTTACAATGGACTCTACACCACGTCATGAGATGCCAATGTTGTTGTGCATACACCACTCCAAACGTCGTCTTTGATGCTGATCGGACAGAGCTGGTCGCTTGATGACCCTTCTGGACCTCATTACTCTGTGCTTTGAGACGGTTTCTGGCAGTTCTGTTGTACAAACACATGTTTGGGAGCCAAGAGGCGTTCAAAACCACACTTGAAGAAAAGGGTTCAAGTCCAATGAGGCGTGCCAGACTTCGATCTTCCCGAGGAGAGGTCTTTTTGGGGTTGTCCAGGTCTTGATCGGTCCTTAACTCGTTGTTTTTTTTGTTTTGTTTTTTGTTTTTTTTTGGATGTTTTCGGACAAGTCTGCCGATGACAGAATGACTATAGCCAAGTTGCCTTCCAATAGCTTTGAATGGCATGCCTGTTGCAAGCATGTCAACGATTTGCCAGCTTTGTGCCTCTGACTGTCGTCTCCTTGTCATATCAACATTTATTGATAAAACAAGTTACAAATTGTCTTGTTTTATATCCAGATATTGGATGTGGATGAGAGTGTTTTTTGTGACATTCGTGAGAAGCATGCTTCACGTGAACTAGGGGACGCTATTAACCAGAAACATTATGTTTCACTAGATGAAATGTACTGCAAGACATGCAATCACTAAAACATAAATAAGCAGTAACAGCAACTTCACTGTCATGAAACATTTCGGGGGGGGGGGGGGGGGTGCTTACTTATTTTCGAATCGATCAGTAAAATCCAATGATGACTCGGCTTTTACCAAAGAATGCATTATCAACTGGGCGAGTAGCCAACGGGTGGTTGTCAAAATCAGGCATACTAAAGCATTGCAGATGCACCTTGTTCCACTGACGGAACGATACACATGAAGCTTTAGAACTCACCCCGCCTATTGTATAGCTTCTTTATTCGCTGTATCGACCAGCAACTGCCATTATACCTGCCGCCCCCCCCCCACCCCCCCCCCCCCCCCCATTGGTATTAGCATATGTAAAGTACGAAACGAATACTCGATGGTTTCTCAGTTTCAGTTCTCAGAAAGTAAAGACTTTCCACTGGTGCACTACTGGTGAAAAGCTAGGGCATGCGCTCCCCCCCCCCCCCCACCCGACCCTACTCTTACGGACAATTGACAGCTGTCCCCTCCGCTTACGGTGCCCTTGTGCCTTCTCTTGGGACTAGCATAGAATTGTTTATTCTTCTCTGTGCATGTGTTCTGATATAAGGAATGTAACTTGTTACTATTGTTATCTATTTCGCCCAAAGATTCTAGTTTCCAATCAAAACCCACTAGTTTACCCGAAGGTCTCCATTAAATAACTGCGCCCATTGTCAGCTTACTCACATGACAGGAAATATGGTAACATTTTACTTCACTGTGTTTATGAAACTGTACAGAGTGTGCTATTTTATTGCAGCCATGTGCATAAGAAAATAAACAATCGAATGGAACATAAAACAGATTATTGTAACGACATGGCCGCTCGTGCGCACTACTATGACGACCAACATTACTTCACTGGTCGCGTGACTGATGACGTCACCGCATATCTTCCAAATGAGAATACTAGGAGCCCTAAACTTAATAAACTCATGACGGTCCTGTGCGGTCTGTAATACTCAAATTTACCTTACATAACCTAAAAATCAGAACTAAAACCTCAGTCACAATAAAATGCAAGACCAAATGCGGTAATATTTCATTCTGAGAGTGACCCTGAAGTTCAGTAAACATACAAGAGATCGGAGCTTCAATAAACAAAGAACCACAAGCCTAACTGCCCTATTCAATTTAGTCATAGAAAAACAAGAGCTCCCAAAAGAGTGGATAGAAAGCAAAGTGACATTTATTCACAAAAAAAGGGGGGGGGGGACGTTTTGGGATAATTATCGAGGGATCTCTGTCAAGAGCAACATTGGAAAAGTTTTCTGTAAAGTCCTGTATGGGAGGGGTTTGAGGAGAAGGGGTTTTTTGGGGAGAGATTCAGAAAGGCTCCAGGAAGGGAAGGGGGAGTCACCGACCATCTTTTCACGATATCCCAAATGATAGAATGCGCGAAAGTAAAAAAGAAAAAGATGTTTATGGGGTTTTTTTGGATGCTAAAAAGGCATACGATAGAGTATAAAGGGAGGGTATGTGGCGAACGCTTGAGGCTCTGGGCTTGGGAGGCGAGTCTGTTGGAATTCTGAAAGCATTGTATAAAGATGTACAGAGTGAACTTAGCCCGCATGGGTAACATAACAACTAAACGTGTGCCTATGGAGATAGGCCTAAAACAGGGGTGTATCCTTTCGCCAATTCTTTTTTCATTGTACATCAAAGGTTTAGGAGATGAACTCCTACGTAGAGACGAGGGTGGTAGCAGTTGGGGACTTGGAGATCCCAGTGCTATTTTTGCAGACGATTTGGTGCTAGTGTCAGAAAGCGACGAGGGGCGGGCGAAAATGCTGGGAATTGTTGGGAAATATGGGAACAAATGGAGACTCGAACTAAATGAAAGCAAAAGCAAAGTTACACCCGTAGGCCGTAAAGTGGACCCTACTCGAAGGTGGAGAGTAGGAGGAGTTCTGTATTCCGGAAGGTAGCAGCAAACTTCTTAGTGTGGGAGAGACAGGTGACTACGAGTATCTGGGGTGAATATAAACATCACAGGAGAGGCATCTACCGAAACCACACAAATAAATTTATTCTGAAGGGGGGGGGGGGGGGGGGGGGTCCTTAAGTAAATGAAACTTATAGGAAAAAACAGTTTCAATAAGGTTTTCGTGCCGAAAACCATTTGGAAATGGTGGGTCTGCCAAGTATAACATATGGTATATATACGGAAGTGGTACCCCTAAACCAAGCGGCTGTAAAGAGCTTGGAAACCCTGCAGAACGATGCAGGCCGATGGATAACGGAGTCGAGTAATGCCGCAGCATAGAAGCAATCGGGGGTGAGCTTGGGTGGATGAGGATCAAGGACAGGATAGACTATTGAAACTCGGTTATCTTAATTATTTGATAAATCTCCCCGACAGCCGATGGTGTGTTAAACTAATGTTCCAGAGTATTTTCAATTCAAATACCAAGACAAGGTTGATGGTCCAAGTGAGGGAGCTGATAGAGAACTACTCATTGGAGATCTCGGACCTAGACGTATTAGGGCAACCTAGAGTAAACAAATCGTCACAGAACGAGTCATGGTGAATGGTAACCTTAATTGGCGAGAAGTGGTCAAATCAAAGAGGTCTGTGGGTGGCCGGCGTGATAAAGAGAAGCCTGGCTTTGAAGAGTACCTTGATGGATCATGGCACCTTTGGAGGGTCACTGTTGTTTCAAGCTGAGGTCGCGGTCCCTGGAGCTGAGGGGAAATTGGGAAAAACAGTGCAAAGGAGTGCCAGATGTGTAATTTAGGCGTGGTGGAGACCCTTGAACACTTTCTTCTAGAATACCCAAAATACCAGTCTAAAAGAATAAGATTCACGGGAATATAATGAGGGAAGTGGGATGGGGGGAATGGAGGACATGTGGTTAGTGAGTGACTCAAAGGAGAGGGTTAATATACTAATCGGAGAGATTGGGAAGAATGGGGCAACAGATGCCATCAAGCAGTTCGTCTCCGAGTGTTGGGGGGAGAGAAGAAGCGTGGGGGATAGGGACTAAGTTGGGAAGTACAGGGGTAACCAAGGCCTTCTCATCGAGAACCGCGACAAATCAGTGGCCGGCCAAAGTATTATTATTATATTATTATATTCAGATTTTTCCAACACAGTTTAACCCTTACCTAACATGAAAAGCAGACGACACTTGCAAAAAACATTCTTGAATAACTAATTTTTTTCATTTTGTGTTTCAAAAACATAGGTTATGACCCCTCGTTGGAACGAGCTCGACGGAGCTCGTTCCAACGAGGGGGTCATAACCTATGTTTTGAGATAAAATGAAAAAATAATGAAAATGAATTGGCGATTTTTGAGAATAGCGCTGGCCGGTTTTGGCCGTTACGGTCGTTAAAGGGCTAAAGATCGGATATACAACCTCATTGAGCATTGCTCCTTTTGTAATGCAAAAGCCACAAATGCTGTCAGATACCTTAAATTGCAGTGAATCAAATTACACCTTGACTTCAATAAACAGACACACACCCACTCTGTACTTTTTACCTGTCGTAGCGGCCGAATGATCTGATGCTCGAAACTATATTCTGCAGTTAAAGAGGGTCGAAAGAGTCTCTGCTCCATGCACATTGTTCCTGCGCGCCTTCGACGCGCGAACCATTTCATCTACATTACACGTTGACTTCAATAAACAGACACACCCCCACACTTTACTCTTCACCCATTGTAGCGGCCAAAAACGGCCAGCGCTGTTCATAAAAATCACTGGTCAATTTGCATATTTTTTTTTCATTTTTTTTGGGTCCCAAAAACATAGCTTATAGCAGATAAGCTATGCTTTTGACGCCAAAAAATGAAAAAAATTAGTTATTCAAGAATTTTGTTTGCAAGTGTCGTCTGCCTTTCGTGTTTTGTATTTATTGGTGTTTAAGGTAACATATTTCTGCACAATGGCTAATCATGACCATGACAGTTTTACGGGTGGCGGAAGCCGGAGTACCCAGAAGAGAACCATAGAGCAACGGCGAGCAGCTGTCAGCTCTCCAACATACCACTCCACACACGCAGAGTTAGCATTGGTTGAAGACAGGTGCACCATCGACGTGCAGTGCGCCTTAGTACACAACGCCACCGTGTCCTCACGTGGGCAATAGGAGTGAAGTGTCTTGCCCAAGGACACAACACGGTTGCCGCAGGTGGGATTCGAACGGAGAACCTCTCGGCTTGCAGCCTCCACCTCAACCTACTGACCCCCCCCCCCCCCCCAACTCTTCGTGTCAGATGAGGGTTAAACTCACCTAGCACAATGTTTCAAAAAAATCTAAGCTGAAATTCCAGAGGACATTATTTATGTTGCAGTCATGATAGAATCATTAGAAAGAAGTTTATCAAAAAATGGAACCACAAGTATGCCGATTGGGGGCTTACACGCCAATAAATCCACAATATACCTCAACACATATCTCGACATAACTGAATCTTGTACTATACCAACTGTGACGCCGACGCCATCCGAACAGAGTGATGGTAGGTCTACTGTATTGTTTCAACTTTTCAGTCTTTGCTGGTGAGGCAACAGTCACAGTTTGTTTTAAGCAATTTATTATGCCATGACTATTTGCCCATAATAGGTTTTAATGGTTGTATATACTCCAACCCGTGCAAAAACCCTTAACTAAGCCTAATACGAATAGAAGACACCTGAAAATAAAATTCTGAATAAATAAAAACGATAGTTATTGGCAAACAAATCATTGCTTCTGATTCCTTAGTGGAACGAGCTCGACGAGCTGCATCCAATGATGGGTCAAGCCCTAATCGTTTCTTCCTAGATTCTAGCCATTTCGTCCCGTTTTTGCATCTCGTCCCCATTTTGCGACACCACATTTTTCGTCTTCTCGTCGTTGTTCTCATCACTCTCCCTTATCCATCTCGTTTCCAACTGCACGAGGGTCTCCTCAATGGAGCCACCTCCTCGTCTAAGCTTCAAATTGTTCAGATTAAGAGAGGAATTTGTAGTCGATGATTTAAACACGCTGTCGTCTGTCTCCTCCCCAAAGTAACGACTTACGAGGGTATACAGCTCTCCTCGAGTCTCCGACTCTGTCTCCTGAGAGGAAAGAGCCGCATTGGAGTAAAACATGTACACAGAACCCCCGTTATCCCCCGGTTCAACCTCTTGCGAGGGAAAAGCCGAACTGGATGGAGGCGATTCCTGGCATGAGGAATGGGGCAGAGGTTGGTGTTCCAACGCCCTCCTCTTCTTTCCTCATCTTCCTGTTCTGTACAAGAACTGAATCAGTCTGTTGGACATTGGTGGCGAAAAGTCAGTAATTTTATTTTATTGGAATATGTTTCGTGTTAATTCGCATTAACATTTCGAATATTCTCAACGCAAAGTTATTATGAATATTCGCTCGTTCTAAGAAGTGGCCATAAACCAGGCTGTGTTTTTTAGACAAACAATGAAAAAACAAACTTTGAATGGCCGATTTTTGTAAAATTTTATGGCGTTGACCGGTTTTTGTCGTTACATTGTGTAAAAAGTTAAGCGACTGTATTAACCGATCGACCATTCGACCCATTTTTTCAACTGCATGTAACCTAATCTGGACCAAACCATCCTCATCTCCACCCCTTATAAAATATTTTGAAAACTATGATTTAAGATTAACCCTTTACCCAAGGTAACGGCCAAAACCGGCCAGCGCTATTCTAAAAAATCGCCAATTAATTTTCATTATTTTTTTTTTTTTTTTTTTGTCTCAAAAACATAGATTATGACCCCTCCTTGGAACGATCGCTGAGAAAGCCATCTACTGGCACACAAGGGCAGTGTTTAGGAATCCTGTCTCGTTCCAATGAGGGCTCATAACCTATGTTTTTGAGACAAAAAATGAAAAAAAATAGTTATTCAAGAATTTCTTTTGCAGGTGTCGTCTGCCGGTTCTTTTCATGTTAGGTAAAGGGTAAATGTGTGACTCCAGTAATTAACGTCTGTATTAACAACAGACCGCTAAGGGCTTACAATTATTGAGGGGAAAAAAAGAAATAAAAAGATAAATCAATACATAAAAAACAAAAACAAATACACATCTATTCACTTGGATATTTTACCATCCGTATTAATTTCGAGACAGGATTCCTAAACACTGCCCTTGTGTGCCAGTAGATGGCTTTCTCAGCGACATCGAAAGTTTATTTAGTAATTGACGTGTTTTATCACATATTAATATCAACAACTTCACCTTATGTAAACTACTCGAATATACTCTTGTGTCAATACAAAAGGGAGCATAAACCTTTCCCCATTTCTTTTTTAATCGAGTTCAGAGAGTTGGTGTTAGGACGTCAGAACAAAAAGGTCATGTTTCTACAGGTGCCTCTATCTGCCGTTTGATTGGTCAATTAATCCCGTTAGATTACCTGAATGCATTCAGTCCGAAAATTGACAGACGTAATGAAGCTGATTTTCGTGGACGCGATATACAGTTCAGCGACATCGAGAGTTCTGTGGGTGAATTAAAAAGAAGAGAATATTCAGGTACTTAGTTTCGACAGGAAACGAGGATGCAGATTTTTTTTATTAAGAATGTTGAATTCTGCTTTAAGTCTATTTAAAGGATCTTGTCATTCGGTGTCAACAATGGTGATGTATGATTAATGGTGGTGTATACTCTGGAATACACTGTGCATGCTGTTTTTTGACAAATTCTTGAGATTTGCAGAAGGAATAACGGATCCATTCGATTCCTAAGATGTAATTTTAAAGGAATTGGTATTCTGGTGTACTCGATTCTGAAACGGCACAGTGCGAACATGTTTTTATCACAAAATCAGCTGCCGTTTGCTCTGGTATTTTTTGTGCTTTCACTTCCCCAGGTTTTGCTGGCTGGTCTGACCGTCTGAATGTAAAGCACTTGACTTGGAATGTCATGAACTTGAATGTTTTCATCGAAGCAATGTTACACTCACAAACAGGAGTGAAACCAGGATTATGCAATACTTCTTAATATTATTGTCCAGTTGCCCAGCCACTGAGCCAATGGCAATGTTGTTTTTTTAGGGGGGGGGGGGGGGGGGGGGGGGGGGGGGGGGGGGGCGGTGTGAAAGAGGGGTTTGGTTTGCCAATCTGTAATTGTAAAACGGAAGGCAGATGTGCATTTTGCCCCCCCCCCCCCCAATTCTTTCAGATGCAATGCTTGAAGTTGAATTATGGCTTTGTATGTAAAGTTTGTAATAGTACTATTAGCAAGCCTTTAAAATAATCTTGCCATTCTTGGACTTGGGACTCAGTTGAGAGACCGCTTATTTATTTATTGGGATTTAACGACACTTTTGACAGCCAGGGTCACTTCGCGTTGGAAAGTCCTATGGATGGAGGAAGCCACATTACTCATAGAGAACCACTGAACAATGGCGAGCAACTGTCAGTCGCCCCAACATACTAACTCCACACAAGCAGGGTTAGCATTGCTCCAGTGGTTGAAGACAAGTGCACCATCGGCATGCAGTATGCCTTTGTACTCGTTGCCACCATGCCCCCACATGGGCAATCCAGATTAAGTGCCTTGCCCAATGCCCAATCATCCCAATGCCCATTGCCCAAGAACACAATGCAGTTACGCCTGTTGGGAGATTATTCAGGGGCTATATTGTTATGTTAAACTTGCATTGGCCGATTTTTTTTTTTTTTGGGGAGCGAGGGGCATTGTTGAGCTACTGATAACATACCTGGGGTGGAGAGGGTCAAGTGTGTGTGTGAGGGAGCTACAGTCCTATGTCTTGTGGATTTTTAGCACCCCACCCTGTTTAGGTAGCTGCTTCCTTTATACTATTTATACTAGGCTTGTCAGGGAATACTCCTGCACTGCATCCCCTGTCAAGGAACACAAGCCCCCCCCTCCCCCCGCCCCCCCATCAGGGGAATCAGGGCACCACTCCTGATTTGAACAAGTACATTGTAAATTTATCAGGCCTTTAAATTCATTTATTTTAGGCACACCCTTTTATCCTAATTTTGGCACATTAAAACCAGGAATAACTGCCTTATTCTGTTATGTTTTATTTTCATGCCTTTCTTTGTGTCTCTATAATCATATTATGATGGGAGTTACTCTCAAATATACATGTAGAGGAGGGACAGAGAATTTATATATTTTTTTTGATGTCTTCATACCTTCTCTAATTTGGGCACACCTGTAAACGGTGTGAAATTGGGGTAATTAAAGGCCTGAAATTTATCTTGTGTTTGGGTTATCGATGCCCATACATGTAGGCACAGGTATATGGAGATTCATGAATGACGTTCAGGTACAGTTAAAACTAGAAGTCCTGTCATGAACTGTGCGCTTATCTAGGCTTAATTACACGTAGGAATTGCGCGCAATGGCCATATCGAATGGCATCCAAAGCACGGCAGGTTCTCCTGTTTACTCATAGCAAAGACTGACAATGTTTCTGCCAATGGACCTCCGGGTAACCCGGAGGTCCATTGGCTGAAACATTGCTTGTGCACAGGCCATATACAGAATTTGATAACCTTACTATGGTCATACAGTACGGCCGCCGTGGACTGGTCACTTTCCACGGATGGAAAATATTTCCACGGGCGTAATAATATTAGATTCCAAGCTCTAATTCTAGGAATAATCCACAGAAATTGAATTAATGAAGCACCGGGTACAACACGGTGCTTCATCAATTAAAATTTTGCTTAGGATAATTCTATTCCCTGGTAAACACATGCGTGGACATCACTGCTCACGTGTGGATTGCGACCAGTCCACGGCGACTGTACTGTAACGCGTAGATTAACACGCAGATCGACATGCTATTTGTGCACATTTTATGACAAGACTTTTAGTTTTAACTGTACAAAGCCTTGAACTACATACATCAGGACTTAAAATTCATGTGAGAATCAATTTGTGCAAATGATTCTCACAGTGAAGACAATGAGAATGAACATTAATTCTCGCAATATGTTCATTTGATTCTCGTCTTAGATTCTAAAAGTGTCCTTAAAGGCCTGAAGAATTCTATTTATTGTTTGCTTTCTCATAAGGTAACACTTCGACTTAGCAGTGGTGTGTAGTGAAATCTTGGCTGCCTAAACAGGCAGCCAAGACTTCATTAGACACCACTGTCAAGGTACTATATTTCCATCAGTAAGGTCACCAAAAGCCTGCATGTTGGAACATGTGCGTATACATATATATGTACAGTTAAAACTAGAAGTTCTGTCCTGAAATGCACACAAATAGCACGTCGATTTGTGCGTTAATCTATGCGTTATGACGATGGCAAGGCTATCAAATTCTGCACATACGGCCTGTGCACAAGCAAAGTTTCAGCCAATGGACCTCCGGGTAACCCGGAGGTCCATTGGCAGGAACATTGCTTGTGTTTGCTATGGGTACCAAGGAGAACCTGCCATGCTTTGGGTGCCACTCTAAATGGCAACTGCACACAATTCCTACATGCAATTAAGTCTAGAAAAGTGCACAGTTCGTGACAGGACTTCTAGTTTTAACTCTATAGACCTTTAGATCAGTCTAATTTGGGCACAATGGCAAATATGGATGTGGCCTGCATGGTTGGAGAAAAAGCACCAGTATTTTCTTCTTATTGGTGTTTGTTTCAGGTTTTAGGTCCCCTTCTTAAAATGATAGTTTACAACCCCTTATTATAGGTCTTCACCATTATCACTGTTTCCCACCACCCTTTGACGGGAGTTTAGTCAGCTAACTCGAGAAGGTTTCTTACTATCCAAGCGTCAATCTAAAGTCCTATTTGAATGTAAAGTACGCATGGTGTTTACTGAGAAATGCCACAAACATGAATATAATAAATCTCAAGCTTTAAGCGCACGATCATATAGAATTCGCCACAGAAAAGCAATATCCTTCGACAGTGTCGTATACGACATTGTCGATGCCAATTTCTTTTCTATGGAGAACTCTGTGGGGTTTTTTAAAAATTATTCATCTGTTGCATTGTTTCATTCGAAGATAAGCTCTAAGCTATAGCCTATATTGCAAGCAGCAGGGAAACCTGACCAAACGAAATATTGCCGATTGCCGAAACACTGCAAAACTTTGGAAAAAGTTTCAAACTCTGCATAATTTGGGCGCAATTATTTTATTTGGGCACAGCGTTTACCATCGTTAGTTGGGAAGAATTTAAAGGCCTGTATAATGTAAGATAACAAACTCACCAAAATTGGAACTAGTCACTTAAGGGTTAAACTCTAGTAAATATATAGTTATCAGGTTTGGTTTTTACTTTGGTTTTTCGAACTGGCTGCACTCCCAAATCTGACAAGCATATAACAGCACTCTCAAATTCTGAATTAAAAACAGAAAATTATTTCTCGCTTTAGCAGTTCATGAGAATCAAAACTGATTGTCGCAAATCAATACTAAATTCAAGGCCTGTACATGCAGCAGATGGTAGATTATTTTCAAATCAAAACATCAAAATTGCAAGTTCCAGGAGTTTGAGAAAAAAAACAGATTCTTATATAATCTCATTGAATTAAACGGGACCGAGTTTTTACTTATACAGAGGAACCCTGTTAATGAAAAGCCACTTCGGAAATCTGATGCAGGCGATTCATTTTTGCTCACCTACCACTCATGGAATTTTAATGCCACATAGCATTCTTTTGTGCACCTAATTTCACACATTTTTGATATCACAGATATCTGACACTCTGATAGCTCCCTTCACAAAGGGTAAAACAGAAGTGGCATTGACTCTTCCTTTGATCTTGAAGCCTTAAATAAGTAAACTTAGTATGTTCAGGGCTCAGTTTAACTGGATTAGCATAGCATTTTACAATTCAATTTCCAAATTTTGCTCTTCAATAAATATCTGTCTGAAGTTAATTTTCATCAACAGCTAATCAATTTTCCCAAATGAATACTACATTGCTATTCAACATTTTCAGGTTAAATGAAGCCCTGACTACATGTATGTCTCAGGTCTGGCATTCTTTAGGAGTGCAGGAGTGCTGCACTCCTAGAAAAAATGAGGAGGGCAATTTTTTGAACCCCCTTGGTTTTTGGGACTGCTTTTAAAATCTATTATCATTTCGTCCCCTGAGTTCCAATGTGTTCTCTGTGCCTACTGAGAACACATGGGAACTCAGGGGACGATTTGTCAATGTTGCATTGATTCGCAATAATAAATAACCCATTCTGCATCTCATTTCGATAGATTTTGAGTGTGGAAGACAGACACAAAAGTATTGAATGCAACATTTTGAATAAAGAGAAGATGTGTGTGCCAATTTTCCTCTATGTAGCTGAATGTAGTGCAATTTTTCAGTCACAATATTAATACCTTGAAGTGAATATAAGCAAAATAGTATACAATATTAATACCTTGAAGTGAATATAAGCAAAATAGTATACAAGTTTTTGCATTGAAAATTTCAGGTGCAATTGCACTCCCAAGCAATCTGAGGAGGGCAACATGTAAGCTCAAGTATCAAATCTAATCTTGTAAGAAAGTTACATGATTACAAACAAGAGTGAATTGATATAATCTGAGACTTCAATCCAGAGAAAAATGTTATGACTGGAAAAATTATTGGAGGGGTGACACCTCCTAAACTATCCTAAGCGATACCTCTGGGTACACTTTCCATTTGGAAGTTTTGGTCCACTGTTATTATAATCACAGTTGTGACCGTACTGTGCTACAGTTGAAACTAGAAGTCCGTTCACAATTAGCATAGAAAATGCTCTTCAGTTAACTGGTAGAGTGCTAAATTATTTTTGGCTATCAAATCTTGTACACATGTTTTTGCCCTGTTATTATTTATGGGAGAGTGCCTATGGGCACTCTCCCATAAATTGTAACAAGGCAAACCCTTGAAGACTGAATAATATCACTTCAATGATAATACAAAGTACATGCACTGAATATGAGTCTCCAAGCTACCTGTACTTCAGAATAAAGCCCAAATATGGACTTCCAGAATTCTACCAGTTAATGCACACCTTACTGCAGAAGAATGAAGTAGTCTGAAATACACGAGCATTTGCGCTGTGCAATGCAAAATATAATGATTACAGTACAAGTCAAAATAAGTTGTAGCATAACCACAATAAACTAAGTATATTGCTGCTCCTGTACTGATAAGATCAGAATCTGACATCATTTTCCAGAAAGCTCTCAGTGAGAGCTTTCCAGAAAATGATGTCAGCTTCTGGTATTATCAGTGTAGGAAGAGAAAGATACATAGTTTATAGTGGTTATCCCACAACTTATTTTGACTTGTACTGTAGCTAGATTAGCTAGATTAGTAGTGAAATTACGAACTGACCCAATCAAACAGAAAGAAAATATTGAGTCTGCAGTATGTGGAGGGTGGATTACTGCAAAATTGCCATGGGATAGATTTTTAGCTTAACTTAAAGTCACGATAAGCTATTGCCATTATGTGTGAAGAAGTCTGTGAGTCTGTATGTCTGTGAGTCTGTTCACATTTTCTTTAGCACAGGCTACACCCTGTAGTTCTTGTCCGATCATCACTAAATTTCATGTGCATGTTTTAGGCCATGTCTCGATGAGAACAGGGGGTCGATTTAATTTTAAAAAATTTAATAGTTTACTAACTTGGATAAATTTTGATTAGCATTTCCTATTATTTATATGTTTTTGTCATGTGAAATTGATTAGCTATAGTTGAAAATTTATTCAAAAATCGCTATGCGAATCCAGTTAAACCAAGCCCTGGATGAGAACGTCCAATTTTGGTTGCGATGGGTCAACCATGACAGCTGCGCAGGTTTAAAACCTGAAAACCTTTACCACAGTCTACTGGTCTAATTTATGAAGGCATTTCATTGTAGCTTGGTAGGTTGACTCTGTATAATGCCAAGATGAGAATGTCCTATTTTGGTCGGGTTCGGTCAACCATGATGACTGCAGGGGCACATGACCTAAATGACTAGCACAATCTGGAGGTTGCATTTTTGAAGGGAATTTTTCATTTTTCAGTGTAAAATGGGAGGATGACTGTTTGATGTCTAGATGAGAATGTATTTGGGCGTGATCGTTCAACGTTGATGGCCGCACAGGCTTGTGACCAAGATTTGTTTAGTTCAATCTACAGTTCATAATTCATGAAGTGATTTCATTGTAGCCTGGTAGGATGACTCGGTGTGATGTCTAGATGAGACTGCTCTAGAAGACAAAAATTGTGGTGTTCTGAACAGTTATAAATACGGTCATATGATCACAAAAGTGGCATTTTTCTCAACCAGATTGCAATCAGGTCGTGACACAGAATGTTAAGATTTCATAGATAAAAAATTGCGAAATCAGGACCAAATTAAGATGAACAAATGAAAATAGTATCTCATATTTACTGTTTTCACATTTCTTTCTGAAGGGTGAGCTTCTACAGTGCTGTGCAGAGAAAACTGGAAAGATAATTTTGACTGCATTACAACAACCCAGTTGCAATCCAGTTGAAATCTTCTGTTCACTTTGTGGTCACAGTACTGTACATGTTATGTGCATCAGGAAACAGGAAATATTTTTGATATTATCAGTACATGAATTTTTGTATGCTTTTCTGAGAGATATTCATACAGGTATGCTTTTCCCATATCTGTGTTGCAGCTTACATACCTGGAAATCAAGGGCCTATATCATAACCCTTTGGCAGGTTACGCTATATAGCATGGTGGTAACCCATAGGATAAAGGGTGTTGTGATGTTTCTCTGTTTTTAGCTTAACTTGATAAAGTGAAGATAAGCTATTGCCATCACGTGTGGAAGTCTGTCAGTCTGTTCCCATTTTCCTTTAGCTCAGGCTACACCCCGTAGTTCTTGTCCGATCATCACAAAATTTCATATGTAGGTTTGTGGTAATCTCTAGATGAAAACGTCCCCATTTGGTAGCAATCGGTCAACCAATATGGCTGCCTGAGCCCAAAACCCGACAACCTTTAGCACAGACTACAGCTCAAATTTCTGAAGGGATTCCATTGTAACTTTGTTGTATGACTCAGTATAATGTCTAGATGAGGACGTCTCCGTTTGGTTGCGATCAGTCAACCATGATGGCAACACAGGTCTGAAGCCCGAAAACCTTTAGCACAGTCTACACGCCATATTTATGAAGGAATTTCATTGTAACTTGATAGGATGACTCATTTTGGAATAATTTCACTGTAACTAAATTGGTAACTTTGGTTGACATACATTAACTGTGAGGGCCACATTAGCCCATCTTTCAGTTATTTAGTACAGTCTACACCTCAAATTATTTTTATTGAAAACATAGCATGCAGGGAACAGAAATTAACATATTCTCAATTCTCACAATTCTTGTCAGCTTTCATAATCCTTTCATAAACATTGAACATTATCCTTTTCATCAAACACAACACACAGTCAAGTTAAGTGTTATTGACACTTTCATTACAATGCCAGTCATGTTTAATTTACATCTTAACCCTTTACCTAACCTGAAAAGCAGACGACACTTGCAAAAAGAATTCTTGAATAACTATTATATTCATTTTTTGTCTCAAAAGCATAGGTTATGACCCCTCATCAGAACGAGCTCGTCGAGCTCGTTCCAATGAGGGGGTCATAACTTATGTTTTAGAGACAAAAAATGAAAAAATAATGAAAATTAATTGGCGATTTTTGAGAATGGTGCTGATCGGTTTTGGCCGGTACGTTAGGTAAAGGGTTAACAGGATTTCCACCTATATAAACATCAATAACTAATATATGATCTCTCCGAAGTGGGATCACACGTTAGTTTTTGCTATTTATTTTCGCGGAAATTCTTTTCAGATGGAAACAGCTTGCCATTCTGTTTATATGTGGATCATGTAATACTCAACAATTGAGTCAAAGTAGTTCCTAGAGACTGTCAAATCTACCTGGTAAATCATGTACGAGTAGTAATTTAATAAAGTTATGTTGTACAGTGGAGCCCACTCAATTGGATATCTCTTAACTGAATATCCTCGTTAATTGAATACAATTTCCCAACACAAAACCATTTATCATACCTTCATTACCAATTTGACTGTTAATTGAATATAGGTTATAGAGTAAAATCCTGTTAATTGAAAAAAAAATCTTGTAACCTGTCAAGAAATTAACCTGAATCTCCCCAGTTTTCCTTTGTTTATAGACCTATTTGGCCTCAGTAACTCCAATACAGGCATTTAATCTATTATATTTTGCTTGACAGAGCTCATGGAGCTCACAAGATATAATAGAATAAATGCTAAGTTTATCTGTAGAATACAGGAAAATGACACAATCCCTGCCAATTGAATACTCCTGTTATTTGAATAATTTCATTGGCAAAATGGCTATTCAATTAATAAGGTCCCACTGTATTACTTTGTCATAACCTGTAGTTCGTTTATTGTACAGCTGACGTAACCCACACGTAACTATAATTGTCATTGATGGGTTATTTCCAGGCTAAGCTTATACATACACACTACCTGAAGTTGTTTGTAGAATGGCAATTGATTTGTCCTAATTCTTCTACAATGATAAGTTGATAACTAATGTAGTTTTTTAATTCTAGCTGCTGTCTGAACTGATGCTACAAAGAGAGAATGCACCAACAATCTTAGTAAATATGATCTAACAAGAGCTAGAAGGGATTAAAGTGCCCTTATCAGATTTGGTATCCGTCCATAAGATAATGCCCATAAATAACACTAGCAAAACAGAAAATACTGATAGGTGAGTAATGTGCTATCTCCTCTACTTGATGTAGATTAGTTAAAAGATATTAACTCTTTGCAGTACAGTGGAGCCCCCTTAATTGGATATCTCTTAACTGAATAACCCTGTTAATTGAATATAATTTCCCAGCACAAAACCATTTACCATGCCTCCAGTACAAATTTGACCTGTTAATTGAATATTGGATATAGAGTAAGCTCCTGTTAATTGAATAAAAAATCTTGTAATCTGTAAAGAAATTATCTTGACTTTCCCCAATTTTCCTTTGTTTATTGACCTATTTTTCTTCAGTACATCCAAAACAGGCATTTAATCTATTATATCTTGTTTGACAGAGCTCATGGAGCACTGTCAAACAAGATATAACAGAATAAATGCTAAGTTTATCTCTAGAATACAGGAAAGTGACACAATTCCTGTTAATTGAATACTCCTGTTAATTGAATAATTTAACGTTAATTATTCATTTAACAGGGTTCTGCTGTATATGTATTTGGCAAAAACAACCTCCAAAAATCTGTGTTTAGGATAACCAAACAGATTCTAGAAAATCCTTTCAACCCTTAAAATGTTATTGAGATAAAATCAGAATATTTGTATAAAGTGTGTACATTTTGTAAATGTATATGTATGAAGAGAAAATTGAATTGAAAGTGCAAAATTAAAAAGAACTTGATTATTATAAATAAAGCTCAAGCCGAGTCAAATTTAGGTCTGTACATAAACCTTTTCAGTCATCAATCACATGTATACCTAAAAAATATATGTATCCAATATACATTAGTGAAATCTTCTCTCTTCCAATCTTGTAGACACCGTGAACATTTTTTTTAATTGAATAAAAAGAATCCCCGAGCACAGGTATTTTTGCGGGTTACTTAATCCTGCATGTTAGTTGTTTAGTAATTGCAAGACAATAATTCTTTTATTTTTCTTTCACTAACAATGCATAGGTCTGTAACTAACATGTACATTTATCTTGGCTGTGATGGTCATTTGAGCCATTTTTGCCTGACCACAAAAGGAAGTTGCTTGACAGCTCTCACAACATGTACTCAACAGCCCTACAGTCAATCATTGAGTGGAAAGTTTGTTGGGCAACTGATGCCATAATAACACAATATTTTTTCTGTCGAACCCAAGTACATGTTGGCCTCAGATACGGTGAAATAATTATTATTTCCAAAAATCCAAATGAAACAAAATACTGTATTTTGATTGGCTGAGAGGTACGGTGTAACTTGCAATCCACAGTGGCTTTTTTTACACCGTGTTTAAACCACAGTGTAAAACAAGAATACACAAGAGCAAGCTATATGGCTAAAAAAGTACCCATTTTTAATTATTAATTCATACCTTCTGCTCGGTAATGTTAGAATAAAAATACAGGAAATTTAATATTTATGTGCAATGAAATATTACAGATATGGATGTCATTGGAACTGGCTCATTGAGCCAGTTCCAATGACATCCATATTTGTCTGGTTTTATTTAAGAAACTTTCAGTACAAATTTTCTGTCAGTTTTTGCCCACAATGTAGGTTAAAGTATTAAGTACACCAAAATTCTTGGAAATAAATCCGTTATCGTTGTGTTTTCCAGGGTATATGGGAATTTACACCGGTTTGGGAACTCATACACATCCTTTGGCTTTGCCTCAGGGTGTATGAGTTCCCAAACCAGTGTAAATTCCCATACACCCTGGAAAACACAAGTATAACTAATATTACATGTAGATGTATCCTACTGCAGATATTTTTGGATGATAAGAACAGGCTGGCCTGAGCTGAGGCATAGTATTAAAACATTTAAATCAAGGAGAAAAATATTTAGCTCTCTCATGTTCAGTTGAACTGTGAAAAATCTTGATATGTTTTCATCTGTTATAAAACCTACATTCTAAGAGAGACTGAGGGATATTACACACTAAACATGATAACATGAAGTGAAAACAATTTTTCTTCTGTTTGCCATTGGTGTTCTTTATATATAGGTTTTGCTTTAACCCCTTACCTAACATGAATAGAAGACAATACTTCAACAAAAATACTGCTATTCATTCATTCGTTCGTTCGTTCGTTCGTTCGTTCGTTTGTTCGTTCATTCGTTTGTTCATTCGTTCGTCTGTTCGTTCGTTCGTTCATTCGTTCATTCGTTCGTTCGTTCGTTCATTCATTCATTCATTCATTCATTCATTCATTCATTCATTCATTCACCCATCCATCCATCCATCCATCCATCCATCCATCCATCCATCCATCCATCCATCCATCCATCCATCCACCCATCCTTCCATCCATCCATCCATCGATCCATTCATTCATTCATTCATTCATTCATTCATTCATTCATTCATTCCACCTACTCCATTAGAACATAACATGATTCAACTTAGGGTCAATATGTTTGTTCTGATGCTATGATCTATAATAAAATTGGCAATTGTTGGCTCATTACTTACATATAGTGCATTTGATGTCAAATTGAACGTTTGACGATCTAACACAAACCCATAACATCTGCATTGTGTCCTTTGGCAAGACACTTAATCATCATTGCTTAAGTACTGTATGTCCATTGAACACTTGTCTTCAAGCAGTGCTAATTTATTTATTGGTGTTTAAGGTCACATATTACAGCATAATGGCTAATCATGACCACAACAGTTTTACGGGTGGAGGAAGCCGGAGAACCACCGAGCAATAGTGAGCAACTGTCAGCTCCCCAACATACTACATGTAACTCCATACAAGCAGGGTTAGCATTGGTTGAAAGCAGGTTCACCATCGACGTGCAATACACCTTAGTACACAATGCCACCTTGCCCCCACTTGGGCAATGGAGGTTAAGTGCCTTGCCCAAGGACACAATCTGGTTGCCACAGGTGGGATTCAAACTGAGGACCTCTCAGCTTGCAGCCTGCACCTCTAACTACTGAGCCACCGTGCCCCGCAGACATAGTATTACAGTGACGACTAGTAAAATCGATACAGCAATGTTGGTGCGTTACGGTGTGTAATAATATCAACTGGTCAAGTGCTTTATTATTTTTGGTGGTTTGAATTTATTCCTCAAAATTTGTTATATTTCGAATTATTGGAGAGTGCCGACAGGCACTCTCAAATAATTGTAATAATACAAATTTATATGAATAAAATATTATTTGTGTTTGACTGAATATGAAACGTGGGCCAGGAAAATGTTGGCTTTAACTCTGGTACCAGTACCCTCATTTTTTTGTGTGGAAAGCCCTGATTGTGGCGTCTAGAACAAAACCGATTAATGGTAACAGAAAGAAATCTGAGATACAACAAAATAACTTCAATTTAGCTATTCTGAAATTATAAATAATATCTTTTACACTGTGTGGTTTACAGAAAAATAAAACACATATACTTATCAGTTAGTCCAAAAACATTCCAATAGAATCCAGTAACAGTTATGATGACAAAACTTTTCAGCTGGTATTATAATGTTTAAGAATGTGTCTGCAGAAACAGTATCCAATAAATTTCAATGAAATGTCCATTCAAAAATCCAGCAATATCCAATAAATTCTAATAACGAAATCAGAAGAATTAAAATGGAAATAATATCCAGTAGGTATTGGCTCCACAGGTAGGTTAAAAATAATTATGTTGAGCCCTGGTTTTTCACAAGAGTAAATCCTGGTTCACAGGAAGAATAAATTCTCTTCAAATTATGGAAAAGCTTTTCCAGTACAAAATGTTGCACAGGTCTCGAAAATAATATATTTAATAATATTTTGTGGAATGTATTATAATCTCAGATGGTCTCTACAATAGTGTACTGTCCTGTAATAATAATCTCCAGTATTCAGTGAATGCTGAATGTATGAATAATTGTCACTTCTCAATGCTGTGTACACTGTATGCAAGATGAAGGCATCAGATGAATGACTGAGATAAAATTACTGACCTTTGTTTGTGTACATTGTAGTCATAAAATTGAAGGTTCCAGAAAGTGAAATTTCCCCAGTGTTCTTTTGTTTCATTAATTGCTGCTTGGCTGAATTAAATCACTTCATTAAATTTCCAGGTGATTCTATTTAATTTCAAGTAAACAAGTGTGACGCAAATAATCTGAGGGAATAACAGATCCTGTGTAACAGTATTTGTAAACATGTTAATAGGTACATTCACAAGTCACTCAATACAAACAAGCTATCAGACCACTAATGTTTGCTTATTCTAATTAAAAATAATTTAAAAAAATATTATTTGTTTATAATCATTAACTAAAGGCACATCAATTCTGAAACTAT
Source organism: Pictodentalium vernedei (assembly GCA_031216915.1). Classification (NCBI taxonomy): domain Eukaryota; kingdom Metazoa; phylum Mollusca; class Scaphopoda; order Dentaliida; family Dentaliidae; genus Pictodentalium; species Pictodentalium vernedei. Next base: position 92,956,396 of record CM062288.1, read on the forward strand.
AATATGGTTCCTAAGCATGTGCCTTGAATTGAATGTAACATGTTGTTCCTATTCATGGCTCTGCTTACCAGAGCTCAGAAGGTATGCGTGCCTTGCATGAGACGTAAATATTTTCTGTGATTATCATCGCGGAAGCTAATAAGTAGAGCTGAAATGGTTAAGAGGTTTTCTTGATCGATTAATCACGTGGATTAACCTTGGTTAACCAATTAATCACTTGTCTAAATAGAGATCTGAATAATTGCCATATCGTTGATGATTTACAGCATGAACCCTTTACCCAATGTAAGAAACAAAACCGATTAGGCCTATATACAAAAACCTCCATTAAAATTTATGATGTTTTCAATTTTTGTCTCAAAAACATAGCTTATGACCCCTCATTGGAATGAACTTGTTGAGATCATTCCAATGAAGGGTCATAACTTATGTTTTTGAGACAAAAATTGAAATTTTTTAGTAATTCATGAATTTATTTTGCAAGTATTGTCTGCTACTCGCAGTGGGTAAAGGGTTAAGAATGACCATTTTCAGCTACTGATACAGTATGATGATCATACAAGTAAACAAGTATGTCAGCAAGTAACTTGCATGCTTTACGCTGTGTCATATAATTGATGTGAGTCAGTGTGACAATGTTTGCCTGTTTTGGAGCAAGTTTGTTCCTTTGTTAACCTATATAATACAGTAGTTTAAAAGTAATGGTTAATCAATCAATTACTTTTTTGATCGATGAAGATGTTGATCACTGATTAATCGATTAATCAGTTAACTGTTTCAGCTCTACTAATAAGTAAACCTTTTGATAATACATGCATAAAATAGATTTGCATGAGTAAAATAACATTCTCTTATCAAAATCACTTGACATCAGATTTGTAGAGGGTTAAGGTGGCATTTGTTTCTGTCCAAAATACTCTTGGTATAATTGACTTAAACTTAGTTCTTTTCTATTGTATTTTCAGTGATCATGATGGTTTATGCAGATTACTTGATTTGATTAGCTCTCCAAACAAAACACAGGTATTTAAGCTTAAAATGATTGTTTTATAAAATTATGGCTCAATTCAGAATGCACCAGACAAGGAGTTAGGAGCTTTACATGGGTAATTAACCTTCTGCACATACATGTAGATGTTGAAATATAAAGATTTCAAACTGCAAATTTTTCCCATAATGCAACACAAATTATAACCAGTTCAGTCTTGTTTGGCAGAGATCATTGAGCTCTGCCAAACAAGATTGAGTTGGTTAAATTTCTAGTTGCATAATGGGGAAAATTTGCATCTTCAAGTTTTGATATTTTAACATCAGTGCACAGAAGGTTAACAGATCATTTACAATCAACCCCCAGTTAATAATGAAATTTACAAAACAAGTTAATTGAATTGGGTTTGAAACAAGACTTTGATAAAATTCTAACCAAATTTACTGGGGGCACATTGGCGTTGCGGTAACGGGTTCTCGTCAGATCACCGAAGTTAAGCAATGTTGAGCCCGGTCATCATTGGATGGATGACCATCTGAGCGATCAATTCGCACTCCTGCATTGTGACCTTGGGCAAGGCACTTAACCCCGATTGCCCACATGGTTGGCATGATGATGCCGTGTACTAAGGCATACTGCACGGCGATGGTATGCATGTCTTCAATCAATCTAACCCTGTCTGTGCTGCAGTGCAGTGTTACGATGTTGGGGAGCTGGCAGCTGCTCGGCGGTTCTCTCTGGGTACTCCAGCTTCCTCCACCCGAAAAAAAACTGTCACGGTCATGATTAGCCATTGTGCATAAGTATGTGACCTTAAACACCAATAAAATAAATAAATAACCAAATTTACTTGACTGTAAATGTCATTACATGTATGTACTGGGAATGATTTGAAGATTATATTTATCACCTGCTCTAAAACTGAAATAAAAGTTTCCTAAATGGTTTGAGTTGACCTTTAGATTAGTCTAATATGAACATAATGGCATATGTAAATCCACTGTATTTTAGGCCTTGTGGGAGATAAAAGCGCCAATATTTTTGCCCTCTTCTTTCATATACCATTCAGGTTTTATCCCCCTTAGAATCATGGTTTTTAGCCCCTTGTTATTGGTCTTCACAATTATTATTAAGTGCCTGACTTGAAAAATGGAAGGAGACCTCTGTCATCAATCATCCATCCCATCCATCCATCCATCCATCCATCCATCCATCCATCCATCCATCCATCCACCCACCCACCCACCCACCCACCAAAACACTGTCAAACTTTGAAAAAAGAACTTAAGCACCCCATAATTTGGGCACAGCATTTACCATCACTATTTAGGGGAATTAAAGGTCAGTTGAGAAATAGCTAACTGATGCTTTTTAGAAGACCTTGAATTATATTGTTAACCCTTTACCCAACGTAATGGCCAAAACTGGCAGTGCTATTCTCAAAAATTGCCAATTAATATTCATTATATTTTCATTTTTGGTCTCAAAAACATAGGTTATGACCCCTCTTTGGAACGAGCTCATTGAGGGGTCATGACCTATGTTTTTGAGACATTATTGTTTTCATTACAAATTTGACCTTTTAAATTCCATGTAGGTTATAGAGTAATTTAATGTAAACTCCTGCTGAATAAAAAATCTTGTTAAAATGTCAAGAAATTATCCTGACAATCTCCAAATTCTCCTCCATTTACAAACGTCTTTGGTCATTAAATCCAACACAGGCATTTAATCAATTATATCTTGTTTGACAAAACTCTATGGGCTTTGTCAAACATGATACAATAGAATAAATGCTCCTTTGATCTCTAGAATACGGAAAGTGACCAAATCCCTGTTAACCCTTTACCCAACATAATGGCCAAAACCAGCCAGCACTATTCTAAAAAATCACCAATTAATTTTCATTATATTTAAATTTTTGTCTCAAAAAAATAGGTTATGACCTCTCTTTGGCACAAGCTCATCGAGCTCGTTCCAATGAGGGGTCTCAACCTATGTTTTTTTCAGCTGCTAAATTTGCATATTAACACGGGTGGATGTGGCCGATTCATTGAGTAAAGGGTTAAGAGGGTTCATTGTATTTTGAAGCATTCAGTAATACAGTAATGTGTTAAAAAAAAATAAACAAAATAATGACTGACTGCTGATCAACACACCCTGAAGTAAAACATCCTCCAAACAAAATTGGTTAAAACACCCTCTGTTGTTCACATCTTGGTCAAAACACTCCCAAAAGTGCGCTTGTAAAAATTCAACTGACACGGCATTTTGATCATGCAAGGATGATGTGGAGCAGTGAAAAACAGCTTATAGGCCTATTGTGTCATTGGAACAATTTAAAAAATATTTCCAAATATTTCCAGTTTTTAGCTTAACTTGACTAAGTCAAGATAACCTATTGCCATCACACATGCGGAAGTCTGTTAGTCTGCGAGTCTGTTAGTCTGTTTACATTTTCCTTTAGCACAGGCTACACCCCGCAGTTCTTGTCCGTTTGTCATGAAATTTCAGGTGCAGATTTGGGGTCATGTCTAGATGAGAACGTCCCCTTTTGGTCACGATCGGTCAACCGAGACGACTGCCGAGCCCCAAACACAAAAACCTTTAGCACAGTCTACAGGTCATATTTATGGAGGGATTTCATTATAACTTGGTAGGTTGACTCCATATACTGTCTAGATGATAACGTCCCCTTTTGGTCGTGATTGGTCAACTGTGATGGCTACAGGGGCCCAAAGCCCAAAAACCTTTAGCACAGTCTACAGGTCATATTTATGAAGGGATTTCATTGTAACTTGGTAGGATGACTCCAGATAATGCCCAGATGAGAACGTCCTCTTTTGGTCACGATCATTCAACCATGATGGCTGCCGGAGCCCAAAACCCGAAAAACTTTAGCACAGACTACACGTCGTATTTATGAAGGGATTTCATTGTAATTTGGTTGGATGACTCAGTATAATGTCTAGATGAGGACATCCCCTTTTGGTTGCGATTGGTCAACCATGATGGCTACACAAGCCCGAAGCCTGAAAACCATTAGCACAGTCTACAGGCTGTATTTATGAAGCAATTTCATTGTAACTTGATAGGATGACTCGTTTTGGAATAATTTCACTGTAACTTGGTAACTTTGGTTGACATACATTAACTGTGAGGGCCACATTAACCCACCCCTCAGTTCTTTAGTACAGTCTACACCTCATATTATTTTTATTGAAAACATAGCATGCAGAGAACAGAAATTAACATATTCCCAATTATCACAATTCTTGTTTTATTTCATAATCTTCTCATAAACATTGAACATTATCCTTTTCATCAAACACAACACACAGACAAGTTAAGCTACAGTGTCATTGACACTTTCATTTATTTTGGGACGTTTGGACCTTAGTAAAAAAAATATGAAAACCTAAGGTCTTCTTCATTTTAGGCATCTTTGATGATGTGAAAAACTAATATTCTTTCCTGTGGGGATGTTTTGACAAAATTTTGTGAGGGGTCTTTTTGACCAATACGTGGGTTGTTTTGACCAAAGTTCAGATACATTTTGACCTGCACCCAATTTAAAAGTGTCATGGGAATCTTAAATTTGTCGCCATAATATGAATTAGTGATGGAGAATATAACAGTTACGTTTGGAGTGGTGTTCCAAAAATAATTCCATATTTAGGCCAACAGCATTTGTTAATCAGTGAAGGGTATATCCCAACAAAGTATAGATTTTAAATACAATCACAGTACGTGGCGAGTGGATTGTAACTAAATCACCTGGGGAGTGGAGTTTTCACTCAAAGTATCATTTTCAAATTCTGTATATGTGGACAAAAAACACAAGCAATGTTTCAGCCATTGGACCTCCGGGTTTAACCCGGAGGTCCATTGGCTGAAACTTTGCTTGTGCTTATTATGCTTTGCAACAAATTTGCAATTATTGCTTGGGTGGAATCTCCACTCTGCAGGTGATTTATTGATAATACACTCTCCATGTACTGCATACACAATATATTAAAAACATTGTCATCTTATTCACTTGAGTATCCAGTGTTCAGGTGAAAATTTGGAGGTGACATGTGACAGGTAGAAATTTTTGAACATTTGGAAGCTTGCTGAAAGGTGACTAAATCTGTATTACTTGAAAACTCCCATTAATTGAACAATTGTCACAGGCAAAGTGGCTTTTCAATTACCTTTGTTTCACTCTACCAGAGCCTTGGGGACACCAACCTTTGAGAAACAGACCATAGCACTAGTTTCGATTAACCTGTATGTACTAGAACGGTTACAAGATTTTTTCCAATTTTATTTTTTGCTACTGGTTAAGCAGACACTCATTAGAGAAGTGAGGAAATACTTTCTGTTTGTGATTTCAGACAATGAGAAATACGCAAAATGTAACGTGTAAATCTTACATAAAATACTAGAGCCCTGTGAATCTCAAATTTTGAGTGGAATCGAATCCTGCAGACGGTTTTCATACTAATCTCAATGCTCTTCAGGTTGTATATATTACATCTTCTTACAACCATAAATATTGTCAGTGTCCGCTCAAGTTTTATATGCAATGACAACTCGTCTATTTTGTCAAATCAGTCCAAAAAAGCAGTATATTACAGAATGGAAGCAAAGTAGTTTTGGTAGTGGAATCTTCTTGAATTCTTCTATCACCAGGTGTCCTGTTCAATCTGGAAATAAGCAATCTGTCATTTACAGAATGAGGTCCCCAGAGGGTGAATTTGCTGTTGCTATCCCATACAGAGGGCCAATTTATCCCCTGGGTACCTCTTTATGTTTAGGCCTGAGACCTTGTTTCATATTGAGGTTTACAGAGGTTAAATTTAACTGTGCTATCCTGCTGTGCAGGGTAGCATCACCAAATTCACCCTCTGATGGCCTCAGTTTGATGACAGTCTACTTATTTTAAGGCTTGGTCCTGGTCAGAAGACCTAGTAATAGAAGAAGAGCTCAAGAAGAGACACTTGGTAGGATTTTTTTTTAACATCTCAAGGCCCTATAAAATACTTGGGATTAAGTGGTTGAAAGATTCTTACAATATGATATTTTTATACTGTACCAATGACCCAGACTTAGCTGGTGCTAACTCTAACAAAACCAGGGCCAAACACAAATTTTGCCCCCCAATCCCCAAAATTTGCATCCAAAACAAAAAGAAATCATGTCCTAAAGGACCTCCATACTACGCCTCTACTGCGCATGCGCAGTGACGCAGACGTCCCGAAATTGGCGCCAATTATCATTCTCTGTTTGGCCCTTCATCAGTCAACATCTCACTGATCTTTGTGCTTGTAAATCTCATTTTAAAGGATGCCAGACACGTAATTTTTGGAGAAAATGTGATTCTAAGGAGGATAGAAGGAGGAGAGGAAAAAGAAGTGACAAAAAATAATCAGGGCTGTACTTAAAATTTTTTGATGAAATTATGTTAAGTTGCCTATTTTCGAGGCATGGGCCTCTTGTTGTCATTCTTGCTAATTGTAGCACTGCTTATTCAGTGTTTCCTCTCCCCTAGCCTTCTAAAGTCCCCCCTTGCAATTCTCCCATGCTTTTGGCATATTTTTGAGAAATTTCATTTCTAAAATTTCCTGGGAGAGTTGCTTGGTTACTGAATGTTTTCTGTTATTTTCCCCATAGTTACGTTTTCACCCATGGGTGTATAACGTTTGTGTTCTGCATCTTCCATCTGATGTTCTACAGATTCTCCCCTGGGAGTCTCTGTTTTGCATCAGATAGAGTGTATTTGATGACTGATTCCGGGCCAGTTTTTTCAGTGTCTGGAGTCATGTTTTCTGGTGTTTTTACACTGTTTGTTTTCATTGGCAACAGCCTTTTTTGAGGGGGGCTGTTTGCCTTTGCTGTAGTTTATCTCACTATAAGATACATTTATATTATCCGAAAGTGTCTCATTAATTATTTTATATAAATTTAAAATTTTTGACCACACTTTGCCATCGGATCCATCGGGGCTCAACGTTACTTTTCAGCAACTTGGGCTTCGCTAAAAAAATATTTTTTCAAAATTATTTTGTTTTGCAATTGTTTTTTCATTTATTAATGGATCATGTTATTATGTATCTTTGTGTCAGGGGTTTTTGCGAGTAACTAGGACTTATTGTTGTTCTTTCACAATGAAGGGATGTTGTTCAAATTGTAATAGGAAGAAATCTTCCTCTGACTTTCATGATCATTGTATTAATTGTAGTCAGTGTTCTCGCATTAATCCCTGTCCTATATGTGAACATTGGGATGAGAAACATTGGAAACGTGTGTCACGATATGTTGTTTCTGGAGAAAGAGCGATTCCGGCTCTTTCTCCGCAAGGTCACTCTACTCTCTCAGTTTCTATTTCAGAGGAACCAGCACAGGGTGATGTTTCCATGTTATCTTCTTCAAGTGTGCGTCCGTCGTCACAAATGAATTCAGAGCTAGCGGCAAAAGTGCTCATGGAGATTAGACAAATGTCGTCCGCTAGCTCGCCCGGTGTAGCGTCCATTCACCGAATGGTTCGGCAGCCGGGTTCGTCCGATGCGGTCCAAGAGGAAATTTTGGGTGATGCGAGCACTATAAACATAATAGATGCACACCCAGTGACGGCGGATAGTAAGCGAGAACGGAGGAAGCCTTTGAGTCCGGTTCCTAGCTCGTCCAGGTCCAGCCGGGCCGCGAGCGAGAGAGGCCCCTCTCTCGTACAACAACATCTGGGACCAGATGTTGTGGTACAAAATGTGTCTTTAGCGGAGCATACGTCCGTCGCTCGGGACGCTCCGTTGTATAAGCAGTCCGCAGAGACTGTTAAGGCTTCCTCTTCTCGTCAGCGCACACGACCGCACCTTGGCTGCGTGACCGCCGATATATTACCAGCTTCGCCGATGAAGGATTCTTCGGCGACCAAGTCACACCATCCGGCAGCCAGGGATTCGAGACCGAAGGACTCTGGATGTTCGCATAGGAAAAGTATGCGGGAGCCATATGATGCGGAGCTGCCCTCGGCGAAGCAGCGAAAGACTGCGCCTCCGCAGGTCTCGACGGCGGACATTCTTGTGCAGATAGCACAGCTTATCGCAGCATCCCAGCAGCCGACAGAAACGGTGTCAGATCGAGAATTATCCGACGGCGCTGGGTCGGTACGCTCTGCCGAAGCATCGGGGGCGGACGATCGGGAACATCATGAGGTCCGACCGGATGTTGAAAGGGATACGGATGACTTGGGGCTATCCCTTTCGGAACAACATAAAGCTGCCGTGGACTTCATCCAGCACTTTCTCCCTCAAGTTGTTCCGTCGGGCCAGACTGCTGCGCTTCCGGACAAGAGAATTATAGCGTCATTGGACTCTGAATTTTTTGAGCGGTTCAGGGACATCGCTCCCGAGTTTCCGTCGCAGTCCAATAATGTTGCAAGAACATTTGAATTATTGAACGACGCTATATTTAAACTTGCTTCCAGGACGGGGAAAGCAGGTTTCTTGTCCGCTATTACTCTCAACCTGCCTTTCATTAATGCAAGGAATAAATTCGATACGGCAGGACAGGGTATACCAAGAGTTCCTCTGCGTATGGACGACGAGGCGGAAGACTTAGAGCTATCATTACCGTCGTCAGCTTCTATTCCAACCGCGGTGTTGGAAACAGCTATTGCGTCTAACAGAGCCAATTTAGATGCCTTATCTTACGCAGATCACCTTACTAAGGCGTTATCACTGCGCCTTCAGGGGAAAGAGTTTCAGGATATACAATCCTCTTTAAGACTTCTTTCAAGGGCAGTAGCTTATTCCACGTGTAACTCCGCCCTTTCAGTGGCAAATCTGGAGTTGGTTAGACGTGATGCAGCCCTAGCTACATCCACACTAGTGGATTCTAAGGTGAAGAACTCTCTTAGAGTCGCTTCGGTCTCAGGAGAACTTCTCTTTGACGGCAAGCTTTCTGCTATTTATGATAAAATTAAAAAGAAAGCTAATGATTCTCTGTTGTTCAGATCTGCTCCTAAGAAGTCGGATACAGCAGACACGAATAAGACAGGCACTTCTGGGTCTAATGTGCCCAAGAGAGGTTCCTATAGAGGTTCCGGTGCGTCCTCTTGGTCTTATTCGAGAGACCGTCAGGATAGCGACTCTCGTTCGGGACGTCCTTCAGGCCGGGACAATCGGTCGGACGCCCCGAGGTCGACGAGGCGAGGTGCGGGTCGTGGAAGACGTGGTTTCTCCTACCGCAGGCCTTGCAGGTCCAGGAGGTGATGGCTTAAACCTCTATCGCGTTCCGGTTGGCGGAAGGTTGTCGAGCTTTTCACAAGAGTGGGTGTCGATTACGGACGACCCTTGGGTGACAGGAGTGACTTCGGAAGGTCTAAAGATATCCTTCAAACGAAAGCCTCCATTAACTCGAAGTCCAAAGTGGACTCATCTTCCGTCAAATCCACAGAAAAGAGACGCTCTGTTATCAGAGGTGCAGTCTCTTTTAATGAAGAACGCGGTAGAGGTCGTAGAAAACCAGGAATCTCCGGGATTCTACAGCCATCTGTTTCTGGTTCCGAAACCAGGCGGCTCGTTCCGTCCAGTCATAGATTTGAGCTGGATAAACAAGCTGATCGTCGCTCCGAAGTTTTATATGGAGACGATTCGATCGGTCAGAGCGAGTATTCGGGTGAACGATTATGCAACGAGCATAGATCTCAAAGATGTGTACTTTCACGTCATGGTACATCCGACATTCCGAAAGTATCTACGCTTCGCAGTCCTAGGAGTGGTGTATCAATTCCGGGCGATGTGCTTCAGGTTGAATCTAGCACCCTGAGCTTTCACTCGGGTAATGAACTCGGTAATGATCTACTTCCGAGCTCATTCGTCTGCGGTAACGTCGGCCTACCTGGACGACATTCTTCAGAGGTACGGCAACGAGTTAACGCTTCAGAACGATGTTCAGAATCTTCTTCTATTGCTCCGACGTCTCGGTTTTATAGTAAACGAGGAGAAGTCGGATCTGGTGCCGTCCAAGTCATTCACTCATCTGGGAATGAGCTTCGAGACGCACAACAATCTCGTTCGTCTGCCGTTAACCAGAGCGAAATTAGTCAGTTGTTACGCTCGCTATTGTCTGCACGCAGACAAAGTCACGGCGAGAGAATTTATGAGACTGATAGGTCTGTGCGGAGCCGCCGCGGATCTCATTCCGATGGGGCGGTTACGCACACGTCCTCTTCAAATTTTCCTGACTCAGAATTGGAGTGTGAAAATTCATTCGCTCGATGCAGACGTTCTCTTGTCAGATCAAGTGAAACAAGAGATTCAGACTTGGGCAAACATTCAGTGGTTAACTCAAGGAGTTCCGCTGCAGTTGCCGGATCCGAGTTTTACCGTTATGACGGATGCCAGTCAAACAGGTTGGGGTGCATCATTAATCCCAACGGATTCGAGATACCAGGGTCTTTGGGATCCGCAATTCCTGTGCAAGCACATAAACATCAAGGAAATGATGTCAATTTGGCTTGCGTTACGTCACTGGATGGACATTATTCACGATGCTCATGTCCAAATCCTATCCGACAATACGACAGTAGTGGCGTATATACGGAATCAGGGAGGCACTCATTCAGTTCCGTTGTTCAATCTAACGGAAAGAATCCTTCTGTTTGCGTTAGAACATCACGTTCTTCTTTCGGTCCATCACATACCGGGTCGTCTGAATGTGCTAGCAGACTCCCTTTCAGGAAAGGGTCGCTTGTTGCCGTCGGAGTGGACTCTCAACAAACAAGTATTCAATCAGATTTGCTACCAATGGGAACGGCCAATGATAGACTTATTTGCGACACATCTCAACAATCAGTTGCAGACGTATGTGTCTCCTCTAGCGCCGTTAATTCAACAAGTATTGCTAAAGATAAAACAATCTCAATGCAAGATTCTGTTGGTAGCATCTCTGTCGCCACAGAGACCGTGGATAAATCTACTCAGGTGTCTGTTGTGGGACCTACCGCGGAAGCTTCCTCCACGGGAGGATCTTCTTTCGCAGGGGAAATCGCGCCAACTCCATCACAACCCGCAAGGTCTCAACCTTCATGTTTTTCCGTTGTGCGGTCCTTCTTGCATGGCAAGCACTTTACAGGACGAGCAGTGGACGCGATTTCTAACTGTAGGAGGACCTCCTCTTCGCTAAACTATGCGGCTAAGTGGAAGGTTTTTCGTCGTTGGTGTAGGGATCATTCTGTAGATATATTCGATCCCTCTATACCAGACATTGCAAACTTTCTAGTATACTTGTTTGACGAAATCAAACTGCAGCCTGTTACTATAAAGGGTTATAGATCTATGTTATCTGATACCTATGCACATCATGATAGTTTACAAATTGGATCTAATGTCTCTTTATCGAAGTTGGTTAGAAACTTTTCGATAAATAGACCTAGAACTCTTAGATTAATTCCTAAGTGGAATTTAGCTTGGGTTCTCCTTAAATTGAAGGAAAAGCCATTTGAACCTCTTGGGACAGTAGATTTCAAATTCTTATCTTATAAGACAGCTTTTCTCTTAGCTTTCTCTTCTGCTAGAAGAGTCAGTGAGCTTCATGCACTATCGGTGGATGATTCTCATTATCGTAGTGTTGGGAACACTATCACCTTCACTACTAATGTGGGTTTTTTAGCTAAGAATCAGGCTCCTAATAAATATCCGGAACCTATTGTTATTAAGGCTCTTCCGTCTTCAGACGGGCGTAGGCCTTTACTCTGTCCTGTTAGAGCACTACGTATCTATAAACATAGATCTCAGTTTATCAGAAAGGGACGGAAACGTTTCTTTCTGTCTTTGATGCCTAATAGAAAGGACATTTCAGTCCATTCTATTGCTAGATGGATTCAGTTAACTATCCGTACTGCTTATGAAGATTTATCTTCTTCTCAGCAGTCTGTGCTTAAGATTTCTGCTCATGAAGTAAGAGCTCTTTCTACTTCCTGGGCTTATGCTAATAGTGTTGCTATTACAGATTTAATGAAGGCTGCTTATTGGTCTCAGCCATCCACATTTACGAATTTTTATCTCAGAAATATTGAGTCCATTTCTGTAGACCTGCATTGTTTAGGTCCGTTATCTGTTGCTCAGAATGTCGTCCACTAAACAGTTGCAACTATAGTTATGCAGGCTTTCTGTTCCGGCAGTGACTCCGTCCGGCTGCCCTCTTCGCTCTGGGCTATTTGACCCAGGGCAAGGGGAAGGGGGGGGGGGGGGGGCGGGTGTTCCCTTAGGTCACCTGCTTTATAGTGAAAAGCAAGGGAATGCCTCCTCCAAGTCAGTATTTCTGAGTCGCTTCCGGGATGGTTTTAAAGTGTAATATTAATGTTTAAATTCATTCATGTCTTATTTTTAAAGTGTAGCTCGGTGTGAAGCATTTGTATATGTCAAGTGTCAAACGGGCTTTAATATACAATACTCGGACACTTTTAAATGACTATAAAGAGTCTCAATTCTCTGGACTACTTTATTTATTGGCTTGCTTTAAAAATAATTAGTATAAGGGTTATACTGGATGTTAATAGAGAACATGAATGTTATTGTGCTCAATTATTAAGGGTAGTGTATCTTTCTAATTTAATATTAAATAAGAAAGATACATGTAAAGCCTAATACTCCTTTTCTCCTTAAGGGGTTACCTCTTTACTATATAGTTGAGCTTATTGGATTTTCCTCTATGTCCTAGGCCCTCCAGCCTGTTTACTATTCAGCTAAGTCTGGGTCATTGGTACAGTATAAAAATGTTAAAAAATTTATAGTAATTTATATATTTTTTATACTTACCAATGACCCAGACGGGGATGGCCCTCCCTGGAGTTGGGAACTCTTGCCTCCCCGCTGAGTACATAGCGCTGACCAGGCACTGCCAGTAAGAATGATAATTGGCGCCAATTTCGGGACGTCTGCGTCACTGCGCATGCGCAGTAGAGGCGTAGTATGGAGGTCCTTTAGGACATGATTTCTTTTTGTTTTGGATGCAAATTTTGGGGATTTGGGGGCAAAATTTGTGTTTGGCCCTGGTTTTGTTAGAGTTAGCACCAGCTAAGTCTGGGTCATTGGTAAGTATAAAAAATATATAAATTACTATAAATTTTTTAACTTTTTTTTTAATATTTCAGCTCCCTGTCATTGACAATGAAAGAAGCAAAGGAACTAAGCCTCTTCCATGGCCCAATTCCAAATCAGCATCTCGGCATAGTGCTCAGAGTGCAGAGTTAGTTCATTTGGAGAAATTCAGGTATTTATTGTCTCATTTCTGGAAGCCATTATAAGAGCCCTCATCAAAGGTTGAGTATTATCTTTCAATTTTATTTTTACCTCAAAGGCACACTGTCAAAAGAGCTAAGCTGTTCAAATTTTCATGTGCAATGTTTGAGTTATGGAGACCTTGTATCTCTTCAATTACTGACTCAGTAATATTTTATACATGTATGTTATTCAATGTGCTTATTACTGTTTTGTGAAGATTATTCATTCAGTGCTTAATAATCATATTGTATCATCTGTATGTTCAGTTACTAAATTTAGTTGACAAAAATGATTCAAATAGGCTGGAATGATACACAGCTGTTTTGGTTAATAATAACTCTTTGGCTTTCTGCTGATTTGATGCAGTCCTCTAACGAGGCAACCCACATCAACCCCTGTCCCCCATCAAGATACCCATCAAGATATTCCTCTCCTACTCTCCTTCCTAATCTCCCAGTATTCAGTCACAAACTTTTTCATAATTCCTCCCCATTGGCACTTTCCTGATTTCCTCATATAATATTGACCCTTTCCTTCATGTCATTCCTCATCCACTTGTCCCTAATGTTTTCATCCCATTTTTAGCTCAACTTTGACGAAGTCAAATTTGAGCTATTGTCATGGCCCGTCGTCCGTCTGTCCGTCCGTCCGTCTGTCCGTCCGTCCATCCATCTGCCCGTCTGTCCGTCTGGCCATCTGTCCGTCTGTCCGTCTGTCCGTACATCAACAATTGGCTATGGCTCGGGCTAGAGGTCGTATTTATGAACCGATCTTTATGAAACTTCTTGTGTACCTTTGTTATGACCCTGGGACGGGAACGAGTGTTTTTAGGTGTGGTCCGAAATTCAAGATGGCTGCCAGCGGCCATTTTGTACCGATGATGCAAAAATCAGTTTTTTGTACAGAACTTCTGTATGAAAGTTCTGATTTGAATAAAGTTTTGTATAAATGTTTAGTACCATGGGATACATCACATATAATATGGGTTTTTTTCTCGTGCGTAAATTATGCAAATTAGACTGACTTTTTAGTGTTACTTTCAGAGCTGTAAGTGCCAAGCTGCTATGGCTCGGGCTAGAGGCCGTATTTATGAACCAATCTTTACGAAACTTCTTGGGTACCTTTATTATGACCGTGGGATGAGAACGAGTGTTTTTGGGTGCAGTTCGAAATTCAAGATGGCTGCCAGCAGCCATTTTGTACCGATGATGCAGAAAATTTTTTTTTGTACATAACTTCCATATGAAAGCTCTGATTTCAATAATTTTTCGTATGAATGTTTAGTACCATGGGATACATCACATATAATACGGGTTTTTTTCTCGTGCATAGATTGTGCAAATTAGACTAATTTTGATGTTTTTTGGTGTTACTTTCAGCACTGTAAGTGCAAATGCCAATACGGCTCGAGTGTTTTTGGGTGTGGTCCGAAATTCAAGATGGCCGATGGCAGCCATTTTGTACAAAATTTGGTGCAAGCAGATTTTTGCACAGAACTTCCATATGAAAGCGCTGATTTGAATAATTTTTTGTGTGAATGTTTAGGCCAAAAAAAAAAAAGGAATTGATTCTCAGGCACCGCCGCGTTGAAAAAAATGGCCCGCGTTGGGCCTTTTTATTTGGACCGTCATTCCAAGAAAATAGGAAACAAGGAAATTGAAAAGGGACTATTGGTTTTAAGGCCCAAAACCAACGAATAAACAGGTAAATATACACAGGCGTGTGTTAAGTGTGAGAGCCTCTGGCCTTGGCTTACATTGGGGGCGAAATTCAAGTCGCCCTTCTAAACTTCCTTGGGAGACATGGCAGTTTACTGTATTTTCTTATGTTTTATTTTTTTAAAAACACACGCTTCCGCAAAAAACAGAAAACACGGTTGCTGTTAAAGTCCGTCACACGGCTATGAAAATAGCCCAATTTTATATTTCTGAAAAGAATTGCAATGGCGTAGTCGTTCGAACAATTCGCCCCAACTGATAGCAACCAGCACAAAATGGCTATTTAAAAACAAAGTACCAGACAAAACAACGAATTACAGAAGACACGCATCGAGTTAATTAGAATTTATTAAAAGTTAACCACCGTTTCAAAACAAAAAAAATGTATTGGAGACAGTTCGTCCATATCGAAATTGCTTGCGGTTACGCTCTGTTCCACTGAAAAATTGGCTGCATTGAAATTCGCCCCGCAATTTGCATTGAATGTTTTTCTTTGAAAACTTGTGAAGTTTGTTGGAAGGGGGTTAAATGTAATAAGGCTACAATAGAAATCACAGGTATTTGGATGGATAAGAATGGCAGACCTTCAAAGCACCAATCGCACGTGTCAGTGAAAGATGGTTGGCAGAAATTGTCAGTTTTCTGAACAGTGTATTATTACCCAGCGCAGCCGGAAAGGGAGACAACTGAAATGTTTTGTCATTTACCAAAGAAATTAATTAACTCAAATTGTTAATAACGCTTAATTTACGAAGAATATCGAAAACTTTTTTAACTACGCTTTTCAACTCAGTTAGGGTATTCAGAAACCATGAATGACCCAGCTTCTTATATGAACTTGAAATTTATTTTAAACACTTTAAATATTTTTTTAAAAAGAATATACCTTCTGTTACAGAGAAGAACACGCTCACCATGGGTCATACTAAAAATCAAAATAACTCACAATGATACCAATTTAATACGAGGGTGGTCAATAATATCCAGTATTCATAAAATAGTTCTGCTTTGTAAAAGTTTAAAAGTGAAGTCAGAGTTCTGTTTCTAAATACAAAAAGTGGTGATATCAGAAAATAAAGAAAAACAGTTTTAGTTTTCAATAAAATTAGTTTTATTTGTATATCATTTTACAATATGCACTTTCCATGCTTTTCAGGTAAAAACAGACATCAGAAAGTGACTTTTGCCTCTCAATCCTTTCTCACCATCTGGAAGAAATAAAAATAAAAAATAAAAATAAAATCCTCCCTCCCTCATTGATTTGAAAAAAAAATTGCCTGAGAATCAATTGATTTTTTTTTTTTGGCCTTAGTACCATGGGATACATCACATATAATACGGGTTTTTTTCTCGTGCAGAAATTATGCAAATTAGATGAACTTTGATTTATTCAGTGCTACTTATACACTGTAAGTGCACATGTCAATACGGCTCGGGCTAGAGGCTGTATTTATGAACCGATCTTCACAAAACATCTTGGGTACCTTTGATATCACCTTGGGACGAGAACGAGTGTTTCTGGGTGTGGTCCAAAATTCAAGATGGCTGCCAGTGGCCATTTTGTACCGAAATTAGGTCTAATCAGTTTTTTGTACACAACTTCTATACGGCTCAGGCTTTCTGCTGATTTGATGCAGTCCTCTAACGAGGCAACCCACATCAACCCCTGTCCCCCATCAAGATACCCATCAAGATATTCCTCTCCTACTCTCCTTCCTAATCTCCCAGTATTCAGTCACAAACTTTTTCATAATTCCTCCCCATTGGCACTTTCCTGATTTCCTCATATAATATTGACCCTTTCCCTCATGTCATTCCTCATCCACTTGTCCCTAATGTTTTCATCCCATTTTTAGCTCAACTTTGACAAAGTCAAATTTGAGCTATTGTCATGGCCCGTCGTCCGTCTGTCCGTCCGTCCGTCTGTCCGTCCGTCCATCCGTCCGTCTGTCCATCTGGCCATCTGTCCGTCTGTCCGTCTGTCCGTACATCAACAATTGGCTATGGCTCGGGCTAGAGGTCGTATTTATGAACCGATCTTTACGAAACTTATTGGGTACCTTTGTTATCACCGTGGGATGAGAACGAGTGTTTTTGGGTGTGGTCCGAAATTCAAGATGGCCACCAGCAGCCATTTTGTACCCAAATTAGTGCAATCAGTTTTTTGTACAGAACTTCTGTATGAAAGTTCTTATTTGAATAAATTTTTGTATGAATGTTTAGTAACATGGAATACATCACATATAGTACAGGTTTTTTTCTCGTGCAGAAATTATGCAAATTAGATGAACTTTGATTTATTCACTGCTACTTATACACTGTAAGTGCACATGTCAATACGGCTCGGGCTAGAGGCTGTATTTATGAACCGATCTTCACAAAACTTCTTGGGTACCTTTGTTATCACCTTGGGACGAGAATGAGTGTTTCTGGGTGCGGTCCAAAATTCAAGATGGCAGCCAGTGGCCATTTTGTACCGAAATTAGGTCCAATCAGTTTTTTGTCACAACTTCTACACAGCTCATTTTGTGAACTGATCTTCACGAAACTTCTTGGGTACCTTTGTTTTCATCTTGGGACAGGAATGAGTGTGTTTTGGGGTGCCTTTGTTATCACTGTGCTATGAGAACAAATATTTTGGGGTTCAGTCAGACCCATTCTGGGACGCAAAGATTTCTTTTCTAGTTTAGCATCTGACTGTCACCCACCTCTACAATACTTTACCTATACATTTGTTACAGGCAATGGTCAGTATTTATGTACAGACCGTTACAATACTTTATATGTACCTTTGTTATCAGGTCATTACCTAGATGTTTGTCATTGCTGTATCACATACTATACATGTACATGTCTTTGTCTTTGTCTTGACAAGTTGAGCTACAGTGTCATTGACACTTTCATTCCATTAGTTTATCAAGGAGTTTTGTTCTACTAGGATAATATTTTGGGCATTCTAAAATGAAATGTTCCAGGGTCTCTGTCACTCCCTAAGTTGCTCATTTGGCACAGTCTTTCTAGATTCTCTCCTCAATTCCAGTGACTTGGATCTCACTTTAAACAACAATGACCCCCAAGTGATCCATTTAAGTACACTCCAAAAGCTGGTACATCTAGGAAAGCCAGAAAATAAGCAGACTGTCATCTGCAAAATGAGGTCCCCAGAGGGTGAATTTAGTTAGCATCACTAAATTTACCCTCTGTGAACCTCAATCTGAATCAGGCTCTCACAACTAAACAGAAAGAGGTACCCAGAGGATAAATTGGCCCACTGTATAGGATAGCATCATCAATGTCACCTTCTGGGGACCTCATTCTGCAAATGTCAGACTGCTTATTTTCAGGCCTGCATCTAGGTACACTCCAAAGCTGGCACATCTTTTTCATACAATCCATCTACGGAAATCTTGGCCCTAACTCCTGCTCTCCAGTTTCTATTGCAATTCTCGAGCACTCTTCCCTTGATAAAACTGTTCCCCTGCTTCTGTCCCCTTTCTAGCTCTCCAGTAGAGTCATTCTCCATTAGTAGTACATGGAGGGTTTATTTTCCTGGTTCGGTTTCAGTTTTATCTTTTTTAAAACTTTGGTTTCGGTTCGGTTTTTCAGTATTATTTCCAGGCCTTTCAATTAATCTAAATCACTATCATCTTACTCGAAAAGACCATAGAAATGTCACCTGAGAGCTATTTAAAGTGTGCTATGTCCCATTGGCAGTACTGGGACATAGCACACTTCACTAGCACTCAGTTGACGGAAGTGTTAATATGAATTTGGGGTAGATTGTATGTCTTTTGTATATATTCTTGTTGTATATGTTGGTAAATGCTACACATCAGTGGCAGCGCCATAGTTGGGGGCTAGACTCCCTCCCCCAACCCCTCTTTTCCCTCGGGGCCCCCCCCAAAGCCAAACTTCAATTTGCTATCCGGCACAATCTGGGCATCATTGAAGACCACGTCAGGTGTTGTAGAAACACTCAGATATCGCCCCATGGAGTCCAAATTATCCAAATATGAAATTTTTTTTCCTGGGGCAGGGCCCACTGATCCCAAACCAATAGGTGGTGCGCACACTCTCCCATACCCACACCCCTGGCTCAGGCCTACGACTTTTGGGAGATGCCAAAAACATCTTGACCTTGGACCCCCACTTTCAGGAGATAACAAAGGCATCTCGACCTTGGACCTCCACCTCTTACTTAGCGACCCCCCCCCCCCACCCTCACCTCCCCTGAATCGAAATCCTGGCATCGCCACTGCTATACATTATATACCTGTTTTATTATTTTGTATTCAGTTTTAACGTTCACGTCTTCCGACACTCACCTAATTTTGTGCAGTAAAAGCCGACACTCACTGGCCACATGCTATTCTCACTGTCGGGGTGTGACTTATACAAAGGTAATAGTCACGGGAGGGATTTGGGCTGAAAAAATTGGGTGCGACGTATACGTGGGAATGACTAAAACACGGACATATACCGAAATAATCGCTTTTGGATTTGCCTGTTCTGCTAATGTTAGCTGCCATCTTCAAAATGAGATTATGAGGGGGTCATTGTAAATTTCGAAGTTTAACGTCGAAGTATCCAAAAACCATATGGCCGTTTTTTTAACGCTGTTATGGTGTGGAAATAATAAGGATATTTGTAACAGAAAGAAATCCAAGAATCAGCAGCAATAAAATTTAATTAAAAAAAAATAATATAAAAGAAGAATGATACAAAGATCATTTACACTAAATGGTGTACAGAAAATAAAAACAATGATACTTATCAATTACTGAATTAGTCCAAAACACAGTTAAACAGAATCCAGTAGTGAAGAATCTTATGAAGAAATTTTCCAGCTGGTAGTATTACTAGTTAGTCCAAGAATGTGTCTTAAGAAACAGTATCCCATAGATTTGTAATAAAATGTTCACTTAGAAATTTCAGCAGTCTCCAATAAAATATAATAAAATGCTCAGCAAAATTCAAATGGAGTTAAAATTCAATAAATATTGGTGCCACAGGTAGTTTCAAAAAATAATCCTGGCTTCTCACAAATATATTCTGTTTCACAGTTTGTATAAATTCTCTTTTACAAGACGAATAAATTCTCAAAAATTCTCTTCTGAAGTCACTTTTCCAAATTCACAAAGAAGCACTGCTTCTATAATAATAATGCACTATCCAGCAACAATAATAATTTCCAATGTAAACAACTGCTATGTTATGAATAGAATGTCTGCCTGAAATGAGTTTATCTGAAAAGAGTTTTTGAATTCTGTTGACAAGGGTTTAAATAGTTCTCAAATAGAATGTCCTAGAAAATAAGTTTCTCCAAAGTTCTGTTTTCTATCAGTTTCTAGGTGATTCTGTCTTAATTGATGTAAACGAGGATGACATACTTAAACAATTAAACAATCAACAGGTATATGTTCAGTGATCTAAAAATAGTAACCAGATGTAAACATGTTGATACATGTAGATACACACAAAGGTGACTTATTGCAAATGAGTCAGACCAGCCAAAATCTACTTATGAAAAATATCATTTGTGTAGGATTGTCAACTAAGGATATATCAATCTTGATATAATATGGGAGGCTATAACAGGCGTCTGTCAGTTCAGTTTTTCGGTTTGCGCCAAAAACCGAAACTGAACCAAAAAACCTCCATGCTCTATCCAATAGCTCCCTCGCCTGCCTTATCCATCCCAGCTGAATGTCAGAGTTCCATATATAGTTAGATATTGTTTTACATCATCTACTATTTGTAGCATAATTTTCACACATCTATTCCATCTTTAACTGGTAGAGTGCTGAATTATTTTTGGTCATCAAAATTTGTTCACATATATTTGCCTTGTTACAATTTATGGGAGAGTGCCAATAGGCACTCTCCCATAAATTGTAACAATGCAAATCCTAACAGTCTAAATAATTTCACTTCAAAGGTGATATGAACAACATCCACAGAGTATGAAGCCTTTAAGTTGTGATTACCGACACTTCAGAATAAAGCCCAAATATGGGCTTCCAGCACTCTACCAGTTAACCAGCATCAACCAGGTTCCTCTCTAACTGCTTCCAGTGTGGCGGCGTTACTTGATTTGGTTACCCAGACATTTTGCAGAACATCCAGGTTTTTTGCTACAGTTTGGTTTAACCCTTTTACTTCCATGCCAACTTTAGCCACAAATGGATTATCTCCTTGTACATCCGTATGTGAGAAAGTTTAATAAGATTTATGACATACTTGAAACTCTATCATCTGATTAATTGTTGGAAAGGGCTGTCTTTCCAACAATTAATCAGTTGGTAGGTTAGATCTGTGCATACCAGAACATTCAGATAATCATAAAATAGGTGACAATAGGTGACAATAGTTGCTTTTGGCAGCATACAGGCCTTTATATTACCCCCAAATGGAAGGCGATAAAGGCTGTGCCCAAGTTAACTTAGGAGATGGGTACCAACAGCTTGTGCCATTCTAAAATGAAGATATTTGTTAGGCTGCACAAAGTAGATCTTCTGTTTCTCAGGCCATTATTTGTAAAATTGCATGCGGGCGAGCGTTTTTTTTATTTTATTTTTTATTTCAGTAATTACTTGCCATTAATTGCCATCAAAAGTTCATGTTCTTGGTTCAAGTTTTAGGCCTCATAATCTACAGAAAAGCATGGGTGGTAGTGTATTTCATCCCTTGAGTGCAAGAAGGCTTTGCAATGCTTTAGCATTGCAAAGCCTTCTTACACTCAAGGGACAAATTCATCAATTTTTTTAACTTGGGTAAAATATCAGACAAAAACCATTTAATTTTTAGTTTTTTTTAAGTTCAATTTGGTTATAAAAAGAGAGCATGCGGCAGCCAAAAGGACCATGCGGGAGGGCCTGAGAAACAGATTTTTAGGTTGCAAAATAGGTCTTAGAAAGCCCTGTATTGTGTTCTATTAGTATGTATATTGACTAATAATATAGTTTCTCATATTTTGGGCACATTTTTCACTTGAATCTGATGTGCCCAAATTAGGTGAATATAAAGACCTGGCAGCATAAGTGTTTAAGTGATCACATTCATCCCATAAGTTATACTTTGTAATCTGATCCTCTCCCAAATTGTTGTTCCAATAAACACCTTGTTAAAGCTATTCATTCAAAGAAGTTTTAACTGATTGAGTATTCTTTTCCCCTTTGTAAAGAAGTCTTTGTATTAAGTTTATTTGTGTGGTTACTTAATGTGCATGTAGCTGTACCACATGAATTCACTCCCAAGTATTCATATTCTCCCATTTACCCCACTGTTAAACCCTTGCTTTCCCAGGCCATGAAATTTCACGCGAACAATCGTTTCGTTCGCGGGATGGTTACGCAAATCCAAAAACCCGCGAACGATGTTTCGTTCACGCAAAAAATATGACGTGAACGAAGTTTTATAGTCCAAATGTTTTGTTGCTCATTGATGTGTCAGTGTGCCGTGGTACCCTGATCGCCAGATAAGAAATACAACAAATGAGTATGAAGGAGAAGTGGTAGTTTGTCCTGTTGCTTGGACTTATATAGTACTGTATTTTACACATGCGGTTCTAAACACAACATTTCAACATTTATTTTCACGGACATTATGTAAGTATAGTAACTGACAGCATGAAAGCACAAAACATATCAACCATTGTGGGTTTTTCTGTGGTTGTGTTCTATTTGATATTGGTGTAGATTCAGCGTGCTTTCCCACTCATTAATGTTGCGTGCGAATTTGCCCCAGTTTTTTTTTCTCCATATCTTATTGATCAAACAAAGGGATGTAGAGGTTGAGATTGAAGACACTTATTTTAGAATTTGGACTTAAATAGTATTTGCAGTGGCGTTGACATGGAAATGCAGAAAAATATTCAAGGAAAAACTTGATCTAACGTTAAACATTTATGTGGGCCGAAATGGCATGGGCCTGGAAGACCTACGGTTGTTTCACTAATAGACTTCAATTTTTTGGTAAACACGCATGCACTGGTGTTTGTTTTATTTTTTTATGAATGGCGCGGTGATCTGTCAATATTTTCTCAGCCCCAGTCCTGAGGTCTTGCATTCATTGATGTTTATCAGCGAAAGAATCTTATACTGACTCGAGACTTCCTTTGCTGACATTGACAACACCAGCCACTGGTATTGTCTATGTCAGCAAAGGAAGGCTCGAGTCACATGTAATATTCATTGATTGTGGAATGGCTTCTACGTCACTATTCATTATTTGTCTAATTTATTACAATGAATACTAATCCCTTTAAATATTTTGTTTCTTAATGGTTTTACCATATTGGTATAAGCGTAAACCTGTACAGCTTATGTCAACACTGAATATTTCATCTCATATCTTGTTTTAATGATGAAACCTTTTGCGTAACCAATTGGTTGCGCAAACATAATTAACATGAACGAAACAATGGATTACGCAAGCCCAAAACACATGAACAAAAAATGGATTCTGTAAATTTTTGAAATTTCATGGCCTGCTTTCCTCTTCACCAATAGAGAATTTACCCACCTTCCACCTTCTCGAATATTCCATCCTATGCCCCAGTGGTATTACATGTACCTTGCTTTTGTTTTCATTCAGTTGAAGACACTGTTTATCCCCATATTTTCCAACACTTGTAAACAGTTTTGTAGTGTCTCCACACTCATGGCTAATAAAAGTCATGCAACCGTTATGCACTCCTACATTTTCAGAGATGTTGATATGATATTTGGCGCTTATTAGGGCTGCACCGTATTCAAAACTGAATACCGGTATTGGTATTAAAAAAGTACACTGTAGTATACTGGTATATCGAAAGACTGTTCAGATATCTGACATATAATCGAGACTTCAGCCATCACAGTCGAAACAAATTAGCATGCCTTGATAATACAGTTCGAATAACCCTTTACCTAATGCAGACGATGCCAAAATTTGTTATTTTAAATATTAGTTTATCAAATTTTTCCCCAAAATTCAACAAAATAATATCATGTGACCCCTCATTGGAATGAGCTCAGTGAGCTCATTCCAATGAGGGGTGACATGATATGGTTTTGTTGATATTGTTTGAAAAATAATATTTTTTAAACTACTCAATTTGTATGTTACGTGGGCTGATGCTGTCGATTAGTCAGGTAAAGGGATATTATTCAATCAGGACTATGCTTGAAAAAACTTGAGACGTCTTGAAAATTAAATTGTGGGTAAATAAATAGTGACTATGCACCAATATTTTTGAAATTACACCGGTACTCAATCTATACTGGTTTGGATACCGGTGTGTATCAGTTTATCAATATACCATGCAGCCCTAGCACTTATGGCCAATTTTGTATCAGGAGTAACATGGGTTGGGGGAGTTTTTGAGTTGACCCATTAACCCAAGCAAGTGTTACTGCTATTTTTGTTATATATTTTGTGTTAAAACTGATAAGTTCATAAAAATAAATAAAAAAGTGTTCATTGCCTGATTATTTTTATTGAAAGAAACTTGCACTGGTCTTTTACATTTTGCTTTGCAAAATCTGAAAAAGTCGCAAAAATTAAGTAAAAGATTCTCTTCAGTATCCTACTCTTCTAAAGCGAGTTCTTTTATTATTTCTTCATTTTCTTCACATTTTCCACAAAAGGTAAAAAATCTTTGCATACAACCATGCACACCTCAAACTTTTGGGTTTTTTTCCATCCGGAGGAGCTACCAGGGGGTCTTTAGTCCACAGGATCTTCTGTCCTATTGCGAGGGATCTTCTGTCCAAGGATCATTTTCAGGGAATCTTTTGTCCAAGGGGTATTTTATTCTGCACCCCATCAAGTGGTAGATTGATTAATCAGTTATTGTTTGATGTGTGAAAAAAACATTTATTGTCACAACTTCATGAACTAATCTTCAGTTAAATAAAAAAATTCCACTTGCCAATGCTGTTATCCAGTGCAGCTGCATTTTTTTGCATGAAGTTTTTTTTTATAGAATGCACAAGTTGTCAATGCCTGTGACATTCATGTCCTTGAGTCAACTTGAATGAATGATGCAAAAGTCCACAATTTATTACTAAATTATATTTCTGCTATTGCACAAGATGTTTAAGAAAACCAATGCAAAATGATAATTGTAGAAATTACAAATAACCAGTAAATTAGAAGGAAATTCCTGTCTTAATATGAGCTTTAATATGATTCCCAAAGTCTCAATAGGAAGCTCAATGGAAAGTGTAACAGGCATGGCTGAGTTTTGAGTGTTGACTGCGAACATTTGTGTAAGTTTGATTTGAAATAAGTTTGTGATGTTTTAATACATAGATGAAAAGAAATGAAATGCTATCTTGCTGGCATCTGTAAAAGCAGAAACCTCTGCTCTCTTACAAGTTAAGCTGATGATGCTGTGACAGATAAATTGCCATTCTTGAAGAGAAATACTGGTTACATCTACCCACGACACACACACACACACACACACACACACCGCCTTTTTAAAAATGTTTGGCAACTTATTGCGATGTTTTTCTTAAGGCTACTGTGAATAATCAGATGATCGATCATTGATCGTCCAAGCTCATAATCGATTAAAATTTTTAATGATCGATTATTCAGGGAAATTCCAAGGGTCACCATTAGGTGGTATTCATAGGTCATCAGCATGACGTCGCAGTCCCTTGTGCACTCTGGTGTATTTTGTATCACAGCACGGTTATTTTCTGAGACCGGGGACTACTAGTGGGCTACAAAAATTGATGTGTGCTGAAAACAAACTGTGACAGCAATTATTGCTCAATTAGGAATGTCTGTCCAAGTTCTGCGATGTTTGTGGCAGGTGAAATCGACATGTCGCAAAGTCGTGAGTTTCTGTACACTCCATTAGAACTGCAAGCTGTTTGAACTTAGTGCCAGTTAGTGGCGCTTTGATGTTTCCGTGTTTGATGTTAGCCGCCTTTGATGTTGCTGATAGATGTCCTCGACTATCCTGGGATAGTCCTATTGTTTTAGATCAAAAAAAAAAAGAATAAAACATAGTTGATTGGCAGGTTGCTTTCGAAGTTCCAACTTTTTATTGGGTGTTAGAATCGGAAAAATATGTTCTTCAGGTGGGGTGGGGTGGGGGGGGTGGGGTGGGTGGGCAACTCTAATTCCTAGTGGCTACGGTGCTGAAAAATTAAGGATCCATTTTTTATCACAACAAGCTTGAACACAACGGTCCACATATCATGAGTCACGCCCATGATGCTTGATTAGTACAAGGAGAGAATGATCCCATAATTTGAAGACAGACGTATAATTATTTATCGCCAAGTAGATAATTATCTACCTGGGTTCCATTTTGCTGTAAGTCGTATCTCTGACATATGTACACTTAGAAGAAAATGGAACTAGGTAGCGAAATGTGCATTTACTGTTAAGCACGTTTGAAACGCAAATAAGAATGTACGTTTCTATATCCTGCTTTCCTTAAGACCTGGAGTTCAACTGTTCAACTTCGTCATGACTGTCTGAAACGGATGCCTCCAATCGATCGGACCCCGTAACATTCGCATTTTAAAACGAAACTGAGACAGCTACTTATTTGGTGTGAAGCTTCCCTTTAATAGTAGAATCAAGCCCCACCCCCTCCTCATGTGAACCCCAAAAAGTTAAGCACTGCTTGTTTACTGTGGTAAACAATCTCTATTTTACTGATAAAAATAAAAATAGGACCAAGTCACCAATGCTTCAGGTGGAAGTCCTGAAAAATGGGCAACATGGGTATAAACTATTGACTAAACATGATTTTATCTCTATATTGCAGTCACAATTGGACATTGTGCAGAAAATACATAGAACGACACAGAACGTGATGAAGGGGTTAATCGATATGGCATGAGTGCCAGTGCAGAAGGATAGAATGAGAGGAGGAATTTAAGAATATCTCAATGATTAAAAAAGTTCTGAATCAGTGTGACTTGAATAGAATCAAATTATAGGGGCGATTTCAAATTTGATCAAATTTCAAAGCTTCGCAGGGCCCTTCCTGATATTTACAATCTCATTATAAATTCCATTTAGTATGTATTTCCAGTGTCATTCACATTTCTTTTACAATATTTGTCTTGTCTTAATCGGTATTAAATATTGTTTATCATTTTAGTGCAAAATATCAAAATGAACGACGTTTCAGTGAACATGTAAATAAAGAATCCTTTCAGAAGATTTTTTCTAGTCTTATTTGTCAGAGATTATGTTGCTCGTAAGTATCTACTGCTATTCGAAACATTTAAAACTGATTTTAGATTCTTTGTTGGCAGTGCACACCCTCAACTATTCTTTTTGCTGGCTGTGATATTAACCCTTTACCTAACATGAAAAGCAGATGACACTTGCAAACAAAATTCTTGAATAACTAATTTTTTGTCTCAAAAACATAGGTTATGACCCCTTGTTGGAACGAGCTCGATGAGCACGTTCCACCGAGGGGTCATAACCTATGTTTTTGAGACAAAATTGACAATTTTTGAGAATATCGCTGGCTGGTTTTGGCCGTTACATTGGGTAAAGGGTTAATATACTGCAGTCTCATGCAGCAAGGGGGTGGGGTGGTGATGGCATGGGCGTTGAAGTGTCACAGAATGGGAGGGGGTAACACCTGTTGGTATTGACATCATACATATCTATGGTATTTGAAGTGGGATTTTCAAAGTTTGTTCGTTTGTTTTTCGGGATGATGAGTACTAAAAGTTTCCTTTATTTCATCTTGATACAGTGGAATTTCATTTTTCCATTTTCTGACCCTTGACCTTCATTAACTTGATATCATTAACTGTTTTCCGACAATGTGAAAAAATGTGGCAGTTCATTCCTTCAACTATTCCTCTTGCCGGTTGTGGTATTAATATAATGTTAAGTAGTTTGGATGTGGAGCTGTTACCAAGTAGGAGATGGCAATGCCCGTCAGTATTGACATCAAAATCTCTGGTATTTCAAATCAGATTTTCAAAATTTTTTCAACTTGTTATTCAGGATTGTGAATATTACAAGTTCCTTTGATTTTAACTTTGTGCAGTGGAATTTATTTTTTATGTTTTCCGGCCCTCAAGCACCATTAACATCATTAACTACTTTCCAACATTGTGAAAAATAAATGTGGCAGTGCTTGCCCTCAAGTACCCCTTTTTCCACTTATGATATTATTACAGTGATGTATTTTGTAGGTTGGGGAGAAGGACTGTCACCCAAATGGAGGGGGTAAGGGTAAAACATGTATTGAGTAAAGCTTTGAAAATGACATTAAATAAAAAAATCCAAAACGCTTTATGTTTTTATTTTTTGAGCTCTACAAGATAGTACAATTTTATGAAAATCAGACAAATTTATATTTTTTATGAAAAGGGTCACCCGAAGATTCAGCCATAACCATTGAGAATTTCACAGGTCAGCACCACATTTTTAGATATGAGTTATATTGGAGAAGAGATATCCAAAGTTTGAAATAGGGAGGCTTGATACAGTAGTTGATATTAAATATTTAAGAAAAACGTGTAAGTTAAGTATTGTTTTGGATAACAATCAGAATTGGAAAAAAGAAAGTTTCATTGCACAAGGATGGTGCACAATTGTGCCAGATTTCATATGTGTAGGTTGGAAATAGAGGGAGAAGACCTGGTTAAAAGAGAGAAAGAAAAAGAAAAGGCTAATGATTGCTAGAAGCCATTTCTACTTAGTTGAATGACAACTATTTTGTGTTCCCATGCATCAGGTTTATGCATAGCATTTGTGATGTAACCTTTTTTCCATCCACTGGCTTCTAAAAGTTGCTGGGCTCCTTTAGAGACTTTCTTCTAATTAGAATGGGTTATGTAAACAAAGGGTACATGGTGGCTTAGTGGTTATGGCATTGGACTTCGAACTGAAAGTTCCATGGTTTGATCCCCTCAGTAATAAATGTGTTGTGTCCTTAGGTAATGCACTTAACTATTTATTTATTTATTGATGTTTAAGGTCACATATTTATGCACAATGGCTAATCATGACCGTGACAGTTTTACGGGTGGAGGAAGCCGGAGTACCCGGAGAGAACCACCGAGCAACAACGAGCAGCTGCCAGCTCCCCAACATTGTAACTCCGCACTGCAGCACAGGCAGGGTTAGATTGGTTGAAGACATGCGTACCATCGACGTGCAGTGTGCCTTAGTACACGGCGTCATCGTGCCCCCAGTGGGCAATGAAGATGAAGTGTCTTGCCCAAGGACACAACACGGTTGCCGCAGGTGGGATTTGAACCGAGGACCTCTCGGCTTGCAGCCTGCATCTCTACCTACTGAGCCACCGCGCTCTCCATGAACTTAACTGGTAGAGTACTAAATTATTTTTGGTCATCGGAATTTGTTCACATGTCTTTGCTTTGTGACAATTTACGGGAGAGTGCCTTTTGGCACTCTCCCATAAATTGTAACAAGACAGATCCTTACAGACTAAATAATTTTACTTCAAAGATAAAGCAAAACAACACATCCACTGAATATGAGGCCTTTAAGCTGTGGTACCTGTACTTCAGAGTAAAGCCCAAATATGGGCTTCCAGCACTCTACCAGTTAATCCTGATAGCCCACATGTACTAAAGCATCCTGCACATTGACAGTGCACTTTTGCTCAACCAAAGCTGACCCTGTTTTTGCTGAGTTAGTATGTTGACAGTTGCTTGTCATTGCTCAGTGGTTCTCTCTGGGTACTCTGGCTTCCTCCACCGGTGAAACTGTTCGACACTAGGCCATCCTGGCTGACAATATTTTCTTTAAACCCCAATAAATAAATTATGTAAATAAAACAAGAGGCACTCACAAAATAGTTACAGAACCAATATTGGGGTGTCACAGATATTTTGTTAACCTTTACCCAAAGCATATGATCTCCAAATTTGTTATTTTACTTAATATTGTTTAAAAATTGTTAAGAATATTTCAACTAAACATATCATGTAATTCCTCATTGGAAAAAATTCACTGAGCACATTTCAATAAGGAGTCACATGGTATGGTTTGGTGAAATTTTGTGAAAAATATTTTTTATTTGTCTGCCAATTTGTAACTTACTTTGGCAGAGACGGCCAATTTGAAAGGTAAAAGATTAAAGTAGTGTTTCATTCCAGACAGATTTGTTCACCTGTTACATAATATAATGTATATATAATACATGTTCTATTGGCAAATTTTTATTTTCTCCCAGCAGATCATAGCTTATGACACCCACACTTGAATGGCGTGAGAAGATCATTCTTGTTAGAGATTATAAGCTATGGTTTGAAAGGAGATATGATGAAATAGGCTTGGGGTTTATTTTCTCCCAGCAAATCATTATACAATATACTTATATGTCTGTGTTTGATACTCCTGGTGTATCATCCCAAATTATTGGCCTTGGGAAAAGTTTTAATTCACGCTTTATCTTAAGACCAAAAATAATATAAAACTTTTACCAAGGCCAATATTCTAAACATCTCAAGATGTTTCTACCTGAAGATATGACTAAAATACACATCGGCCTATGCCTACCTGTTTAACCCTACTTAAATTTTCCTGGCGACGGCAGGAAGACAGTCATAACGGCTATGCCATTGCCTAACAATGCTCTTAGCATACTTGTATTATGTAAAAAATCACTTTTGTATTACTGTTTAACTTTGTGTATTGTTAAATAAAATTTATCTATCTATCTAGCTTATGACACCCACACTTGGATGAGCTTGAGATCATTCTAGTTGGATATTATTAGCTATGGTTTGGAAAGAGACATGATGAAATAGGCTTGGGTTTATTTTCTCCCAGTGAATCATAGCTTATGATGCCCACACTTGAATGAGCTTGAGAAGATCATTCTAGTTAGAGATTATAAGCTATGGCCATGTTTGAAAGGAGGAATGATGAAATAGGCTTCGAGTTTATTTTCTCCCAGCAAATCATAGCTTATGACACCCTCACTTGACTGAGCTTAAGAAGATCATTCTAGTAAGAGATTATAAGCTATTGTTTGGAAGGAGACATTATGAAATAGACTAAGGCTTTATTTTCTCCTAGAAAATCATAGCTTATGACATCCTCACTTGAATGAGCTTGAGATCATTCTAGTTGGAGAATATAAGCTGTGGTTTGGAAGGAGACCTGATGAAATAGACTCAGGGTTCTGAGGAGGCTGATGAATATGTGTGTAAGGAATGAATATAAGATGTATAAGGAATGAATATATTTTGTTGTCTGTTACAGAGACTGGCTGAGTCGAGCACCACCTGAAAACATTCATCGGATCTTGACCTGTCTTAGAATACTTCTCCGGGATAAATCTTATCAGAAGAAAGTGTTTGAACTGGATGGGGCCAAAATTTTATGTGAGGTAATAGTTCTGTTTAATTGATAAATTCTTCTACCAACAAATATTCCCCAAGGATTTTTAATCTCTTGCTTATTTTTATGCCTCCGACTTAAGTCTTGAAGTGTGCGTGTGTCTGTGTGTGTGTTTGTGTGTCCGAGCCAATAACTTGACAACTGTTAGGGCCACAGTCATCAAACTTCACGCAATTATAAAGGACCATGGGAGGATGTGTCGCACACCATAGCCGGGTTCGTATCTTCAAGGTCAAGGTCACACTAAAAATTGGTCAATATTCATGTCTCAGTCATAACTCGGAAACGAATCTTAGTACAATTGTTAAACTTTTTACAAATGTTAATGACAGTCAGAAGGTGTGTCGTGTATAATAGTTTCCCCCACATCTGCAAGGTGAAGGTCACAAGGGACCTTCATATGTTCAGGGTCACATATCGTGTCTCAAGCATAACTCCAAAACCATTAGGGCTACAATCATCTAACTTTGCTCAATTATAAAGGACGACGGATATGTCACCACACCACAGCCAGGTCCGTAAGGTCAGGGTGGGGAGTGGGGGGGGGGGGGGCATGTGTTACCTTAGTAACATTTTTAGCTCAACTTTGACGAAGTTATTGTCATGGCCCGTCGTCCGTCTGTCCATCCGGCCGTCTGTCCGTCTGTCCGTACGTCAACAATTGGCTACGGCTCGGGCTAGAGGTCGTATTTATGAACCGATCTTTACGAAACTTCTTGTGTACCTTTGTTGTGACCCTGGGACGGGAACGAGTGTTTTTGGGTGCGGTCCGAAATTCAAGATGGCTGCCAGCTGCCATTTTGTACCGACGATGCAGAAATCTGTTTTTTGTACAGAACTTCCATATGAAAGCTCTGATTTGAATAATTTTTTGTATGAATGTTTAGTACCATGGGATACATCGCATATAATAAGGGTTTTTTTCTCGTGCGTAAATTATGCAAATTAGACTAACTTTGATGTTTTTTGGTGTTCCTTTCAGCACTGTAAGTGCAAATGCCAATACGGCTCGGGCTAGAGGCCGTATTTATGAACCGATCTTTACGAAACTTCTTGGGTACCTTTGTTATCACCGTGGGACGAGAACGAGTGTTTTGGGGTCCGGTCCGAAATTCAAGATGGCCGATGGCAGCCATTTTGTACGAAATTTGGTGCAATCAGATTTTTGCACAGAACTTCCATTTGAAAGCGCTGATTTGAATAATTTTTTGTGTGAATGTTTAGTACCATGGGATACATCACATATAATACAGGTTTTTTTCTCGTGCAGAAATTATGCAAATTAGATGAACTTTGATTTTTTCAGTGCTGCTTACACACAGTAAGTACACATGTCAATACGGCTCAGGCTAGAGTCTGTATTTATGAACCGATCTTAACGAAACGTCTTGGGTACCTTTGTTATCACCTTGGGACGAGAACGAGTGTTTCTGGGTGCGGTCCAAAATTCAAGATGGCTGCCAGAGGCCATTTTGTATCGAAATTAGGTCTAATCAGTTTTTTGTACACAACTTCTATACGGCTCAGGCTAGATGCCGTATTTATGAACCGATCTTTACGAAACTTCTTGGGTACCTTTGTTATTACCGTGGGATGAGAACGAGTGTTTTTGGGTGTGGTCCGAATTTCAAGATGGCCATCAGCAGCCATTTTGTACCAAAATTAGTGCAATCAGTCTTTTGTACAGAACTTCTGTATGAAAGTTCTGATTTGAATAAATTTTTGTATGAATGTTTAGTAACATGGAATACATCACATATAGTACGGGTTTTTTTCTCGTGCAGAAATTATGCAAATTAGATGAACTTTGATTTATTCAGTGCTACTTATACTCTGTAAGTGCACATGTCAATACGGCTCGGGCTAGAGGGTGTATTTATGAACCGATCATCACAAAACTTCTTGGGTACCTTTGTTATCACCTTGGGACGAGAGCAGTCAAGATGGCCGCCAGTGGCCATTTTGTACCGAAATTAGGTCCAATCAGTTTTTTGTCACAACTTCTACACAGCTCATATTTGTGAACTGATCTTCACGAAACTTCTTGGGTACCTTTGTTTTCACCGTGGGACAGGAATGAGTGTGTTTTGGGGTGCCTTTGTTATCACTGCTATGAGAACAAATATTTTGGGGTTCAGTCAGACCCACTGTGGGACTCAAAAGATTTTTAGCTCAACTTTGACGAAGTCAAATTTGAGCTATTGTCATGGCCCGTCGTCCGTCGTCCGTCTGTCCGTCCGTCCGTCTGTCCGTCTGTCCGTCTGTCCGTCTGTCCGTACGTCAACAATTGGCTATGGCTCGGGCTAGAGGTCGTATTTATGAACCGATCTTTACGAAACTTCTTGTGTACCTTTGTTATGACCCTGGGACGGGAACGAGTGTTTTTAGGTGTGGTCCAAAATTCAAGATGGCTGCCAGTGGCCATTTTGTACCGATGATGCAAAAATCAGTTTTTTGTACAGAACTTCTGTATGAAAGTTCTGATTTGAATAAAGTTTTGTATAAATGTTTAGTACCATGGGATACATCACATATCATACGGGTTTTTTTCTCGTGCGTAAATTATGCAAATTAGACTGACTTTGATTTATTTAGTGTTACTTTCAAAGCTGTAAGTGCCAAGCTGCTATGGCTCGGGCTAGAGGCCGTATTTATGAACCGATCTTTACGAAACTTCTTGGGTACCTTTGTTATGACCGTGGGACGAGAACGAGTGTTTTTGGGTGCGGTCCAAAATTCAAGATGGCTGCCAGCCGCCATTTTGTACCGACGATGCAGAAATCTGTTTTTTGTACAAAACTTCCATATGAAAGCTCTGATTTGAATAATTTTTTTTATGATTGTTTAGTACCATGGGATACATCACATATAATACGGGTTTTTTTCTCGTACGTAAATTGTGCAAATTAGACTAATTTTGATGTTTTTTGGGGTTACTTTCAGCACTGTAAGTGCAAATGCCAATACGGCTCGGGCTAGAGGCCGTATTTATGAACCGATCTTTACGAAACTTCTTGGGTACCTTTGGTATCACCGTGGGACGAGAACGAGTGTTTTGGGGTCCGGTCCAAAATTCAAGATGGCCGATGGCAGCCATTTTGTACAAAATTAGGTGCAATCAGATTTTTGCACAGAACTTCCATATGAAAGCCCTGATTTGAATAATTTTTTTGTGTCAGTGTTTAGTACCATGGGATGCATCACATATAATACGGGTTTTTTTCTCGTGCAGAAATTATGCAAATTAGATGAACTTTGATTTTTTCAGTGCGACTTACACACAGTAAGTACACATGTCAATACGGCTCAGACTAGAGTCTGTATTTATGAACTGATCTTCACGAAATGTCTTGGGTACCTTTGTTATCACCTTGGGACGAGAACGAGTGTTTCTGGGTGCGGTCTAAAATTCAAGATGGCTGCCAGTGGCCATTTTGTACCGAAATTAGG
Organism: Pictodentalium vernedei; assembly: GCA_031216915.1. Taxonomy (NCBI): domain Eukaryota; kingdom Metazoa; phylum Mollusca; class Scaphopoda; order Dentaliida; family Dentaliidae; genus Pictodentalium; species Pictodentalium vernedei. The sequence goes on from CM062288.1 coordinate 92,991,180, forward strand.
TCTAATCATTTTTTTGTACACATCTTCTATACATCTCAGACTAGAGGCCATATTTATGAACCAATCTTTACGAAACTTCTTGGGTAACTTTGTTATCACCGTGGGATGAGAGCGAGTGTTTTTGGGTGTGGTCCGAAATTCAAGATGGCCACCAGCAGCCATTTTCTACCAAAATTAGTGCAATCAGTCTTTTGTATAGAACTTCTGTATGAAAGTTCTGATTTGAATAAATTTTTGTATGAATGTTTAGTAACATGGAATACATCACATATTGTAAGGGTTTTTTTTTCGTGCAGAAATTATGCAAATTAGATGAACTTTGATTTATTCAGTGCTACTTACACAATGTAAGCACACATGTCAATACGGCTCAGGGTAGAGGCTGTATTTATGAACCGATCTTCACAAAACTTCTTGGGTACCTTTGTTATCTCCTTGGGATGAGAATGAGTGTTTCTGGGTACTGTCCAAAATTCAAGATGGCTGCCAGTGGCCATTTTGTACCGAAATTAGGTCCAATCAGTTTTTTGTCACAAGTTCTATACAGCTCGTATTTATGAACTGATCTTCACAAAACTTCTTGAGTACTTTTGTTTTTACCTTGGGACAGGAACGAGTGTGTTTTGGGGTGCCTTTGTTATCACTGTGCTATGAGAACAAATATTTTGGGGTTCAGTCAGACCCACTCTGGGACTCAAAGATTTTTTCTAGTTCAGCATCTGACTGTCACCCACCTTTACAATACTTTACCTATACATTTGTTACAGGCAACGGTCAGTATTTATGTACAGACCGTTACAATACTTTATATGTACCTTTGTTATCAGGTCATTACCTAGATGTTTGTCATTGCTGTGTCACATACTATACATGTACATGTCTTTGTCTTGACAAGTTGAGCTACAGTGTCATTGACACTTTCATTTCTAGTTTAGCATCTGACTGTCACCCCACCTTTACAATACTTTACCTATACATTTGTTACAGGCAACGCTCAGTATTTATGTACAGACCGTTACAATACTTTATATGTACCTTTGTTATCAGGTCATTACCTAGATGTTTGTCATTGCTGTGTCACATACTATACATGTACATGTCTTTGTCTTGACAAGTTGAGCTACAGTGTCATTGACACTTTCATTCTTGTTGATCTAAAATTCTAGCTGATTATTCCAGACTGAAATGAGCTTAAAAAGCTTATTTTATTAAAGGGGCCATAAGTACGGCTCGGCAAATCTCAGATTTTGAATCAAATCATATTGAATCTGGAATGAAATCTCCCCACTACAAAAATTGTAGGTGCAGTGGAACCCTGTTAATTGAATAGTCACTTTGCCAATGAAAATTATTCAATTAACAGAAGTATTCAATTAACAGGGATTGTGTCACTTTCCTCTATTCTAGAGATAAACTTCGAATTTATTTTATTATATCTTGTTTGACAGAGCTCCATGAGCTCTGTCAAACAAGATATAAAAGATTAAATGCCTCTATTGGATGTACTGATGTAAAATAGGTCTATACAAAAGGATAATTTCTTGACAGGTTACAAGATTTTTTAACAGTAGTTTACTCTTTAACCTATATTCAATTAACAGGTCAAATTAGTATTGGATGTATGGAAAATGGTTTTGTGTTGGGAAATTATATTCAACTAACAGGGTTATTCAGTTAAGAGATATCCAATTAAGTGGGCACCACTGTATTATAAAATTTACACACAAAAAAATAAAGCCGCTAAACCAAACATGCACTTCAGTTTACATTATTTGGGGGAATAGATTTGAAGACAATTCAATGCTGTAAGAGACTGATAATACAGTGGAGCCCACTTAATCGGATATCTCTTAACTGAATAACCCTGTTAATTGAATATAATTTTCCAACACAAAACCATTTACCATACCTACAATACAAATTTGACCTGTTAATTGAATATAGGTTAAAAAGTAATCTGCTGTTAATTAAATAAAAAATCTTGTAACCTGTCGTGAAAGTATCCTGACTCTCCCCAGTTTTCCTTTGTTTATAGACCTATTTGGCCTCAGTACATCCAATACAGGCATTTAATCTATTATATCTTGTTTGACAGAGCTCATGGAGCTCTGTCAAACAAGATATAATAGAATAAATGCTAAGTTTGTCTCTAAGATACAGGAAAGTGACACAACCCTGTTAATTGAATACTCCTGTAAATTGAATAATTTTCCTTGGCAAACTGGCTATTCAATTAACAGGGTTCCACTGTATCAATTTTAATTAGAAAGGATCCCAACATAGTCTTTTATTGGAGCTTGAATGTGACGTTTCAATCATTTTGCTAGTATTTGGGCAGGTGTAATGTTGAAAACTCATCCATTTTTTGTAATCAAGGTGGTAGAACTGAAATATAAAACCAATCCCATTTATGATATAATCTAAATTCATTACCATATATACTACAATAATACTCACCATTCAGGAGCATTTGGAATTTATTTTCTCAAAAAATAAGTTTTTGAGTTCTGAAGGGGTTGGTGTCCAAAAATTGAGATTAAAAAGTATAAATTTTTTTTTGTTTGCATGAAAGGGGGATGGTGGATCCCGAAAATGATATGGCACAAATTTTCGATGTACCTTCCTGCATTTATTTTTACTGTCCTCCTGGCAAGGGAGTCTGTTAAGGTGTTATTTCCTCTGAATATTGTTTGTCTCAACTGAGATTTATTTATCAGTATTTTTATACTGTACCAATGACCCAGACTTAGCTGGTGCTAACTCTTAAAAATTCAGGGTCAAACACAAATTTTGCCCCCCCCCCCCCCCCCAATCCCCCAAATTTGCATCAAAATCCAAAAAATCAATGTCCTATATGGTCCTCCATATTTTTGTCCACTGCGCATGCTCAGATCAAGGATGTACTAAAATTGGCACAGAATCTTCATTCTTTGTTTGGCCCTTCAATCAGTAACATCTCACTGATATCTGTGCTTATAATCTCAGTTAAAATGATGCCAGACACAAAATCATGAAAGAAATGGTGGATCCAAGGATGAAATAAGAGGATGAGAGGAAGAAATAGTGGAAGGATGTGTTCAGGGCTGTAACTTATAATTTTTATGTAAAATTATTTCATGTTCCCTAATTTCGGGGCATGGGCCTGATGTTTTCATTCTTGTTATGAAATCTCCACTGTTTGTTCAGTGTTTCCTCTCTTCCTTTCCTAGATCCCCCCCCCCCCCCCCCCTCCCACTTGCTAATCTCCCATACTTTTGGTATAATTTTTGAATTTTTTTTATTGAAATTTCTTGGGAGTTTTAGCATAATTACAGAATGTTTATTCTGTTATTCCCATGGTTTACGTCCTCACCCTAGGGGTGCTTAGGCGTTTTGGTCATGCATCTACCATCCAATGTACTGCAGCTTCTTCTGTGGAAGATTCCGTTTTACATCGGATAGTGTTTTAGAATTGGTTACTGATTTCGGGCCATATTTTCAGTGCCTGGAGTCTTGTTTTGTTTTTATTGACTTTTGTTTACGTTGACAACTGTTACTTCTGACAGTGATTCCTTGTCTTCTGTAAGGTTCAACTTATTGCCAGATACCTTAATATTGTCCGTAAGTGTAACATTAATTTTTAGATGTGTTTTAAAATTTTTGTCCACACTTAGGCTTTTTGGGGATCCAGTTGGGCTCATCATTCCCTTTGGGAACTTGGGCTCATGTCAAAATTTTTTCGAAAATTTTTTCTTTTGAATTATTTTTCGAAATTTTTGTAATGGATTATATTATTATGTATCTTTGTATTTTCAAGGGTTAGTGCGAGTGCTATGGCTATTTAATATTTTTTAAATATGAAAGAATATTGTTCAAATTGTAAATCGAGGAAGTCTTCCTCTGATTCTCATGCTCATTGTATTTGCTGTAGTCAATGTACTCGCACTAATTCTTGCTCAGTGTGTGCCTATTGGGATGACAAACGTTGGAGATGTGTGTCACGGTATATTGTTAGTGGTGAGAGGTTCATGCCGGTCCTCTAGCCACAGGATCACTCTAGTTTTTCAGTCTCTTTTTCAGAGGAACAAGAACAGGGTGATGTTTCCGTGATGTCTTCAGGAAGTGTGCTGCCGTCATCGCAATCAAATGAAGAGCTAGCGGCAAAAGAGCTCAAGGAAATTTGTCAAGTGCCTAGATCCTTAGTAGGATTGACGATCTTGTCTCCAGCTAGCTCGCCTGGTGAAGCTATCACTCGTAGATCGGGTGATGTGATGCCGGGTTTGTCCGTTGCGGCCCAGGACAAGAGAAGGGGTGTTGCAAGCACTATAATCTCTGATCATGCACACCTGGCGACAACGGATTGGTGGATGGAATGGAGGAACCAGTCAGTCCGGTAGCTAGCTCGTTCAGGTCTACCCGCTGGACTGCGAGCGAGAGAGGCCCCTCTCTCTTACAACAACATCTGGGGGCCAGATGTTGTCGTACATAACATTTGTCAGTCGGAGCATACGTCCACTCCTCATGCTCAGGATGCTCCGTTGCATAGACAGCCGGGTGCGGCTAGTCTATTGGCTTCCTCTTCCACACGCCAGCACACACGACCGCACCTTGGCTACGTGACCTCAGATATCCAGCCTGCTTCGCCGACCAAGGATTCCACGTCGACCAGGTCACTCCATCCTGTAGCCAAGGACATGAGGCCTTACCAGTTGGGACGTTCGTATAAAAGAATTATGTAAGAGACACCGTCCCAGGAGCTTCCAGCGACCAAACAACGTAAGACCGCAGCTCCACAGGCCTCCGTGGTGGACTTGCTATCGCAGATAGCGCAACTCATCGCAGCATCCCAGCAACCTTCGGAAACTCTTTCAGATCAGGAACTGTCTGAGGAAGCTGGGTCGGTACGCTCCCCTGCAGTGTCAGATAGGGACAACCGAGATTCACATTTGGTCCAGTGGGATGGTGAAAGGAGCTGGATTTTTCCCTTTTAGAACAACATAAGGTGGCCGTAGATTTCATCTGGCAACACCTTCCAGAAGTTGTTCCTCCGGACCTGAGAGCTGCGATACCAGATAAGAGACTGATAGCATCACTGGACACAGACTTTTTTGGCCGGGCTAAGGACGTCCCGTCTGAATTTCCGGCCCAGTCCAGCAATGTCTCACGGACGTTTGAATTGCTGAATGATGCTATTTTTAGGCTAGCCTCTAAGACTGGCAGATCCAGTTTCTTATCGTCTCATGCTCTATATCTGCCGTTCATCAACAGTAGAAATAAATTTGAAATGGCAGGACAGGGCGTTCCGAGAGTTCCTCTGCGTTTAGACGACCAGGCAGAAGATTTGGAGTTGTCATTGCCGGCATCTATGTCGATTCTCTCCAGTACGTTGGAGACGACAGTCTCATCTAACAGAGCCAGTTTAGATGCCTTATCTTCCACAGATCACCTTACCAGAGCATTATCACAACGTCTCGATGGTAAAGAATTCCAGGATGTTCAAACTTCCTTGAGAGTTCTTTTGAGGGCAATCGCATATTCCACGTATAACTCCAGCCTTTCAGTTGCAAATTTGGAGTTAGTCAGATGTGATGCTGCCCTGGCTTCATCCACGAAGATGGATTCTAAGGTGAAAAACTCTCTTCGAGTCGCTCCGGTTTCAGGAGAGCTTCTCTTCAATGTTAAGCTTTCACTAATCTACGATCAGATTACCAAGAAAGCTTCGGACTCTCTGCTCTTTAAGTCTGTTTCAAAAAACCGGACTCAGCAGAGAGGAGAAAGTCAGGGACTTCTGGGGCGAGTACGTCCAAGGTAAGTTCCTATAGAGGATCTAAGAAAGCCTCAACGTCTTACTCTAGAGACCGTCAGAGTAGCGACTCAGGTAGAGGATGTAATGCTGACCGAGACAACCGGTCAGATGCCCCTAGGTCGAATGGTCGAGGTGCGGGTCGGAGAGGACGTAGTTTCTCCTCCCGCAAGCCTTGCAGGTCCAGGAGGTGAAGGTCAGAACCTCTATTGTGCTCCAGTGGGCGGAAGGCTGTCGAGATTCTTAACCAATTGGTTGTCAATTACGGACGACCGATGGGTTCAGGAGGTTATTTCGGAAGGTCTAAAACTGTCCTTGAGAGAAAAACCTCCGTTAACACAAAGTCCACGATGGACTCTGCTTCCGTCAAACCTTCACAGGAGAGATTCGTTTCTATCAGAGGTGCAATCTCTTCTGGAGAAGAATGCAATAGAGGTCGTAGAAAACCAGGAATCTCCCGGTTTTTACAGTCCCCTGTTCCTGGTGCCAAAACCAGACGGCTTGTTCCGTCCAGTTATAGATCTAAGCTGGATAAACATATATGTGGAGACCATTCGATCAGTGAGAGTGAGCATTCAAGTGAACGATTATGCTGCTAGCATAGATCTCAAGGATGCATACTTTCACGTCATGGTACATCCGGCGTTCAGAAAGTATCTTCGCTTCGCTGTCCTAGGAGTCGTTTATTAGTTCCGAGCAATGTGCTTCAGACTGAATCTAGCACCCTGGGCCTTCACTCGAATAATGAACTCAGTAATGACTCATTTTCAAGCTCATTCGTCTGCGGTAACGTCGGCCTACTTGGATGACATTCTTCAGAGGTACGGCAACAGATTAATGCTTCAGAACGATGTTCAGAGTCTGCTTCAACTGCTCCGACGTCTCGGTTTCATAGTAAACGAAAAGAAGTCGGATCTAGTTCCGTCCAAGTCGTTCATTCACTTGGGAATGAGCTTCGAGACGCACAACAATCTGGTTCATCTGCCGTTACCCAGAGTGAAATTAGTCAGTTGTTACGCTCGCTTTTGTCTTCACTCAGATGTAGTAACAGTAAGAGAATTCATGCGACTGATAGGTTTGTGCGGAGCCGCTGTGGACCTTATTCTGATGGGGTGCCTACGCACTCATCCACTCCAGATATTTTTTACTCAAAATTGGAGTGTGAAGATTCATTCGCTCGAAACGAACATCATCTTGTCGAACCAAGTAAGACAAGAGATTTAGACTTGGGCAGATATTCTGTGGTTAACTCAGGGAGTTCCACTGCAACTGCCGGATCCGATTTTTACGATTATGATGGTTGCGAGTCAAAAAGGTTGGGGCGCGACTTTTAGCCCAACAGATTCAAGGTGCAAGGGTCTTTGGGATCCGCAATTCTTGAACAAGCACATAAACGTCAAAGAGATGATGTCAGTTTGGCTTGCGCTACGTCATTGGATGAACATTATTCAGAATTCACATGTTCAAATTCTGCCTGACAATTCCACAGTAGTAGCGTATATTCAGAACCAGGGAGGCACTCATTCCATTCCGTTGTTCATCTTAACGGAAAGAATCCTTCTGTTTGTCCTAGAGCATCAGGTTCTTCTGCCGTTCCGTCATATTCCGGGTCGTCTGAATGTTCTAGCGGACTCCCTTTCTCGAAAGGTGGTATGTTGCCATCAGAATGGACTCTCAACAAACGAGTATTCAATCAGATCTGCTACCAATGGGATCGTCCGATGATAGACTTGTTTGCGACACATCTCAACAATCAGTTGCCGACGTATGTGTTGCCATGCCCAGATCCTCGAGCGTTTGAAGTAGATGCTCTCTCGATCTCTTTGGACAGAATGATAGGATACGCATATCCTCCGGCTCCGTTGATTCTGCTGATACTGCTAAAAATCAAGCAATCTCACTGCAAGATTCTGTTGGTAGCATCTCTGTCACCCCAGAGACCATGGATAAATCTACTCAGGTGTCTGTTAAGGGAATTCCCCGGAAGCTTCCTCCATGGGAGGACCTTCTTTCGCAGGGGAAAACGCGCACACTGCATCACAACACACAAGGTCTCAACCTTCACGTATTTCCATTGTGCGGTCCTTCTTGCACAGCAAGCAATTTACAGGACGAGCAGTGAATGCAATTTCTAACTGTAGGAGGACCTCCTCTTTGCTAAATTATACTGCTAAGTGGAAGGTTTTCTCTCGTTGATATAGGGATCATTCAATTGATATCTATGATCCCTCCATTCCAGACATTGCTAATTTTTTGGTCTACTTGTTTGACGAGATAAAACTGCAGCCAGTAACTATTAAGGGTTATTGGTCTATGCTATCGGATACTTATGCTCATCATGATAGCTTACAAATTGGATCTAATGTCTCTTTATCAAAGTTAGTTAAAAACTTTTCGATAAATAGACCTAGAACCCTTAGGTTAATTCCTAAGTGGAATTTAGCTTGGGGTTCTTCTGAAGCTAAAAGAAGCGCCATTTGAATCCCTGGATACGATAGACTTCAAATACTTATCTTATAAGACAGCTTTTCTCTTAGCCTTCTCTTCTGCTAGAAGAGTTAGTGAGCTTCATGCTCTGTCTGTTGATGATTCTCACTATCGTAATGTTGGTAATACTATTACTTTGACTACTAATGTTGGATTTTTGGCTGAGAATCAGGCTCCTAATAAGTACCCTGAGCCTATTGTTATTAAGGCTCTTCCATCCTCAGACGGCCATAGGCCTTTGCTATGTCCAGTTAGAGCTATGCGTATTTACAAACACAGATCTGAGTTTATCAGAATGGGACGAAAACGTTTCTTTCTGTCTCTGCTGCCTAATAGAAGGGACATCTCGGTCCATTCTATTTCAAGGTGGATTCAATTGACTATTTGTACTGCTTATGAAAAGTTATCCTCTTCTCAGCAGTGTGTGCTTAAGATTTCAGCTCATGAAGTTAGAGCGCTGTCTACATCTTGAGCTTATGCTAATAGTATTGCTATTACCGATTTGATGAACGCTGCATACTGGTCTCAGCCTTCAACGTTCACAAATTTTTACCTTAGAAATATTGAGTCTATTTCTGGCAAAATCTGTTGCTCCAAATGTCGTCCACTAAACAGTTGCAACTATAGTTATGCAGGCCTTCTGTTCCAGCAGTGACTCTGTCCTGCTGCCCTCTTCGTTCTGGGGTGATTGACCCAGAGTAAGGGGAAGGGGGGGGGGGGGCGAGGGGGATGATGTTCCCTTATATCACCTGCTTCATAGTGAAAAGCATGGGAATACCTCCTCTGGAGTCAGTAATTCCGAGTCGGTGCTGGGATGGTTTTAAAGTATAAAGCTAATGTCTATCTCATTTATGTAATATTTTTAAAGTGTAGCTCGGTGTGAAGCATTTGTATATGTCACGTGTCATACGAGCGTTAATATACAATCCTCGGACACTTTTAAATGAGTATAAAGAGTCTCATTCTCTGGACTATCTTTATTTATTGGCTTTCCTTAAAAAATTTGTATAATGGGTTATACTGGATGTTAATAGAGATCATTGATGTTATTGTGCACAATTACGGATTGGTAATATGTCTTTCTTTTTTTGTATAAACTAGAAAGATATATGTAAATCCTGTTTCTCTCTTTCTCCTTGAGGGGATAATTCTGTTTATATGTAATTGAGCCTATTGGATTTTCCTTTTTGTCGTTTGCCCTCCAGACTTTTTCTATTCATCTAAGTCTGGGTCATTGGTACAGTATAAAAATATGAAAACATTTATAGTAATTTATATATTTTTTATACTTACCAATGACCCAGACGTGGATGGCCCTCCCATGAGTTGGGAACTCATACCTCCCTGCTGATTATATAACATTTACCAGGCACTGGTTGTAAGAATGAAGATTTGGCACCAATTTCGGTACTTCCTTGACACTGCACATGCGCAGTAGACAAAAGTATGGAGGACCATATAGGACATTGATTTTTGGGATTTCGATGCAAATTTTGGGGATTGGGGGGGCAAAATTTGTGTTTGGCCCTGAATTTTTAAGAGTTAGCACCAGCTAAGTCTGGGTCATTGGTAAGTATAAAAAATATATAAATTACTATAAATTTTTCATTTCTGCAACCTTCTCTTCTTGAATTTTTTTGTATAGTATTTCAAGAAAGCCACAGATAGTTATTTAACCTATGGAGATGGTCCGTTTGTTGTGGATATTCTCAAGGAAATGTCAAGTATGTATTATATGTCTGTAGTTTTATATTTGTTGTCAATAAACTGTCACCATATTGAGGTAGGATTGAAGGACCTTCAAAAGTGGATGGAGGCTTGTCATTGTAGAAAACTAAATTTTATTTCTTGTTAAAACTATAGTTTGGTAAAACCATTAGGAAAGATTCCAGTCCCATGCAGTGGGTAATCTTTTACCTAATGAATTATTTGCCACCTCTACCTGTGTAATTTCCAAATTGAGCACTTGAAAAAATTATTTTAAACCAATTTTAAGCAAACCATATCATGTGATCCTTAATCATAAAGAACTTGTCAACCATGTGTCCACTGAGAGGTCACATGATATGGATTTGTCGCAGTGTTTTTAAAAATTGTGTTTTGAAAAAAAAAAAAAAAAATTGATATTGTGTACTTTGGGTGAAGGATTAACACAAATATGGATTATGACTTTATACTTGTGTTACTTTAACCCTTTACCCAACGTAACGGCCAAAACCGGCCAGCGCTATTCTCAAAAATCGACAATTAATTTTCATTATTTTTTTTATTTTTGGTCTCAAAAACATAGGTTATGACCCCTCGTTGGAACGAGTCATAACCTATGTTTTTGAGACAAAAAATGAAAAAAATTAGTTATTCAAGAATTGTTTTTGCAAGTGTCGTCTGCTTTTCATGTTAGGTAAAGAGTTAAGAATGTAGCCATATATTATAAGAAGAAGGTAACCTTAAAATCAAGGAGAAATATGTTTAGCTCCTTCATGTTCAGTTGAACAGAGGAAAATCTTGATATGTTTTCTTCTGTTATAGAGCCTACATTCTAAGAGAGACTGAGGGATACTGCACACTAAACATGATCTGAGGATAATATGAAGTGAAAACAATTTTTCTTCAGTTTGCCATTTCTGTTCTTTATATACAGGTTTTGCTTTAACCCTTCACCTAACAAGAATAGAAGGCGATACTTCAAACAAAAATACTGCCTGTCATTCATTCATATTTCCACCTACTACATAAGTGGAATGAATGAGGGATCATAACCTGTGTTTTTGAGATAAAAAATGAAAAAAATAATGAAAATTAATTGGTGATTTTTGTAAAAACACTGGCCAGTTTTGGCTTTTACATTCGTAAAGGGTTAATGCTATGATTCTATTATAATAAAATTGGTGACTGCGTTACTTAGTGCATTTGACGGCAAATTGAAAGCTTATCGATCTAACCCTAACCTGTAACATCTCCATTGTGTCCTTTGGCAAGACATTCAACTCTGATTGCTCAAGTACAGCATATCCATGGGACACTTGCCTTCAAGCAGTGGTAATCATGCCTGTGTCTGCATAGTAAGTTGGAAAGTAAGACACTTATTTGCCATTGTTTGGTAGTTCTCTTCGGACACTCTGGCTTCCCCAACTCATAAAATGCCTGACATGATATGACCCTTACAGTTGAAAGTGTCATTAAATCCCCAGTAAACAAGCAGTCTGTATTTTAAAATGGATAAAACATCTCTGTGTGACGTTTCTCTTTGATTATAGTAAAATATATTGTGCAATCACAGAACACACAAAATTACTTTGTTATTATGGCAAAGGAAACTCTTCCGTTTGAATCCTGCCCATATAAGAGGTTATATTGGTAGAATTTTCAAGATATTAATTGATGAAATTTACATTAGTTTACATATGAATATATCCATAGTAGCTTAGTGTACCAAATGTTCACCACGAGTGGTGAAGTGGTGTTAACGAGCCTTCAGTGTGCGGTTAACACCACTTCACCACGAGTGGTGAACATTTGGTACACCAAGCTACTTTTGGGTATATTTTATTTATACCATGATCGTCAGATTATTAAGAGTCGCTATTATTTTTTCTTGATTTTACTGAGGACCAGACGTACATACAAGCGAATCTGTTTTTGTGTACTCGATCATTGGCGGGCGGTACTTCCACTGTCAATTTTATCGCCGAAACAAAATGAAAAAAAGAAACTGAGCCTTTTACGTTTTAATAGCATACTATTTCGAGTTATGCATGCTTTATTAACATGAGACAATGCATGTTTGTTAATTTTTGGCATCTTATGAGGTAAACCCATTTAAAAACGTAATAAATAATTGCAACTTCCATTTCACTCTTTGCAAGGCGACGTGCAATAAATTTAGACAAGTTTTCATTCAGATCGATGTCACCAAAGGTCATTGGGTATGTATTTCTACTGTAGGTGTAAATGTTTACCATTGAAATCCCATCGCTGGCTTGTTCATCACGGTTGGTGTATAAAGCTAAAATTTATGTCATAGGCTTTTCATATATAGTAGAATAAGTAATCATGGTGTAAACAGAGTTAATTCTAAATGTCATTTGAAACATTTATGATGTTAACTGCATTCTGCTAAGTGAATCAAAAGTGTATTTGTAAATTCCAGTTGTCAAACTACATGCCATACCTTTGGAAAAAATTGTACCTGTTAGGTTATTAAAAAAAATACTTGTTTCTCAGGCTCCTCCCTCGTCATAGAATATCTGCCTCGTCACCTTTTTTATTACAGTGGAACCCACTTAATTGGATATCTCTTGTACAAATTTGACCCATTAATTGAATATAGGTTATAGAGTAAACTCCTGTAAATTGAATAAAATATCTTGTAACCTGTCGAGAAATTACCCTGGCTCTCCCCAGTTTTTCTTTACTTAAAGACCTAATTGGCCTCAGTACATCCAATTTCAGGCATTTAATCTATTACATCTTGTTTGACAGTGCTCATGGTTCTCTGTCAAATAAGATATAATAGAATAAATGTTAAGTTTATCTCTAGAATACAGGAAAGTGACACTATCCCTGTTAATTGAATACTGTTAATTGAATAATTTTCATTGGTAAAGTGGCTATTCAATTAACAGGATTTCACTGTACCTGGAAATCTCTTCTATGGCACTATTTTGCACTTGTATGACAAATATTTAACCAACTACACCTTGTCTGGCAGAGCTCTATGAGCTCTGTCAAATAAGATATAGTTGGTTAAATTTTCAACTACATTATGGGAAATGTTCACTGCTGAAAATGTTGGTTTGCCATATAATAGTGCAAGTAGTTAAATTTCTGATTTCAACTATTTTCAGAATTGTTTTGTGAATAAGAAAAGGAAAAAAAGCCTCCCTCCCTCACCATGAAATTGTGGAAAAATTTCCTGAGAATCAAGAAATTTTTTTATTGGCCTTTGATGCATCTAGTTCATAAATTAAATCTGTGTTCAGTAAATAGAAAAAAGCCATGATTTATTGCAAATTTGTACAGTAGTGCTCTCACAAAAATGGACAATGAATTTCAATCTCATCACAATGCACTAACATTTAAGATTAAGTGTTGAATAGTATTCGGTTTGAATCATATTGTCATTTCTTCAGCCCACTTCATTTCTGGCACAATCATTTAAATTGCATTTCAGAAAATATAATACATGTGAACAGAGATTGTATTTCATATTGCAGTTCGCTAATCAATTTTATTGATTCATTCCTAACAGCTGATTGATACAGCTGACTGATTGAACTTTCAGAGAATCCATTAAGATTTGCCCAGATATAGGAGAAATTTAGCCTCTCTTATCTTTCGGTGGAACTCGGTAAAATAAAGATTTAATGGGTTATAATTCTTACACCACTTAAGGTATTAAAAAAAATCTTGTTTCTCAAGCACTTCCCACATTGAAAATTTAACTTACCACTCTTTTTTTTTTGTTTCCTGGAATTTTCTTCATTGATAATTTTCTTCATTGATACTACAGTGAACCGTGTTTATTGAATAGCAACTTTGCCAATGAAAATCATTCAATTAACAGGAATATTCAATTAACAGAGATTGGGTCACTTTCCTGTATTCTAGAGATAGACTAAACATTTATTCTATTATATCCTGTTTACAGAGCTCCATGAGCCCTGTCAAACAAGATATAATAGATTAAATGCTTGTATTGGATGTACTGAGGCCAAATAGGTCTATAAACAAAGGAAAACTGGGGAGAGTCAGGGTAATTTCTCGACAGGTTACAAGATTTTTTATTCAATTAACAGGAGTTAACTCTTTAACCTATATTCCATTAACAGGTCAATTTTGTGCTGGAGGTATGGTAAATGGTTTTGTGTTGAGAAATTATATTCAGTTAACAGGGTTATTCAGTTAAGAGATGTCCTATTAAGTGGGCTCCACTGTATTTTGACATATGGGGCTGGGAGAGCAGTAGCTCAGTGGTTAGAACATTGTACTTCAAACAGAAAAAATCCACATTTTGATCCTGGCCAGCGGTAACTGCAATGTGTCTCGTAAACCTAATTGCCCACATTTTAGCTCTGTGTACTAAGGTGTACTGCATTTTCTCCCACCACTAAGATACTGAGACATATATATAGCCGTGTGAGACAGCTGGAAGAGATATGCCTGTCTCACCCCACCCATGTGAGAGCTATCTCACTCCACCAACGTGACCAACCTGTATTGGCTTATTAATAGCATATTTAATAAGTGCAGGACTATTCAATCGTCGCACGTTCTTCTGTACACAAACAATATGTTGTCATGTTTCAAAAATATTAGACGTTTGTCGAAGAAAATAGAAATAAAAACACAGACCGCAAAACCAGAAGACACTTGACTCTTTTATATGAATTTTTTTGAGAATGCCTTTTTGAGTGGAATCGCATGAAAATCCCATCGAAAAATTATGCGAATACATTGCAGAATTCATAATATGACATCATCGGAATGTGTCAATGTTCACTTCACTACAAATCTTTAACCCTTGTCTTGCCGGCGGTGGGATTTAATTTTATGGTATATACCTGTGGTAAATACAGGACTTTTGTGTGCTCTTTCCGATACGCAAATCAGTTTTTTTCAGACATGGACAACAAAATTGTTTGATATAGCTGCATGTGCCCCTGAATTACTTTTGATGATGTCTGACTGTTTTGGTGGGGGCAGAAAAATTATCCCTGATGGGGGTGGGTGTGAGATGGGGAAATCTCACCCTCGGGACAAGATATTTGGTCGAAACACTCAACAAGTCTCGTGTCTGGTCCAAATATCTTGCCCTTGGGTGAGGTTTCCCCATCTCACACCCTCACACACCAGGGATAATAATAATAATAATCTTCAACCACTGCTAACTCTGCTTGTGTGAAGGTAGTTGATTGGGGTGTCAGACAGTAGATTAGTACAGTAGAATCCTCTTAACTGAATATCCATTTTGTCAGTGAAAATTATTCAATTAACAGGAGTATACAATTAACAGGGATTTGGTCAGTTTCCTGTGTTCTGGAGGTAAACTGAGCATTTATTCTATTATATCTTGTTTGACAGAGCTCATAGAGCTCTGTCAAACAAGATATAATAGAATAAATGCCTGTATTGGATGTAGTGAGGCCAAAAGGGTTGATAAATAAGGGGAATTTGGTGCGTGTCACAGTAATTTTTTCGACATATTACAAAAATTTATATACAATTAACAGGAGTTTACTCTACAGCCCATATGCAATTAACAGATCAAATTTGTACTGAAGGTATGGTAAATGGTTTTGTGTTTGAAAATTATATTCAATTAACAGGGATATACAATTAAGAGATATCCAATTAAGTGGGCTCCACTGTAGTTCTCCGGCTGCTTCTGTCTGTAAAACTGTCCAACACGATGTGACCCTGGCTGTTGAAAGTGTTGTTAAAACCCAATAAACAAACAACTAATAGCACTAATAATTTAACCAATTTTATACCATGATTACCTATTCTGCTATATATAAAAAGTCTATGACATAAATTTTAGCTTTACATACCAACCGTGGTGAACATGCCAGCAATGGGATTTCAATAATTAAAATTCACACCTATGGTGGAACTACATCCAACATGACCTTTGGTGACCTTGTCTAAATTTATCGCTCTTCGCCTTGCGAAGAGTGAAATGAAAGCTGCAATTATTTATTACATTTTAAATGAGTTTGCCTTCGGAAGATACCACAAATTAACAAAAATGCATTGTCTCATGTTAATAAAGCAGCCATAACTCAAAATAGTACGTTATTAAAATGAAAAAGGCCCATTTATTTGCGCGTTTCTTTTTCCATTTCATTTCAGCGATAAAATTGACAGTGGAAGTACCGCCCACTGATACTCAAGTAAACACAAACAAATTCACACGTATGTATGTCTGCTGCTCAGTAAAATCAAGAAAAATTAATAGCGACTCTTAATAATTCAATGATCATGGTATAAATAAAATATATCCAAAGTAGCTTGGTGTACCAAATGTTCACCACTCATGAACATTTGGTACACCAAAATACTATGGGTTTTTTCTATATATATCTTGTTTGATAGAGTCACAATATGGGACATTTTTACTGCTGAAAACTTTTACTTTTCTACAGCATAGTGTAAGGATATAAATTAACAATACCAATTATTTTTCAGGGCTGTTTTGTGGATTAAAAAAAAGCCTCTCACCCTCATCAGAAAATTGAGGGAATTTTTCTCGAGAAACAAGATTTTTTTACAATAGGCCTTAAATTAAACAGCACTGCTAATGGTTTGTCTTCAAAGAAAAGGGAATTAATTTAGCACTGTAACAGATAACAGAAATCAGTTGTGAATGTCTTGGTTTCTCTCATGTGATATACCATGTAATTGGGAGTTATTTTACACAGCAGTGCACACATTCATCCAAACGCACAGACTGATGGAGAGAAATTGTGAAGCTGTCAACTGATCAACTGAGTAACTAATTTTTTTCCAATTCTTTCAGATATCTTCCAGAAGCTGTCTACTGTTGCGGGTCACACAGAATGGTTAGCAGCATGTGGAGTCATAGATGTAATTATAACTTTCTATTGTGTCCTTTATTACCCATATCCTACTTGAGAGTGCTCATAACTTCATGTTTTCTAAGCAGGGTTCATACAGGTCTTGAATGCTGGAAAAGTCATGGGAAATGAAAATATTTGTTCCAGGTCTGGAAGTTTTGAAAAAATGTTTTTTGAGGGTTTTTTTCTGCTGATATCTGGAAAAGTCAGTAAATAATAATGCAGTAAGCCATCTCCCTGAAAAATCACACTTAAAAATTCTGAAAAAGAGAGAGTGGGGGGTCATATTAACTCTTAGAAGACAGGGAATCTGAATGAATTTATTGAACATTACATACCGCGAAAGATTTACAGTAAAGCAGGTGCTTCTAGTCAAGTGTTATCTGCCTATTCAGGCAGATGACACTTGACTAGAAGCACCTGCTCAGTGTTTAATTCTCTCCCAGCCCAAAGATAGCCAAACCATAACAGCCAGCTTTCCTGCTGTATTACATCTCAGGCAAGAAAACTCGACTCCCACATTCTAAGAGTTAACAAGGGAAAGGTCATGGCAATTGGGTAGAAAGTTTTGGGAACGTCATGGAATTTGATTCTCAAAAAAGTGTACAAACCCTGTCTAAGAACCCAGCAAACATGGCAATATCGTCCCGATATCAGCATATCGATATCGTTTTCCGTTATCAGATTGATATCGGCCCGATATTGTATTCCACCCAAACGTGACACCATATGTTCCACAGAAAGTCGCCATTATCATACCTACATCGTGCCGTTATTCTCCCGCGATATTTATATTGAAGGCTGGTTGAAAGACGTTGTTTTGGGGAGAGCGTCCCTGTGTGTAAGGCTTTCTATAGATTCGTCGATCAGGCGGTACGCGATTTTGAGGGTAGTAGTTATAAGCATGTGCACCAGGAGCCCGGAGGCTCAGTGGTAGAGTATTAAACTTCTAACCTAGAGGTCCCGAGTTCGATTCCCATCCGGTTTTACTCGCGTTGTGTCCGTGGACAAGGTACTGTCCAGGTATTCTGACTTCCACCACCCGTGAAACTGTCAGGTCATGATTAGCCATTGTTCAGAAGTATGTGACATTAAGCACCAATAAATAATTAAGTGCACTGACCAGCTTAATTCGAAAAGGGAAAATAGTACTTTTTAATGAGATAGGCCTAATAATTCATTGTACATGGGATGACTGACATGGTTTGACCAAGTTAATTATCTTTTACCAATATCGGTTACGTGTTCTAAATGTCCACTTAAGAATAACGTGCCGATATCGGACCCATGTCATGCACGTATAAGACTCCATACTCATTTGCCAATAACGGACCAACATCGGCCTGTGGACGCACAACAATATGGTCAGTGTTATAAAATTAGAAACATCAAATTGAAAGAAAATCTTTTCAATTTTAAGATGCGAAAAGTGAAATAAAATAATAAAAGTAAAACTTTGAAGTCGAAGTTGAAAAAAGTGGGACTTGTTTCTGAAACTTAAAAAGATTGAGCCGATGAACCAGGTCAGATGATACGGAGCATAACACTAACAGGAACCAAGTTGGGTGATCACGTTCTTCTAGACTGCGAAAGGTTATTAGCATTTTGGATTTCACAAACTGAATTTTTCACTTTACTCAAGTTTACTTTTCCAAGGAAGATTAACGTGAGTTGTTTTGCTGTTCTGATATGTCATTTCAAGTGCCAAAACATACATAACCGTGTGTTAAATTAGTAGTTTATAAACTTTTACCGGTAAATATAATGGCGGCCAGTTTAATTTGAATTGCTGTGCTCGTATCACTAATCCAAAACATCTGTATCTGATCAGGGGTTTGTTAAATTAGCAGAAGCTTGCTCTTATTTTTGTAACATTTATTTATAGTCTTTTATAATGGCATCAAGTTCTTACTGGAAGTCGTATAGAAAAATTAAGGCCATTGCGGTGGAAGGGGTTCATCGCAACAGTCTTCAACACGCATGGGGATAGGGTTCAAATGTTATTTTCAGCACAGAAAACGAAAACGCGGGTATACTCAGTCGGGTTCCCGTCAAATACAGGGTGCAACTTGCGTGTCGCCGACAATAGGCTGTTATGACCGCATTCCTCAGAATCCGAAGGTCTCTCGAATCCGTTGATACGACGTTGCTAATAGAATGTTCATAGAATGTTGCTAATAGAATGTCATGTCCAACGTAAAAGATGGACCGGACCGGGAAGTACCGGAACTGAAGTCTCAACTAGTCCAGTGGCAACCGGTAAGGACCAGACCGAAATCGATCAACGGACCGCGTACCGAACCGGACCAGGGCGATTAGTCCGGCTTCCTCAATCTGTAAATCTGTCCGAAATGACGTGCCCCCGGCTGTAGAAAGTGTCGCTGAACATCAATAAATAAATAATTTTTATCCAGTACTCATGTTTAGGTTTTTTCAAGCGTTTCCAAAATATCTAAGTTTCTATTTAGTTCATACACGGAAATATGGAGGTTTATTTTTATCTTTTATTCTTTGCTGGTATTTTTAATATACATGTATTTTATTGCTATTGTACTTCTATAGCTATGAGCCTATGACACTTAACCCTCATCTAAGCAATATTTTTTCTGCTTTTTGACGTTCCCGTTTAGCCGAGGATTATATGTCTGACTTTCTGTTTACCTCCGTTTTTGCCAACCTTGGTGAAACTCTTATTTTACCTAGTGAAGCCACTGATATTTTAGCATAGCCTTAGCTAGATGTGACATTTATCCATTGCACATTTTCAATTTTTTTATTTTTTTTCACTCTTCCCAAAATGTCCAAGTTTTTGTTTATCACAGACATAAAAAATGATTTAATTTTATCTTGCAGTCATTGCTATTATTACATATACTTGTGTTTTTTATTACTTTTATTCTGTATAGCTATGATATTTAACCCTCATTGATACAATATTTTGAGAAAAATGTTGAAATGCTGATCGTTAATTGTGTGGTTATTTGTATGAAGCCTGGGGTATTCACTGGGCATCTGTTGGTGAGCTAAGGGGGATATATACCCCCGTTGTTACTTCAGGAAAATATAAATGATATCATGTAATAAAAATGAGTTCTTCTGAATGCAAATCTTGACAGGTTTCTAACTGCTATTCTTGGATTACTCATCCGGAATGTGTGAGTGTGGCTTGGACAGACAGTAGTTTTCTCAACTCTTGATATCAGGCTTCGGGAGAGCTTTGGAAGGTGAATCCATGGTGATGAGAGACAAAATTTTGTGGGGTCTACATTGTCGTATTTATACGCTTCCTAGTGTTACAAAATTGGGACGGGCCAAGGTCAACCCCACTGTTTATAACATCACCGACCCAACCTTGACTGTATGTCGGCCCGACATCGTTAAACAATATGTCGGCCCGACATCGTTAAAACAATGTCGGCCCGACATCGTTAAACAATGTCGACCCGACATCGTAAATGATGTCGGGCTGATGTTGTGCCGTGTAGCAAAATCAAGGCGGACCGATGCCAGCCCTCTGTCGGGCCGATATCATTTACTACATCGGCTGGATATCGGACCGATGTGGTTATACTGGCTGGGATATCGGCAACCAATATTGGGCCGATATAGCATCCACTTTGCAAAATTTTGCCCGGGCCGATAACGGCATCCAATATCTGGCCGATATAGGCACAGACATTGGGCCGATATTGGTCCGATCTGAAATGTTTGCTGGGAAGAAACCACTTAATTAACCAGTCCACTGTGGACTTTGTATATCAGTCTAGTTCTGGGGAATTGCATATTGTGGTGACAATTTCTTGGAGAGTTTTTGTTGCAAGATCCTGCATTTTCTATTTGGAATGAGATTTTTAAAACTTGATTTGTTTGTTTGAATGATTTCTACCCATACGTGATGGGGACAATATCATTGCACCAAAATGTAGTCCCACCAGATCACATGATACCCTTGGCATGGTGTGGGGGGTCTATTGTTTTTTTTTTTTTTTGTGGGGGGGGGGGGGGGGGGGAGGGGGGGCTTTAAAATTTTTAACTGACTTTTGAAGGATTTTAGGTAAAAAATTTCCCAACTGACCCCATTTCCTGACAACACATGGCAACTATTCTCCCCAAACCCCCTCCCCTCCCCAAGGCCATTTGGGTGAAATTTTGTTTTGGCATTACACCCCTGATAATCCTCAAAACTCATTTTGAAGCAAAAAAATTTTGTAAAAATCCCCCAGTAGCCCCCACCTACCTTCCCTTTAAAAATATTACGTTAAGACAGTTGGAGTTTGAACCCAGGAATCACCGCTTACCCTGGAAAAAGACTTGAACAAGGAGATTTAGAACCCCAGGCCCTGAAAAACCCTGGAAACCTGCCCTTTAAAGCATTGCTGGAAATACTGGAAATCCAAGAATTTAAATCATTTGTCCTGAACAACAACATAATTACATGACTTAATTCCTCTGTAGTGTCTAGTAGATGCTGTGTGACCTTAAATCCTTTTTAAACTACTTTCTCAGTTGACTAATTAAGCTTCCTTGGAGCCTGCCTCTTTTTTTTTATCCCTTGATGACTTGACAAAAAACATTTTTATCATAATTTGGTTTCTATCAAGATCTTTAGTTCATCTTGACAAAGTCAAGCTGAGCTAATCTCATCGCTCACCTTCCATCGTCCGTCCGTCCGTCCTTCCATCGTCCGTGAACACCATGTTTTGGTCTTCTCCAAAACCACTGGGCCAATTCAAGTGAAAGTTTGTGTGAGTGATGTTCCCGAAGGGGCATTGCATTTTTGTTCAACTCAACATGCCCAGCCCCATAGGGAGGGAGTGGGGGGAAAGTGCTCCAAAATCTTTTTAAAATCTTCTCATGAACCAGTGTGTACAATGACTTGATATTTGTTATGGAGCTTCCTTTTGAGGTGTGTTCAAATGAAATTCGTGAAGCAATATTTGGCTTTGTAATGGTAGGGGTAAGATTTTTGGCCCCGCCCAAAATTTCTATTTTCTGAACTGAAGGTCCGGTTTGAACCAAATTTGGTATGTGGTATTATTGGATCAAAAATACTTGACTCATGCAAAAACAAAATTCCTGCATCCCCATGGGAACCCTGGGAGCTAAAAATAGCAATATTTTCAAATGCCCATATTTCCCAAACCACATGGAACAGAGAGCTGTTATTTGGTATGAAGCATCCTTAGGACCAGTAGAATTGAATGGTAAAAAACAATTGCCATCGGTTATGTTAGGGTGTTCTGTAATGGGTATCAAAAAAATGCTGAGTAGGCATATTTGCAAAAATTTAAAAAAGTCTTTTCTCCAGAACAATCATCAGAATCTTTTGATATTCAGTATACAGCATTCATAGGGGGGTCAGATACAAGTTGTTAAAATAAAGACGATTGGTTCATATTTGGGCTCAATACAGGAGCCCAAATTTTTAACTTAGGGTAATATGGGCAATATTCTTTAAAAATCTTCTTCTTCAGAACCACCAGTCAGAATCTTTTAATGTTTGTTATACATCATTGTTATGAGGGTCAGATTTAAGATTGTTCAAACCAAATCCCTAGGTTAATATTTGGGGGTCAGATTCAAGTTTGTTCAAATCGGATCCCTAGGTATATATTTGGGCTCACTATGGTAGCCCAAATTTTAACTTTGTTCAATATGAGGGATAATTTTTAAAAATCTTCTTCTTCAGATCCACCAGTCAGAATGCTTTCATATTTGGTATGCAACATTTATAGGGGAGTCAGATTCAAGTTTGTTCAAATCAGATCCCTAGGTATATATTTGGGCTCGCTATGGTAGCCCAACTTTTTACTTAGTGCGATATGAGGAAATCTCTTTAAAAATCTTCTTCTTCAGATCCACTAGTCAGAATGCTTTCATATTTGGTATACAACATCTGTAGGGGGGGGGGGGGGGGGGGTGGGAGTGTCAGATTCATGTTTGTTCAATACGAGTGCCTGGGTTAATATTTGGGCTCCATATGGGAACCTGAAATTTAACTTAGTACAATATGAGGGAATTTCTTCAAAAATCTTCTTCTGTAGATCCACTAGTCAGAATGTTTCATATTTGGTATACAACATCTCTAGGGGGGGTCAGATTCAAGTTTGTTCAAATTGGATCCGAAGGTTAATATTTGGGCTCGCTATGGTAGCTCAAATTTTAACTTAGTGCAATATGAAGAAATTTCTTTAAAATTTCGCAGTCAGAATGCTTTCATATTTGGTACACAACATCTCTAGGGAAGTTAGATTCAGCTGTGTTCAAATCGAGAGCCTGGCTTAATATTTGGGCTCTCTATGGGAGGCGGAATTGGCCATGTTGCTGAAAAGTTAAATATTTTGTATTCAGTACCCTCTAGAGGTGTGTAACTAAGATTAATCCACATAGGTTGTATCAAAGGGCTTCATAGGGGAGCTCTACATTTTACATTATGATCAACTGAAGAAAAGGCATGATGCCCAGATTATTTTTGTCACTCCTGAGGGGCTCCAGGATTGACAGTGTATCCTATGGAGATAGATTGCTTAATGTAGACTCATTCTTGGACTCTGTTTATGTTGTGTTCTGTTCAAGATGAGCGCTTCAGGCCCCGAGGGGCCTCTTGTTTATCATTGGTTTTTCTGGCACTTCATTTTTTCCCAGAGAAATTGCTAGAGTGTTAAATCGTCTCTTGAAATGTATTGTTACAAAATGTTCTTAAAATTCCAACCAAACTTCCACTACAACTCGCAGTTGAAAATAGCATTTTAAATTATATTTTCAGAATTCCAATTAAAATCAATTTAACCATAAAAAAAATTTGCTTTGTTGTTTGACACTTACTAGGTATTAACCATTTAGCTAACACAAACAGAAAAATGATTTTTAGTCATTGAAGACATTTTTCTTGCAAAGAAAAATGTCTTCAATGACTAAAAATCATTTTTGGCTCACCAGCGATAGCTGTGTGAGCCTATGGCACAGCCCTCATGTCGTCTGCGTCGGTGTCCGGATTCATACATTTTGAACTTTTGTGTGCAGGTTTTGATTTTTTTTGGGGGGGGGGGGATTTTTTTTTATGTCAGCATGCTTATCAGGGATAGTAATATTTTATTCCACCCTTTCCATGCTTAGTTACTTGAATTTTGGACTTTTGTGTACAGGTTTTTGACTTTTGTGTGCTGGTTTTGATATTTGTCTTTCTTTTCTTCCAAGGAGTAATTTACCTTGCAGTATATTGCCATGTTTCCAGTTTTATGTTAGAATGCTTCTTTGGGCCAGTATTATATTATTTAACCCTTTCCCTACTTATTTACTTTAATTTTTGACTTTTCTGTGCAGGTTTTTTACTTTTGTGTACAGGTTTTGAAATTTTATCTTCAAGTGGAGTTTTACCCTATTGGCATATTGCCATGGTGGTTACCTTAACATTTCAGGGTATTTTTCTCAATTTTAACCCTTTGAAACAAATGTGATGCTTTTTTGACTTTTATGTGCAGGTTTTGAGGTTTGTCTTTCTTTTCTTCCAAGTGGATATTTTTCGAGTAGAGTTTCACCTTACTGGCATATTGCCTTTGTGGTTAGTGTGATAGGGTATTTTTCTCAATTTTACCCCCTTGAAACAAATGTGATACTTTTTTTTTACTTTTATGTGCAGGTTTTTAGATTTGTCGTTCTTCTTTTCTTCCAAGTGGCGACTTACCTTGTAGCATATTGCCATGGTTCCTATTTTATGTTAGGATGCTTCTTGGGGCTAGTATTATATTATTTAACCCTTTAGCTGCTTATTTACTTTAATTTTGGACATTTGTGTGCAGGTTTTGTACTTTTGTGTGCAGGTTTGGATATTTTTTTTAAGTGGAGTTTTACCTCACTGGCATATTGCCATGGTGGTTACTGTAACATTCTCAGGGTATTTTTCTAAATTTTAACCCTTTGAAACAAATGTGATACTTTTTTGACTTTTATGTGCAGGTTTTGAGGTTTTTCTTTCTTTTCTTCCAAGTGGATATTTTTCAGGTAGAGTTTCACCTTACTGGCATATTGCCTTGGTGGTTACTGTGACATTATCAGGGTATTTTTCTCAATTTTGTCCCATTGAAACAAATGTGATACTTTTTTTTTTAACTTTTATGTTCAGGTTTTGAGGTTTGTCTTTCTTTTCTTCAAAGTGGAGACTTACCTTGTAGCATATTGCCATGGTTCCTATTTTATGTTAGCATGCTTCTTAGGGGTTATTATTATATTATTTAATGCTTTAGCTGCTTATTTACTTAAATTTTGGACTTTTGTGTGCAGGTTTTGAACTTCTGTTTTTTTTTACTCCAACCACCCCTTTACAATGGCCACCTGTTGGTACTGATACCCCCTCTAGTTTCCTCAAAGTCATAGCTTTTGACCCCTCTTTGGAAGAAGCTCAGTGTGCAATTCTGCTTATCTAGGCATAATGAGCTATGTATTTGGGGCAAAGTAATTGAAAAAATAATAAAATTTGAATGTTGAATTCTATGAATAGTGCTGGGCGCCAGTAGGTGGTTATGTCCATCACATTTGGTAAATGGTTAAATGTATTTTTCTGTGAGTGATACACAGTTGATCATTTTAAATGTTTTTCCTAGCTGTTCAAAGTGTTGCTGAACATCCAGTACATAAATAGAGGATATGGAATGAGTGTTTTTCTTATATAATATTTATGAAACGAGTCTAAGAATTTTCTGTTTTGGCGAGCCTCTGACGAGCCCAAACGGAAAATTCGGACGAGTTTCATAAATATTATATGAGAAAAACACTCATTTCATATTCTATTTATCATATGACACACACACGCACAAATTAGCCACTTAGTATGACTCTTTTAACCCATCACCTAACTTCAGTTGCAGACGGTACTTGGAAAAAACATCCTCATATAACTACAAATTTTCATTTTTTGCTTCCAAAACGTAGGTTATGACCCCTCATTGGAACGAGCTCGTTCCAATGAGGGGTCATAACCTATGTTTTGGAAGCAAAAAGTGAAAATATAAAAAAAATGAAAAAATTAATACAATATAACCCACCCTAAATAGGACAGATAACGTAAATTCTCCCTTCTGAAATTTTGCAAATGTCACCCAGTTGTATTTTGTTTAGCCAATCAAATTGTCCAGTTTTGAAATTGACCAATGAAAGCTCCCAACTCTAATTATGCAAATTATGAAAATGTCGCCCAGTTGTATTTTGTTCAGCCGATCAAATTGTCTAGTTTTGAAATTGACCAATGAAATGGATGGAAGGCTTTATTTATCACTGATTAATATGAAAACAAAATATCAAATGTTTTAAATGAAGAAAACGGATGAGTCATATGATAAATAAATAAATAAATATATTTAGGATTAAAAAAAGTTAAAAATCTGTTTCTCAGGCCCTCCTGCATGGTCCTTTTGGCCATCTCATGCTAACTGTTTATAACCAATCCAAACTTAAAAAAATAAAAATTAAATGGTTTATGTCTGATATTTTTACCCAAGTAAATAAAATTGATAAATTTTTTCCTTGAGTGCAACAAGGCTTTGCAGTGCTTTAGCATTGCAGAGCCTTGTTGCACTCAAGGAACGAAATACACCACCACCCATGCTATTCTGTAGATTATGAGGCCTAAAACATTAAACAAATCAAGAACATGAACTTTTGATGGCAAAGAAATAATTAGAAAAATAAAAAATAAAATAAAAAAATGCCTGCCTGCATGATATTTTACAAAAAATGGCCTAAGAAACAGAAGATCTATTTTGTGGGAACTTAGATGTTTTTACTGAAATGTTCAAGATTGATATTTTTGTATATTTCAGTCATTGGTTTTGCTGCTGTCTGCTATAGATGTCATTGTCTTACATTGTTCACTGCATGCCTTAATTAGTTTTTCTCAAAGGTAATTAAACTTAGTACAGTAGTATCCTCTTAATTGAATATCCATTTTGCCAGTGAAAATTATTCAATTAATAGGAGTATAGAATTAACAGGGATTTGGTCAGTTTCATGTGTTCTGGAGGTAAACTGAGCATTTATTCTATTATATCTTGTTTGACAGAGCTCATAGAGCTCTGTCAAACAAGATATAATAAAATAAATGCCTGTATTGGATGTAGTGAGGCCAAAAAGGTTGATAAATAAGGGGAATTTGGTGCGTGTCACAGTAATTTTTTCCACACATTACAAAGAATTATATACAATTAACAGGAGTTTACCGTACAACCCATATGCAATTAACAGATCAAATTTGTACTGAAGATATGGTAAATGGTTTTGTGTTTGAAAATTATATTCAATTAACAGGGATATACAATTAAGAGATATCCAATTAAGTGGGCTCGACTGTAATTACACTGTGCATATATCTTGTGTTGTTTCAAAACTGTCAAAAAGTCAATCCAGTATGGTAACACGACAAATATTTTGGAAGAAGGAAAAAAAATTGACATTTGAAAAGACGTATCAGTAGATTATCACATATTTGCAGTAGAATCTGTGATTTGCTCTCTCATGCGACTGACATCTACATCAGAGCTAATCGCAGATTGATTTTCCTTCATGATGGGGTCTAAGTACCATCTACTGCAATATAAAATTCAGTAAACCACACTCTAATCTGCTATAAATCTCAATTATTTATATTTACTCTAATACAGATTCCAGTACATATTAACATTGTTTGATTTGTCGTTGTGATAGGTTTTTACCTACTGCAAAATAAAATCCACTATAATCTACTGAAATTGGCAGAAATCTGCTATAAATTTCAATTATTTATACATGATCTTGGATATATAATAGTTATACCAGATTTCGGTAAATTTTGTACCATTCAAAAGAATCATTGAAGAGAAAGCAGAATTTTTGGGGTGAAAATCATGCAAATTTTTTCCATTCGTACTGAATTTCTGCCATAGTTGTTTGTTAGAGAGTTACTTTCAGCATACACCCCCTCCCACCCACCCACTCCCCCACCCCCCACTCCCAACCCTGTTGCCACCAACCACTGCACACAAACAAAGAAAGTTCAAGGAGGAAGAAATCAACATGCTAGATGATTATATGAAGAACAGATAAGTTCTAGAATGTACACCTCATATACCAGTGGATACAAGTTGTAACGTAAGCATTAGAAAATTTTGCTCCCGCTTTTCTTGTACTGATTCATAGTTTTGTATATGTAGTGCCTGGGGTTGAAGTTTTTTAAAACCGGGCAACATAGGTATAAATGATTTGTCTGGGCTTTACTTTATGTTCATACTGTGGTCATTATTAGCTGTTGTGCAGAAATATGTGACCTTAACACCATTAATTAAATAAATAAATTATTAAAAAGAACATGTATACGTACATGTGTTCAGCTTTACAGATATAAATGTAGGTCCTGGAAATTTGTGATTCAGGTCCTTGAAAGTCCTGGAAATGTTTTTTATTTTTCAAACTAAATTTGCATTTCGAACCCGGATGAATACCAGTATGGCCTTCATGGACTTTTCTCGCTGGGATGACACTTTCATATTGAAAATCTGGACTCAGATAATTGCAGTGGTGGTGATATAGCCTACCATTGCCATACTGGTCCAGTGATTAATGGTAAGAGCTACACCGATTTGTTCTTTTATATTACTCCTTTTTCTATTTCATAGGCACATTTCATATAATTAGAAATATGCTGTCTACTCGGGACTTTATATCATTTTTAAATTACTCTAGTGCAACTTGTCTACAGCAAAGTTTTAAAGGGGATTAACCTAGTTCAACTTTATCCTGTGTAATCAAACATTTACCAGATTCATAAATGTTTAAGATATTTAACCCTTTTACCTAACACGAAAAGCAGATGACACTTGCAAAAAAATTTGTGAATAACTAATTTTTTTTCATTTTTTGTCTCAAAAACATAGGTTATGACCCCTCATTGGAATGAGCTTGACAACAAAAAATGAAAAAATAATGAAAATTAATTGGCGATTTTTGAGAATAGCGCTGGCCAATTTTGGCTGTTACGTTGGTTAAAGGGTTGAAAGAAATGTCACCATTTACACGTTTAAATATTGCAGCCTTGATTAACCGAAGTATTCAATTAAAACAAGATGTTACTTGCGTTTAACTGAATATTAAACATGAGCCAAGAAAATGTTGGTTTTTGCTCTGGTACCTTCATGTTTTTGAAAGCCCTGATCATTGCTTCTAGCACTCAACCAGTTAACAGGAATTTGGTTACTTTACTGAATTCTCGAGATAACCTGAGCTTTTAATCTATTATATCTTGCTTGTCACAATTCACGGAGCTCTGTCAATTGCCATATGAAACATTAAATAGCTCTGTTGGATGTATTGAGGCCAAACAGGTCTATAAAGAAGGGAATTTGTTGATTGTCAGGGTAATTTATTGACATATTACAAGATTTTTTTTATTCAATTAAGGGGAGTTTACTCTGTAAGCTGTGTGCAATTAGCAGGTCAAATTAGTATTGACAGTATGGTAAATGGTTTTGTGTTTGAAAATTATATTGAGTTAATTGAGTTATTCATATATTCATATCCAATTTTATTATATATGGAGTATGATTATGATGAGTGTGTGGCATTCTCGAGCATTCGTATTTATAATTATTATTACGCTGTGACATATAGGTCAAATTGGCTGGTTGCGTTACTGTGAAATGAACTTTTAGAGTGAAATTGGTTGTATTTTATCGCACATGTCACGTAAATAAAAACTTACTTATACGCTAAGCGATAGATTATCGAAGAAATTGCGGAAAGATAGAAATCGTATCTCTCACTGTGAAGATATAGAAATTTTCACTTTCACGGTATCAGTCAAACTGGCAGCTTTCAAAGCATCACTTCAAGGTGAATACGAGTCAAATTATCACTGGTAATGATCAATTTGTTCTAAAAATGGATAATGAAAAGTAAATATATTGTTTTTGAGAGAAGCAGCTGCTCATCGTTGCTCGGTGGTTCTCTCCGGGTACTCTGGCTTTCTCCATCCGTAAAACTGTCATGTTCATGATTAGCGCTTTTGTGCATAAGTATGTGACCTTAAACACCAATAAATAAATAAATATTGTTTTTGAGTGGATACCGATCATTTCCAGCAATAATTCAACACGTATTAACTTTGAATTGATGCATGAAATCCACTAGTCCAAATATGGCCTGAAAGTCTGTAATATAAGTTTTTGGTTTGGTACGTCCTTTTAAAGGATGTACCAAACCAAAAACTTATATTACAGACTTTCAGGCCATGTTTGGACTAGAAACCCGCCATCTGAATCAGATTGCAAGACACGATCTGTTCCGAGTATCAATCAAATCACTTCTGCGTTTCAATGATTCAATGCGCTGTTTTCTTACATGCATCAATTCAAGGTTGAAACGAGTGAAATTATCAGATTCTTGTAAAAAGCATATAATAAAAAGAAAATCTAATCTAGTGTTTTTGAGTGGATACCGAAAATTATCTCACTTGTGACCGAGACAAATGGTTATTTTCGCTCGTGCAAGCACTCTTGAAAAATAAACATTTGTCTCGGTCACTCATGAGATAATTTTCGGTATCCACTCAAAAACACTAGATATCCTCTATATATATAAGTGGGCTCTTCTGTACTTATAATTAGTTTACAGTGCTTTAATCACAAAAACAGTCTTTTTGATGATTTATAGAGAGTAATCGCTTGACTGTACTGGTTAAGTGAAATAATTCATGAGAGGTGCGCACAAGTGTTTTACAGTATAGTCCCTCACCTCGTATGAATTATTTCATGTAACCAGTCTAGTCAAGTGATTACTGTGTTTATTACTTTTCATTGTTAACAATAATTATATTATTTAACCCTTTACCTAACGTAACGGCCAAAACCGGCCAGCGCTTTTCTCAAAAATCGCCAATTAATTTTCATTATTTTTTTTCATTTTTTGTCTCTAAAACATAGGTCATAACCTATGTTTATGAGACAAAAACTGAAAACAAAAGTTATTCAAGAATTTTTTTTTGCAAGTGTAGTCTGCTTTTCATGTTAAGTAAAGGGTTAAAAAAACAATGAAGTCCCCATTGCACCCATGGCAAAGTGTCTTCGTTTGCGCGCATGGATACATGACCCAATTGTTGGTTGCATAATTCACTTGTGAAGTTATCGTTTATAATCAAACCAGTAAATCACATTTTGGAAAGTAATCAAATCTAGTTACTTAAATTTATCATCATGACAAACCATGAATGGATACAGAAGCTCAAGATGCCTGTCAGATGGGTTTTATCCAAAAAATATCAGGAAATCAAGCTGATAAATTTGGTGCCAAGATATATTGTAAAGCACACTTTGGACTGTTTTTGAATAAATCAACAGCAGCTATGTAATAGAATCAAGGTATGGAACAGCTGAAAACAATACATGTATTTTAAGTTCTGATTTCATTCCATTTTCTAAAGTATTATTTTCATAAGAAGAAAAATATTGAATGACAAAATGAGGGTTTCCTTCAACTTTGGTTTCAGTTTTTAGCTCACCTACATCTGTAAGATGTGGTGAGCTATTGTGATAACCTCGGGCGTCAGCGTCGGCGTCCGGCATGTCCAATATTGTAAGATTTAATGTTAAGGTTAATTTCTCAAACATCAGTGGGCTCAGGCCTTTGATATTGCATATGTAGGTTGTAGGGGACTATCAGAACAGTATTTAACCCTGATACTACGACTTTTTTCCAAATTTCACCTAAAATTTTCTGCCAAAAGTTGTTGTAAGAATTTGTGTTTAAGTCAGCTTTTGTGCAAATTGTGCTGCTTTAACTTCTCATTACTGTTGATTTTCATATTTCAATAACAACTGTAGCTATTAACCCTACTGTATGCAGAAATTTAACGGAAATTTTCTTTTTTTTTCAGTCAAAATTTTCATGTTTTTCTCGGACTTAGTAAATTTTAAGTTGTAAAACTTTGTAAACTTTGTGTTTAAGTGAGTTGTGTTTCTATGTGTCTTTCCAGGCAATTAATATTCTACACTTGTGTTACTGAACTTCATTGCAGTAATATTTAACCCTCATTACATGCATATTTGAAGCTGATTTTCTGCCAAAACTTGTAAGAATTAGCGTTTAGGTGTTGTAAGAATTTGGGTTAAAGTCAGCTTTTGTGCAGATTGTGGTGCTTTAACTTCTCATTACTGTTGATTTTCATATTTCAATAACAACTGTAGGTATTAACCCGACTGTATGTAGAAATTTAACGGAAATTTTCTTTTTTTTTTCAGTCAAAATTTTCATGCTTTTCTCGGACTTAGTAAATTTTAAGTTCTAAAAGTTTGTGTTAAGGTGAGGTGTTAAGGTGAGTTCTCAAAGATCAGTGGGCTCAGGCCTTTGATATTGCATATGTAGGTTGTAGGGGACTATCAGAACAGTATTTAACCCTGATACTACGACTTATTTCCAAATTTCACCTAAAATTTTCTGCCAAAAGTTGTTGTAAGAATTTGCGTTTAGGTGTTGTAAGAATTTGCGTTAAAGTCAGCTTTTGTGCAGATTGTGCTGCTTTAACTTCACATTACTGTTGATTTTCATATTTCAATAACAACTGTAGGTATTAACCCTACTGTATGCAGAAATTTAACGGAAATTTTCTTTTTTTCAGTCAAAATTTTCATGTTTTTCTCGGACTTAGTAAATCTTAAGTTGTAAAACTTTGTGTTTAGGTGAGTTGTGTTTCTATGTGTCTTTCCAGGCGATTAATATTCTACACTTGGGTTACTGAACTCCATTGCAATAATATTTAACCCTCATTACATGCATATTTGAGGAATTTGAGGCTGATTTTCTGCCAAAACTTGTAAGAATTAGCGTCTAGGTGTTGTAAGAATTTGCGTTAAAGTCAGCTTTTGTGCAGATTGTGGTGCCTTCACCTCTCATTATTGTTTATTTTCTCATTTCAATAACAACTGTAGGTATTAACCCTACTGTATGCAGAAATTTAACTGATTTCTTTTCTTTTTTTCAGTCACAATGTTCACGTTTTTCTCTGACTTACTCAATTTTAAGTTCTTAAAGTTTGTGTTAAGGTGAGGTGTTAAGGTGAGTTCTGTTTCTATGTGTCTTTCCAGGCAATTGATATTGTACGCATGGGTTACTGAACTACATTGCGGTAACGTTGCAGCCTTATTACATTCATATTTGAGGAATTTGAGGGGGATTTTTGGGACTTATATTCACTTTCTTTAAAAAAATTTTTTTTAACTTTTTTATTTATTTAATACTTTCTCATACTTGTTAGTAGTAACATTAAGGCTTATTTTAGTTGTTGATGTGATGTATTTTTGTTGGGACTTATAGTCACTTTCTTGAACGACTGTTTTTCCGCAACTCCTCTTTAACCAATGAATGTACTTCAATTACAATTTCAGTGATTTATGAAAGCCTTTCCTAATTCTTATTTATGATTTAATATCTGGCCTCACGATTCATATTCTTAATCATAAACATTTCTAAAAGAAAAAAATGCTTTTATATCCAATGATTCTATGTTGAATTGATATATAATAAATGCAGAAATATAGACTTTCCAAAGCCATCACATAAACCACATTAATTATTTGATGCCTAGTTAATGATTTATATTAACTAAATATTAGGCATGTTACATTGAAACGACATTATCAAGTACGAATGTAGGTGAGCGTTGGGATGTAACATCCCTCTTGTTATATTATTCCATGTACCATTCAAATTTATTTCAGGGAGGCAACTTGCAGAACAACTGGACATTATACCTCCATTTTTAGCTCACCTACATCTGTAAGATGTGGTGAGCTATTGTGATAACGTCGGGCGTCGGCGTCCGGCGTGTCCAATATTGTAAGATTTAATGTTAAGGTTAATTTCTCAAACATCAGTGGCCTCAGGCCTTTGATATTGCATATGTAGGTTGTAGGGGACTATCAGAACAGTATTTAACCCTGATACTACGACTTTTTTCCAAATTTCACCTAAAATTTTCTACCAAAAGTTGTTGTAAGAAATTGCGTTTAGGTGTTGTAAGAATTTGTGTTAAAGTCAGCTTTTCTGCAGATTGTGCTGCTTTAACTTCTCATTACTGTTGATTTTCATATTTCAATAACAACTGTAGGTATTAACCCTACTGTATGCAGAAATTTAACGGAAATTTTCTTTTTTTTCAGTCAAAATTTTCATGTTTTTCTCGGACTTAGTAAATTTTAAGTTGTAAAACTTTGTAAACTTTGTGCTTAAGTGAGTTGTGTTTCTATGTGTCTTTCCAGGCGATTAATATTCTACACTTGTGTTACTGAACTCCATTGCAGTAATATTTAACCCTCATTACATGCATATTTGAGGAATTTGAGGCTGATTTTCTGCCAAAACTTGTAAGAATTAGCGTTTAGGTGTTGTAAGAATTTGCGTTAAAGTCAGCTTTTGTGCAGATTGTGGTGCTTTAACTTCTCATTACTGTTGATTTTCATATTTCAATAACAACTGTAGGTATTAACCCGACTGTATGCAGAAATTTAACGGAAATTTTCTTTTTTTTTAGTCAAAATTTTCATGTTTTTCTCAGACTTAGTAAATTTTAAGTTCTAAAAGTTTGTGTTAAGGTGAGATTTTAAGGTGAGTTCTCAAAGATCAGTGGGCTCAGGCCTTTGATACTGCATATGTAGGTTGTAGGGGACTATCAGAACAGTATTTAACCCTGATACTACGACTTATTTCCAAATTTCACCTAAAATTTTCTGCAAAAGTTGTAAGAATTTGCGTTTAGGTGTTGTAAGAATTTGCGTTAAAGTCAGCTTTTGTGCAGATTGTGCTGCTTTAACTTCTCATTACTGTTGATTTTCATATTTCAATAACAAGTGTAGGTATTAACCCTACTGTATGCAGAAATTTAACGGAAATTTTCTTTTTTTCAGTCAAAATTTTCATGTTTTTCTCGGACTTAGTCAATTTTAAGTTGTAAAACTTTGTAAACTTTGTGTTTAGGTGAGTTGTGTTTCCATGTGTCTTTCCAGGCGATAAATATTCTACACTTGGGCTACTGAACTCCATTGCAATAATATTTAACCCTCATTACATGCATATTTGAGGAATTTGAGGCTGATTTTCTGCCAAAACTTGTAAGAATTAACGTTTAGGTGTTGTAAGAATTTGCGTTAAAGTCAGCTTTTGTGCAGATTGTGGTGCCTTCACCTTTCATTATTGTTTATTTTCTCATTTCAATAACAACTGTAGGTATTAACCCTACTGTATGCAGAAATTTAACTGATTTCTTTTCTTTTTTTCAATCACAATGTTCATGTTTTTCTCTGACTTACTCAATTTTAAGTTCTAAAAGTTTGTGTTAAGGTGAGGTGTTAAGGTGAGTTCTGTTTCTAGGTGTCTTTCCAGGCAATTGATATTGTATGCATGGGTTACTGAACTACATTGCGGTAACGTTGCGGCCTTATTACATGGATATTTGAGGAATTTGAGGGGAATTTTTGGGACTTGTTTTCACTTTCTTTAAAAAAAAATTTTTTTAACTTTTTTT
This sequence comes from Pictodentalium vernedei, assembly GCA_031216915.1. NCBI lineage: Eukaryota > Metazoa > Mollusca > Scaphopoda > Dentaliida > Dentaliidae > Pictodentalium > Pictodentalium vernedei. Next base: position 93,026,563 of record CM062288.1, read on the forward strand.
TTTGTTTAATACTTTCTCATACTTGTTACTAGTAACATTAAGGCTTATTTTAGTTGTTGATGTGATATATTTTTGTTGGGACTTGTAGTCACTTTCTTGAACGACTGTTTTTCCGCAACTCCTCTTTAACCAATAAATGTACTTCAATTACAATTTCAGTGATTTATAAAAGCCTTTCCTAATTCTTATTTATGATTTAATATCTGGCCTCACGATTCATATTCTTAATCATAAACATTTCTAAAAAAAAAAAATGCTTTTATATCCAATGATTCTATGTTGAATTGATATATAATAAATGCAGAAATATAGACTTTCCAAAGCCATCACATAAACCACATTAATCATTTGATTCCTAGTTAATGATTTATATTAACTAAATATTAGGCATGTTACATTGGAACAACATTATCAAGCGGGAATGTAGGTTAGCGTTGGGATGTAACATCCCTCTTGTTGATATAGAGGCTTGACTGTATTCAACACTGAATCTTGTCTTCAGTACACATTGGGTGACTTGGTGGGACATTCACTTGTATTCTTAATCAGTGTTTCCACCAGGGGAAAATAAATGAGGCTGTCTTGGGATGACTAAGCATCATCGCTACAATGTGCCAATGCTTGTTCAGCTCTTGGTAGAAAAACATTGCATTCCATGTTCCCAAAACCCCTCATTTCCTTGCATCTGAGTTGATATTTAGAGGTTTTTCATGGAGTTATATTTGTAAGATTTCACACTTTGAGAGCTGGTAATTGCAGGTGAATAAGGACTAAAGAGGAAAAAATGGTCAGTCAGCTGAAAAATAATTCATACAGATAACAGCACTTACCGTCCTAAGTGATGCATTTGTCCATGGATGATCTTGTTCAATGATCATGTACATGTTGCCACAGTTGATCAGGGTTTTGATCAACAAACTATGTAATAATTAAATTTTGCAGCCCTAACCTGTTAACCCATTACCTAACATGAAAGGCAGACGACACTTGCAAACAAAATTATTGAATAACTAAATATTTTCATTTTTTGTCACAAAAATATACCTTATGATCCCTTATGGGAACAAGCTCAATGAGTTTGTTCCAGTGAGGGGGTCGGTCATATGCTAAGTTTTTGAGACAAGAAATGAAAACAAATAATGAAAATTGAATGGTTGTTTTTAGCTCACCAACTTTAGTTGTGTGAGCTTATGGCATGGCTCGATCGGTCGGTGTCGACGTCAGCATCGGCATCAGCGTACGTGTCCAATAGTGTTAAAGTTTCTGTTTAAGTAACTTATTCGCCCTATTTCCATATCATGGCTTTTATAATGCTGCTATATGATGATTATTATCATTTTACCATGATTTAACCCCTCATACTCTACATTTTAGCCATTTTTCTTGACATTTTTAGTTGCGTTTAGTTTTCTGTTTAGCTCAGAATTTCATGTTCAACTAAGTGTTTTGGTCAGCTGCTGTGCTCCTTCTCTTCCCATGGCACTTATATTTATCATACATGTTCCTCAGTATCACTGTTCCATGATTAACCCCTCATACCCTGCATTTTAAACATTTTTCTTGACATTTTTAGCTGCGTTTAGTTTTCTGTTTAGCTCGGAATTTCATGTTTAACTTAGTGTTTAGGTCAGCTGCTGTGCTCCTTCTCTTCCCATGGCTCTTATATTCATCACACATGTTCCTCAGTATCATTGTTCCATGATTAACCCCTCATACCCTGCATTTTAAACATTTTTTTGACATTTTTAGTTGCGTTTAGTTTTCTGTTTAGCTCGGAAGTTCATGTTTAACTTAGTTTTTAGGTCAGCTGCTGTGTTCCTTCTCTTCCCATGGCACTTATATTCAGCATACATGTTCCTCAGTATCATTGTTCCATGATTAACCTCTCATACCCTGCATTTTAAACATTTTTCTTGACATTTTTATTTGCGTTTAGTTTTCTGTTTAGCTCAGAATTTCATGTTTAACTTAGTGTTTATGTCAGTTTCTGTGTTTTACTTTTAAGAGGTTGTGTTTAGGTAAGCTTTGTCGCATGTTATGAGGCTGTTTGATACAGTTCTTGTGTTTGCCAAAGTTACTATCAAAGAGGAATGTTGGTGAGCTATAGGGCATTGGCGTCCTTCTTGTTGTAAATAGCGCTGGTCAGTTTTGGTTGTTGCATTGGGTAAAGGGTTATCATTGTTATCAGATTTCACGAAGGATGAAATTGATTGAAAGATGAGTAATAGCTTTTTTCCGTGACACACTTTTCAGTTCTTTGCTTTTCAGTCCATTGCTTTTCGGTCTTATGTGTTGATGCTTTTAATGTTTTCAAAAGCATCATTACACAAAGCTGTAAAATGACAGGATGAAAAAACAAAGGGGATAAAAGCCTTGTTGCTTCGAGGTGTTTAGAGTGGGTTCATTCAAGCTGTTTCTGGACACTAAATGACATGAAAATGAGCAGAAAAAGAGAAGTCTTGCATTTCAGCTCATTTCTGATTATGCCATTTCTTCAATGCTTGTCTGATTGATGTGCTGAGGTTCTCTGATGTTCGCCGACAAACGAATGTACATATCATGATCCTGTTTCTTTCCACCATTTCTATTCAATGGTTGATGACATTGTCTCTGCGAGTTTGGAGATAAAAGGCTTTAGGAATTGGGTCACTGACCAGAACATTAAACCTTGTGGGTGCCAAGATTCAGGGCTTTTTTAGGGGGGGATTGCATCTGGTCAACAGCTGCTCAGCCGGCCTAGTGGAAACCCTGTCTCAGTGCTAATCCCCAGTTACCTGGGTACCCACCATGCATGCAGATATTCAGTACGTGGGCTATCAGGTTGAGTACAAGGCGATTCATAAAATGTTGGGGTTTTCAAGTGTCTGCTGGTCTGGCAATTAAGGGTGTGCTTTGATATTCAACTGTTAGATGGCCTAGTATTAATTCAAACTGTGTGTATAGTCTTTGTATTGTTATTGAAGTAGCTATATAGGTGAATAATCAGTTAAATTTCAATACAGGTACACTGAAACCCTGTTAGCAGCACAGCCACTTGACCATTGTTCAGTCATCAGTTAACAGGAATTTGATCATTTCATTGTATTCTTGTGTTAAACTGAGCATTTATTCCAGTATATCTTCTTTGACAGAGCTCATGGAATCCTGTCAAACATGATATGATAGTTTAGATGCCTATATTGGGTGTACTGAGATCAAGTAGATCTATAAACATGGGGTATTCAGTGGCTGTCAGAGTATTTCTTTGACATAATAAAAAATTTTTTAACCCTTTACCCAATGTAACGGTCAAAACTGGCCAGCACTATTCACAAAATTCACCATTCAATTTTTATTACTTTTTAGTTCACCTGGCCTAAAAGGCCATGTGAGCTTTTCTCATCACTTGGCGTCCGTCGTCGTCTGGCGTCCATAAACTTTTCACATTTTCACCTTCTGCTCTGTAACTGCTGAGCCGGTGTGAACCAAACTTGGCAGGAATGGTCTATGGGGGTCCTCCACAAACGATCCTCATTTTGTTCCTGTTGGATGAAAAACATGGCTTCCAGAGGCATTCTTTGATTCTGGTTGTTGGATTTTGAAAAAATCTTCTCCTCTGAAACCACAAGGCAAAATGTTTTGAAACTTCACATAAATGATGACTGGGACTCCCTCTACCAATGATCCTCATTTAATGTTGATCGGGTTACAAACATGGATATAATTGCAGCTTATAGTTACTATAGAAACCCTATGAGAAATCACATTTTCATCTTCTTCTCTAGAACTATTGAGCAGATGTGAACCAAACCTGGCATGGATAGTCTATGGGAGGTCCTCTACAAACAATCCTCATTTTGTTCCCATGGGTTTGAAAACATGGCCGTCGGAGGCATTCTTTGATTCTGGTTGGTGAATTTTGAAAAATCTCCTCTGAAACGGCAAGGCCAAATGCTTTGATACTTCACATAAATGATGACTGTGACCCCCTCTACCAATGATCCTCATTTAATGCTGATCGGGTTGTAAACATGGCCACAATTGCAGCTTATAGTTTCTATAGAAACCCTATGAGAAATCACATTTTCATCTTCCTCTCTGGAACTACTACTGAGCCGAAGTGAACCGAACCTGGCATGGATAGTTTATGGGAGGTCCTCTACAAGCTATCCTCATTTTGTTCCCATGGGTTTGAAAGCATGGCCGCCAGAGGCATTCTTTGGTTGTGATTGGTGGATTTTGAAAAATCTTCTCTGAAACCACAGGGCCAAATGTTTTGAAACTTTGAATGGTTGATGACTGGGACCCCCTCTACCAATGATCCTCATTTAATGTTGATCAGATTACAAACATGGCTTCAATTGTGGCTTATAATTACTATGGAAAGCCTATGGGAAATCACATTTTCATCTTCTTCTCTGGAACTACAGAGCCAACATGAACCAAACTTGGCAGGAATGATCTATGGGAGGTCCTTTACAAACGATCCTCATTTTGTACCCGTGGGTTGAAAAACATGACCGCCAGAGGCATTCTTTGATTCTGGTTGGTGGATTTTCAAAAATCTTCTCTGAAACTATCATGCCATATGTTTTGATACTTCACATAAATGATGACTGGGACTCCCTCTACCAACAGTCTTCATTTAATGTTAATCGGGTTGTAAACATGGCCGTAATTGCGGCTTATAGTTACTAAAGAAACCCTATGGGAAATCACATTTTCATCTTCTTCTCTGGAACTACTGAGCCGACGTGAACCAAACCTGGCAGGAAAAGTCTATGGGAGGTCTTCTACAAGTGCTCCTCAGTTTTGTTACTGTGCATCGAAAAACATGGCTGCCAGAAGCATTTTTTGATTCTGATTGGTGGATTTTGAAAAATCTTCTCCTCTGAAACTATTAGGCCAAATGTTTTGATACTTCATATAAATGATGACTGGAACTCCCTCTACCAACAATCTTCATTTGATGCTGATCGGGTTGTAAACATGGTCATAATTGCGCTTATAGTTACTATAGAAACACTATGGGAAATCACATTTTCATCTTCTTCACCAGAGCTGATGTGAACCAAACCTGGCAAGGATAGTCTATGGCAGGTCCTCTACAAATGCTACTCATTTTGTTACCGTGCTTCGAAAAACATGGCTGCCAGAAGCATTTTTTTATTCTGATTGATGAATTTTGAAAAATCTTCTTCTCTGAAACCACAGGACCAAATGTTTTGAAACTATGCATGGTTGATGACTGGGACACCCGCTACCAACATTCCTCATTTAATGTTGATCGTGTTGCAAACAATTACAACTTATAGTGACTATAGAAAACACTATGGGAAATCACATTTTCATCTTCTCTCTGGAACTACTGAGCCGACATGAACCAAACTTGGCAGAAATGGGCTACAGGAGGCCCTCTACAAATGAACCTCTTTTTGTTCCTGAAAATATGGCCACCAGAGACATTCTCTGATTCTGATTTATGGATTTTGCAAAAATATTCCCCTCTGAAACTAAAAAGTCATATGTTTTGGAACTTCACGTGATTGAGGACTGGAACAACTTCTACCAATGATCATTATGTAATATTGATGTGATGTTGCAAACATGGCCACAATTGCAGCTCATAGTTACCAAGGAAAGCCTATGGGAAATCACATTTTAACCTGCGTCGCCAGCGGCTTCTTCCGTCAAAGTTTTCTTGGCTTCTATGAAAGGGAATGATTTTATATTTAGTCTGCTGCTTCATAATGATGAGTTGTAGCCTGTATCTAATTTTCAGATCTGCCGTGCAGCCACTTCCTGTTTGCCGAAACTTTGAAGTCTGTTCATCTCTGTAATCAATTGCATGTAGCGGCGCAGGTCCAGACCCGGTATTGCTCTTGGCTTGTTTATATGTAGTTCCAGGTGGTGATTACAGGCTCTTTAGAGCCTCTAGTTCAATTTTTTTCACAAAACATAGCTTATGACCCCTCATTGGAATGAGCTCAACAAGCTCGTTCCAATGAGGGGTCATAAGCTATGTCATAAGTAAAGATATCCTAATTGGTGTAATGTTTTGAAAGTTATATGTAATTAACAGGGTTATTCAAATAAGAGATAATCAGTTAAGTGGGCTCCATGGTACTATTGATAAAAAATATCATTTGTCACTTGCTATAACAAAACAATGGATTTTTTTTATTTACAGTCCTAAACCAAGGCAGCTAATTGCTGAATTAAATTCTATAGAATTATTATTGAGAATCATTCAAGAGTATGACACACTGTCTAAAAAGTGAGTATTTATTGTAAAAAGTAAAATTTATATTTAAATGTAAAGTAGGTTTGTCCATGTTATTGTCTCTTTCGAAATTACTACAGAAACTTGATGTTTCTCTGCTAATGAAATGTTGCCAAATGACTGATGTTAAAAAAGGACCATAAAGCCAAATCAATCTAGATTTTTTTTCATCTCGTTCTTATGAAATATGAAAAAACTTATAGTAATTTATATATTTTTTATACATACCAATGACCCAGACTTAGCTGGTGCTAACTCTTAATTAAAAAAATTTGTATCCAAATAAAAAAAATTCAATGTCCTTTTTGGTCGTCCATACTTTTGTCCACTGCGCATGCGCAGTGTCAAGGAAGTACTGAAATTGGCGCCAAATTCTCATTCTTACAACCAGCGCCTGTAAATGTTATATGATCAGTGGGGAGATATGAGTTCCCAACTCATGGGAGGGCCATCCCCGTCTGGGTCATTGGTAAGTATAAAAAATATATAAATTACTATAAATTTTTTCATGTTTTATACTGTACCAATGACCCAGATTTAGCTGAATAGAAGAAAATGCTGGAGGCCCTAGGACATAAAGGAAAATCCAATAGGCTCAATTACATATATATATAGAATTATCCCCTCAAGGAGAAAAGGAGAAACAGGATTTACATATATCTTTCTTGTTTATACAAAGTAAGAAAGACATATTACCAATCCGTAATTGAGCACAATAACATCAATGATCTCTATTAACATCCAGTATAACCCATTATACTAATTTCATAAAGGAAAGCCAATAAATAAAGATAGTCCAGAGAATGAGACTCTTTATACTCATTTAAAAGTGTCCGAGGATTGTATATTAAAGCTCGTATGACACGTGACATATACAAATGCTTCACACCGAGCTACACTTTAAAAATATTACATAAATGAGATAGACATTAGCTTTATACTTTAAAACCATTCCAGCACCGACTCGAAATTACTGACTCCAGAGGAGGTATTCCCTTGCTTTTCACTATAAAGTAGGTGATATAAGGGAACACCATCCCCCCCCCCCCCCTCCCTTCCCCTTGGAAGAGTAACTGCTGGAACAGAAAACCTGCATAACTATAGTTGCAACTGTTTAGTGGACGACATTCTGAGCAACAGATAACAGAACCAAACATCTAAGGTCACCAGAAATAGACTCAATATTTCTAAGGTAAAAATTGGTGAACGTAGAAGGCTGAGACCAGTATGCAGCCTTCATCAGATCAGTAATAGCAATACTATTAGCATAAGCCCAAGATGTAGACAACGCTCTAACTTCATGTGCTGAAATCTTAAGCACAGACAGCTGAGTAGAAGATAATCTTTCATAAGCAGTACAAATAGTCAACTGAATCCACCTAGAAATAGAATGGACTGTGATGTCCCTTCTGTTAGGAAGCAGAGACAGAAAGAAACGTTTTCGTCTCTTTCTGATAAACTCAGATCTACGTTTGTAAATACACATAGCTCTGACTGGACACAGCAAAGGCCTATGGCCATCTGAGGACGTAAGAGCCTTAACAACAATAGGATCAGGGTACTTATTAGGAGCCTGATTCTTAGCCAAAAATCCAACATTGGTAGTCAAAGTAATAGTATTACCAACACTACGATAGTGAGAATCATCAACTGATAGAGCATGAAGCTCACTAACTCTTCTAGCAGAAGAGAAGGCTAAGAGAAAAGCTGTCTTATAAGATAAGTATTTGAAGTCTACAGTGTCAAGGGGTTTAAATGGCGCTTCTTTTAGCTTCAGAAGAACCCAAGCTAAATTCCACTTAGGAATTAACCTAAGGGTTCTAGGTCTATTTTTCGAAAAGTTTTTAACTAACTTTGATAAAGAGACATTAGATCCAATTTGTAAGCTATCATGATGAGCATAAGTATCCAATAGCATAGACCTATAACCCTTAATAGTTATTGGCTGCAGTTTGATCTCGTCAAACAAGTAGACCAAAAAATTAGCAATGTCTGGAATGGAGGGATCATAGATATCAACTGAATGATCTCCACACCAACGAGAAAAAACCTTCCACTTAGCAGCATAATTTAGCAAAGAGGAGGTCCTCCTACAGTTAGAAATTGCGTCCACTGCTCGTCCTGTAAATTGCTTGCTGTGCAAGAAGGACCACACAATGGAAATTTGTGAAGGTTGAGACCTTGCGAGTTGTGATGCAGTGTGCGCGATTTCTCCTGCGAAAGAAGGTCCTCCCATGGAGGAAGCTTCCAAGGAATGTCCCATAACAGACACCTGAGTAGATTTTTCCAGGGTCTCTGGGTTGACAGAGATGCTACCAACAGAATCTTGCAGTAAGATAGCTTGATTTTTAGCACGGAGCTGGAGGATATGCATATCCTATCATTCCGTCCCAAGAGATCGAGAGAGCGTCTACTGCAAACGCTCGAGGATCTGGGCATGGTGACACATACGTCTGCAACTGATTGTTGAGATGCGTCGCAAACAAGTCTATCATTGGACGATCCCATTGGTAGCAGAGCTGATTGAATACTTGCTTGTTGAGAGTCCATTCTGACGGCAACATACAACCTTTCCGAGAAAGGGAGTCCACTAGAACGTTCAGACGACCCGGAATATGATGGACTGACAGAAGAACCTGATGCTCCAGGACAAACAGAAGGATTCTCTCTGTTAAGTTGAACAACGGAATGGAATGAGTGCCTCCCTGGTTCCGAATGTACGCCACTACTGTCGAATTGTTGGACAGTATTTGAACATGTGAATTCTGAATTATGTTCATCCAATGATGGAGTGCAAGCCAAGTTGACATCATCTCTTTGATGTTTATGTGCTTGTTCAGAAATTGCGGATCCCAAAGACCCAGGCACCTCGAATCTATTGGGCTCAACGTCGCGCCCCAACCTGTTTGACTTGCATCCGTCTTAATCGTAAAAACCGGATCTGGCAGTTGCAGTGGAACTCCCTGAGTTAACCACTGAATATCTGCCCAAGTCTGAATCTCTTGTTTTACTTGATTCGACAAGACGATGTTTGTTTTGAGCAAATGAATCTTCACACTCCAATTCTGAGTGAAAAATATCTGGAGTGGATGAGTGTGTAGGCGCCCCATCGGAATAAGATCTGCTGCGGCTTCGCACAAACCTATCAGTCGCATAAATTCTCTCGCTGTTACTACATCTGACTGTTGACAAAAGTGAGCGTAACAACTGACTAATTTCGCTCTGGGTAACGGCAGACGAATCAGATTGTTGTGCGTCTCGAAGCTCATTCTCAAGTGAATGAACGACTTGGACGGAACTAGATCCAACCTCTTTTTGTTTACAATGAAACCGAGACGTCGGAGCAATTGTTGCACACTCTGAACATCGTTCTGAGAGTTAATCTGTCACCGTACTGTGAGCTCGGAAATGAGTCATTACCGGGTTCATTATTCGAGTGAATGCCCAGGGCGCTAGATTCAGTCCGAAGCACATTGCTCGGAAGTGATAAACGACTCCTAGGACAGCGAAGCGAAGGTACTTTCTGAACGTCGGATCTACCATGACATGAAAGTACACATCCTTGAGATCTATGCTCGCAGCATAATCGTTCACTCGAATGCTCGCTCTCACTGATCGAATGGTCTCCATATAAAATTTTGGAGCCACGTTCAGCTTGTTTATCCAGCTTAGATCTGTAACTGGACAGAACGAGCCGTCTGGTTTTGGTACCAGGAACAGGTGACTGTAAAAACCGGGAGATTACTGGTTTTCTACGACCTCTATTGCATTCTTCTCCAGAAGAGATTGCACCTCTGATAGAAGCGAATCTTTCTTCTGAAGGTTTGACGGAAGCTGAGTCCATCGTGGACTTTGTGTTAACGGAGGTTTTTCTCTGAAGGACAGTTTTAGACCTTCCAGAATAACCTCCTGAACCCATCGGTCATCCATAATTGACAACCAATTGGTTAAGAATCTTGACAGCCTTCCGCCCACTGGAGTGCAATAGAGGTTCTGACCTTCACCTCCTGGACCTGCGAGGCTTGCAGGAGGGAGAAACTACGTCCTCCCTGACCCACACCTCGACCAGTCGACCTAGGGGCATCTGACCGGTTGTCTCAGCCAGCATTACGTCCCCTACCTGAGTCGCTACTCTGACGGTCTCTGGAGTAAGAAGTAGAGGCTTTTTTTAGATCCTCTATGCAGATGTAGAGCATGTTGCGATAAGAAACTGGATCTGCCAGACTTAGAGGCTAGCCTAAAAATAGCGTCATTCAGCAATTCAAAGGTCTGTGAGTCATTTCTTGACTGGACCGGAAACTTAGGAGTGACGTCCTTAGTCCGGCCGAAGAAGTCTCTGTCCAGTGACGCTATCAGTCTCTTATCTGGAATCGCAGCTCTCTGGTCCAGTGGAACAACGTCTGGAAGGTGTTGCCGGATAAAATCTACAGCCACCTTTTGTTGTTCCAAAAGGGAAAAATCCAGCTCCGCAGATTCCATTTCACCATCCGACTGGACCAAATGCGAATCTCGGTCCCTATCTGACATTGCAGGGAAACGAACCGACCCAGCTTCCTCAGACAGTTCCTGATCTGAAAGAGTTTCTGAAGATTGCTGGGATGTTGCGATGAGTTGTGCTATCTGTGATAGCAAGTCCGTTACGGAGGCCTGTGGAGCTGCGGTCTTATGTTGTTTAGCTGCTGGAAGCTCCTGAGACGGAACCTCTTGCATAATTCTTTTATGAGTACATCCCGACTGGTAAGGCCTTGTGTCCTTGGCTACTGGATGGAGTGACCTGGTCGACGTGGAATCCTTTGTCGGCAAAGCAGGCTGGATATCTGAGGTCACGTAGCCAAGGTGCGGTCGTGTGTATGAGGAAGCCAATAGACTAGCCGACCCCGGCTGTCTATGCGACTGAGCATCCCGAGCAGGAGGAGTGGATGTATGCTCCTACTAACGAACGTTATGTACGACAACATCTGGCCCCAGATGTTGTTGTAAGAGAGAGGATGGGCCTCTCTCGCTCGTGGTCCGGGTAGACCTGAGCGAGCTAGCTACCGGACTAACTGGCTTCCTCTGATCCATCCTCCGATCCGTCGTCGCCGGGTGTGCATGATCCAAGATTATAGTGCTCGCAATACCCCTTTTCCTCTCCTGGACTGCAACGGACGAACCCGGCATCACATCACCCACATTACGAGTGATAGATCCGCCGGGCGAGCTAGTTGGCGACAAGGTCATCAATCCTACTAAGGATCTAGGCACTTGTCGAATTTGCTTGAACACTTTTGCCGCTAGCTCTTCATTGGTTTGCAACGACGGCAGCACACTTCCTGAAGACATCATGGAAACATCACCCTGTTCTTGTTCCTCTGAGAAAGAGACTGAAAAACTAGAGTGACCCTGTTGCGAGAGGACCGGCATGGACCTCTCACCACTAACAATATACCGTGACACACGTCTCCAACGTTTGTCATCCCAACTGGCACACACTGAGCAAGAATTAGTGCGAGTACAGTTACTACAGCAAATACAATGAGCATGAGAATCAGAGGAAGACTTCCTCGATTTACAATTTGAACAATATTCTTTCATATTTAAAAAATATTAAACAGCCGTAGTACTCGCACTAACCCTTGAAAATACAAAGATACATAATAATGATATAATCCATAACAAAAATTTCGAAAAATAATTCAAAAGAAAAAAAAAAAAAAATTTTCGAAAAAATTTTGACATGAGCCCAAGTTCCCAAAGGGAACGATGAGCCCGAATGGATCCCAAAAAGCCTAAGTGTGGACAAAAATTTTAATACATTTCTAAAAATTAATGTTACACTTATGGACAATATTAATGTATCTGGCTATATAATGAACCTTACAGAAGACAAGGAATCACTGACAGAAGTAACCGTTGTCAATGTAAACAAAAGTCAATAAAAACCGGAAACAAGACTCCAGGCACTGAAAAACATGGCCCGAAATCAGTAACCAATTTAAAACACTATCCGATGTAAAACAGAATCTTCCACAGAAGAAGCTGCAATACATCGGATGGTAGTTGCATGACCAAAATGCCTAAACACCCCTAGGGTGAGGACGTAACCATGGGGATAACAGAATAAACATTCTGTAACTATGCTAAAACTCCCAAGAAATTTCAATAAAAAAATTTCAAAAATGATACCAAAAGCATGGGAGATTAGCAAGGGGGGTATCAAGGAAAGGGAGAGAGGAAACACTTAACAAACAGTGGAGATTTCATAGCAAGAATGAAAACATCAGGCTCGAAATTAGGGAACATGAAATAATTTTACATAAAAATTAAGTTAGAGCCTTGAACACATCCTTCCACTGTTTCGTCCTCTCATCCTCTTATTTCATCCTTGGATCCACCATTTCCTTCATGATTTTATGTCTGGCATCATTTAAACTGAGATTCTAAGCACAGATATCAGTGAGATGTTACTGATAGAAGGGCTTAACAAAGAATGAGGATTTGGCTCCAATTTCGGTACTTCCTTGACACTGCGCATGTGCATTGCAATGACAGTAGTATGGAGGACCATATAGGACATTGAATTTTTTTGATTCGGATGCAAATTTTGGGGATTGGGGGGCAAAATTTGTGTTTGGCCCTGAATAATTAAGAGTTAGCACCAGCTAAGTCTGGGTCATTGGTACAGTATAAAAATATATTATATATTTTATAAAAGAATACAACAGGAAATATGCTTCGACTGCAATTTTCCGAACTTGATTGTGAGTTCATTTTGGTGTGTTGCATCCTCACTCTTCTGTCCAAGTTACATTAAAGGACTGTGTGACTTTAATTTTGCATTACATTAAGCCATTTTTTTACAAGTTAGTTACACATATTGATTGTTACAAGTATGTGGAGTAGAGATTTCATCAGTGTGTGTTGAGTGTGAGTTTTTTTTTTTTTACAATGTGAGTATGTAAATAAATTAAAGTTTTATAAAAAAGATAAAATAAAAGATAAAATTTAACATTTTTAGCTCAACTTGACAAAGTCAAGCTGAGCTATTGCCATCACTTCTCGTCTGTCGGACGTACATACGTATGTCCAAAATTTCCTTTGGCACACCTCACAGGTCGCATTTATGATCAGATCGCTTTGAAACTTGGTAGGCTTGTTTGAGGTGACCTCTAGATGGGAGCTATCGATTTTCTTCAATTTCCATCAAAAGATGTTGCCGTGTCCAATGTTCTTAGAACTTAGTTTAGTCAGACCTCAATATTTCCCTTTGGCACACCCCACAGGGCCCATTTATGATTGGATTGCTTTGAAACCTGGCATAGCTTGTTTGGGGTGACCTCTAGATGGGAGCTATCGATTTTCTTCCATTTCCATCAAAAAATGTTGCCGCGGCCAACGTTCTTAGAACTTAGTTTAGTCAGACCTCAAAATTTCCCTTTGGCACACCCTACAGGGCACATTTATGATTGGATTTCTTTGAAACCTGGCATGCTTGTTTGGGGTGATCTGTAGATGGGAGCTATAGATTTTCTGCCATTTCCGTCAAAAAATGTTGCCACGGCCAACGTTCTTAGAACTTAGTTTAGTCAGACCTCAATATTTCCCTTTGGTACACCCTACAGGGCATATTTATGATCGGATTGCTTTGAAACCTGGCATGCTTGTTTGGGGAGACCTCTAGATGGGAGCTATCGATTTTCTTCCATTTCCGTCAAAAAATGTTGCCGCGGCCAATGCTCTTGGAACTCAGTTTAGTCAGACCTCAATATTTCCCTTTGGCTCACCCTACAGGTCACATTTATGATCGGATTGCTTTGAAACCTGGCATGCTTGTTGGGGGTGACCTCTAGATGGGAGCTATCGATTTTCTTCCATTTGTGTCCGTCAAAAAATGTTGCTGCTGGCAACGATCTTTGAACTTAACTTAGTTTAGTCAGGCATCAATATATTCCTTTGGCATGCCCTACAGGGCACATTTATGATCAGATCGGTTTGAAACTTTGTATGCTTGTTTGGGGTTACCTCTAGCTAGGAGCTATCGATTTTCTTCGATTTCCTAAAAAAATGTTGCCACTGGCAATGACCTTCGATGAATTTAGTAAAAACTTAGTGCAGTTAAGCATCAATATTTCCCTTTGACACACCCTGAAGGGCACATTTATGATTGGATTGTTTGCAAACTTGGTGTGCTTGTGTGGGGTGACATCTATATGGGAGCTGCCGATTTTCTTCCATTTCTGTCAAAAAATGTTGCCGCTGACCTTTGAACTCAGTTTAGTTAGACCTCAATATTTCCCTTTAACACACCCGTCAGGGCACATTTATGATCAGATCACTTTGAAACTTGGTATGTGTGTTTGGGGTGACCTCTAGATGTGAGCTATTGCTTTTTTTCATTTCCATAAAAAATTATTGTCATTATCACCAGCCTTTGAACTTACTGCCTTTGTGCATCAACTTATGCCTTTTGCACTCTCTATAGGGTATATTTATGAATTTTCATAAGAAAACAAAACAAAAAACCATTGCCACAAGCAATGACCTTCTACTTAGTGCATTTGTGCATTAATATCTTCCTTTGGCATGCCTCAGAGGGCACATTCATTATCAGGTTGTTTTGAAACTTTTTATGCTTATACAGGGTGACAAAGACAGGAGCTATTGATTTTCTTTTCATTTCCATCAAAAACTGCTGCTGTTAGCAACAATCTTTGAATTTATTGCATTTGTGCATCAACATTCTTTGACATGGCCTACAGGCCACATTTATCATAGGATTGTTTTTGAACTTGGTGTGCTCATTAGGCAAGACCTTTAGATAAGAGCTATTGATTAGCATTCATTTCTGTGAAAAAAGTTTACCATTTACAATAACCTCTGAACATACTGCATTTGTATATCAAAATTCTTCCTTTAGCCAGTCTTACAGTTTACATTTAAAAATGCATGGATTACTCTTGACGTGGTGCACACACAATGCTGTTATGTTGAAATTTCATCAAATAACATTGGTACCATTGATCTTCAATTTTGCCATTTCATTTATAACTTACCAAGTTCAAGTTTGTCAAGTTGAGCTACAGTGTCATTGACACTTTCATTTGTTAAAAAATCTGCTTATCTGGTAGATGACTTGTTAACCATTACCTGATGTAACAACCAAAACCGATTTTGGGGCTTGTATTCTGCCCAAAATGATTAAAATTGAAATAAATGTCCTTACTATATGTTCAAATATTACCATAATCTTAAAACATGGTCAAGTTGATTATATAAAAAATGAATTTTATCTAACAATCATTTAGATTTTGGCCTGAAAACCACGAGAAACGGTATGTATCACATAATGTGTTCCGATTCCGTATCATATAGACGTCTCATTCTGATTCTGTAGCATATAGACGACTCATTTCCGGTAGTGCTATGGGCTATCATAACAGGCTCATAGATACATTCTATGAGCGTTTCAGTGGTCGACCGAACATTATGTCTCAAAAATGTTTGAAAATAATTTAACCCTTTACCTATCATGAAAAGCAGACGACACTTGCAAAAAAAATTCTTCATTAACTAATTTTTTTCATTTTTTGTCTCAAAAACATAGGTTATGACCCCTCGTTGGAATGAGCTCGATGAGCCCATTCCAATGAGGGGTCATAACCTATGTTTTTGAGACAAAAAATGGAAAAATAATGAAAATTAACTGGCGATTTCTTAGAATAGCGTTGGCTTTGGCCGTTACGTTGGATAAAAGGGTTAAGATTTAATCTGTTTATGTGGCAGAATTGTTAGATAAATGAATAAATGAATTATCATGATAATGTGCATGTCCTGTGATTTGCATCAGATTCTCGGTGGTGTCCAAAAATGGGATCACAACTCGCCGGCAAAGCCGGCTCGTTGAGATCCCATTTTGGACACCACCTCGAATCTGATACAAACCACAGGACATGAACATTATCATGATAATCTCTATATCTCAAACTGCCAACCAAACCAACCCAGGGTATGATTCTAATGGCTTGGGCAGGAAATGACTATAATGTTCAGTGTAAAGAATCTTGCTTGAACAATTTGATCAGTTATTTTTGGAATGTCCTCTCCCCATTGCCCACACTTTCCTCTCCTAACTTACTGATGCACTGCTGGTTACGCTCAGGTTGCAGTTGTTATTTTTGTTTAATAATTCCTCAACATGCATCAGCTCCAAATTTATTGTATTTGTAATATTTTTTTGCAGACATGCAGCAAATTTATTGAGATCACTGTGTGCAGATAGTCAATGTAGAGAGAAAATTAAATTGTATGATGGAATTCCCATTTTATTAAGGTTTGTATATTTGTTGCACTGAAGCTTTTATCTCTTAATTTGTACCTGGGTTACAGAAAACAGTCACATCTGCAGTGACATATGCCAAGAAAAGCCCATACGCAATATTTTAACCAAGATGGTTGTTGAGAATCACCTTTGAATTCAGTTTGATTTCTTTTAAAATTAGTTTTTCAAAAGATGACCAAATTTGCTCAATATTTTGATAAGGTAATCGCCTTGAAGGCCTGTCATTTTGAAAATCAGAGGAGAGCGACTAACACCCTCCTGGGAAAGGTCCGTGACAGGGGGGGGTGGGGGGGGTGGGGGGGGGGGTGGGGGGGTGGACTACTCTATAGTGTAAAGGTCTTTTCAGAATGATGGGAAACACTGTACCACAAGCTTTTTCTTAATACATCCATCTGAAGCTGTTAACTATCAAACATAAACCATCATAGTGCAGCAAAAATGTATCACTGTTTATGGGATGAACTATTCCATAGTGTAAAGGTCATTTCAGAATGATGGGAAACACTGTACCACAGGCTTTTTCTTAATACATCCATCTGAAGCTGTTAACCATCAAAGTTCTTTATCTGACTTTGACAAACTCTCAGAACATATACTTTGACATGCAGTCAAGAAGAAATCCTATGAGCAGGAGTTAAACTACCTTGGTTTGTAGTCCTCTTCAGCCAAGGCTTTGCTAGACATCAGCTTTAAGTCAGTGAACTGCTATGGTGTGGGGTGTAGTAAAAATTATATAAGCTTTCCCAGTCCCTTGGAGGTAAAAAGAGACTAGTAATGTTTAATTTAGATTTATTGTGTGAACACATTCTTTAGAATCCCTTTGTAAATCAAGATATTTTTATACTGTACCAATGACCCAAACATAGCTGGTGTTAACTCTTAAAAATCTAGGGCCAAACACAAATTTTGCCCCCCAATCCCCAAAATTTGCATCTAAAACCGAAAAAATCATATCCTAAATGGTCCTCCATACTTTCCCTCCACTGCGCATGCGCAGTGTCAAGGAGGTCTCGAAATTGGTGCCAATTATCATTCTTTGTTTGGCCCTTCATCAGTTCACATCTGACTGATATTTGTGCTTGTAAATCTCAGTTTAAATGATGCCAGACACATAAATATTAGAGAAATGGTGGATCTAAAGAGGAAATAGAAGGAGGAGAGGAAAAATGAGTGGCAGGAAATAATCAGGGCTGTAACTTAAAATTTTTTTACGAAATTATGTTATGTTGCTTAATTTCGAGGCATGGGCCTGTTGTCGTTCTTGCTATAAAGTTACACTGCTTGTTCAGTGTTTCCTCTTTCCCTTTCCTTTAAGTCCCCCCTTGCTATTCTCCCATGCTTTTGGCATATTTTCTGTAATATTATTACTAAAATTTCTTGGGAGTTTTAGCTGGGTAACAGAATGAATTCTGTTCTTTTCCCCATGTTTACGTCCTCACTCATGGGTGTTTAGGCGTAGTGTTCTGCATCTACCATCTGATGTTCTGCAGTTTCTTCCCTGGAAGTCTCTGTTTTGCATCAGATAGTGTGTTATTGGTAACTGATTTCGGGCCATGGTTATCAGTGCCTGGAGTCATGTTTCTGGTGTTTATACACTTCTTGTTTACATTGACAACAGTCTCTGTGGAGGGGGATTTCTTGTCTTTGTATTAGTTTAATCATAACCAGATACATTATTATTATATGTAAGTGTTGCATTAATTTTTTAAAATAGTTTTAAAATTTTTGTCCACACTTAGGCTTCTTGGGATCCATTGGGGCTCAACGTTACTTTTCAGAAACTTGGGCTTTTCTGAAAAAATATTTTTTCAAAAAATTTTTTTGATTTCAATTATTTTTTCTATGTTAATGGATCATGTTATGTATCTTTGTTTTCAGGGGTTGGTGCAAGTACTAGGACTTTTTGTATTCTTTTCACAATGGAAGGATATTGTTCAAATTGTAATAAAAGGAAATCTTCCTCTGACTTTCATAATCATTGTATTAATTGTAGTCAGTGTACTCGCACTAACTCCTGTTCAGTATGTGTCAATTGGGATGACAAACATTGGAAACGTGTGTCACGGTATGTTGTTAGTGGGGAAAAGGCCATGCCGGTCCTTTCTCCGCGGAGTCACTCTAGTTTATCAATCTCTATTTCAGAGGAACAAGAACAGGGTGATGTTTCCGTGATGTCTTCCAAAAGTGTGCCTCCGTCGTCACAGTTAAATGAAGAGCTAGCAGCAAAAGTGCTTATGGAAATACGTCAATTGCCTAAGAGGTCCCTAGTAGGATCGACGGCATTGGCGTCCGCTAGCTCGCCTGGTGTAGCATCCATTCATCGAATGGTTCGGCAGCCGGGTTCATCCGTTGCAGTCCAGGAAGGAGATTTGGGTGATGCAAGCACTATAAATAGACAAAGTGCACACCCAGTGACGACGGATCAGAGGAGAGAATGGAGGAAGCCTATTAGTCTGGTTCCTAGCTCGTCCAGGTCCATCCAGGCTGCGAGCAAGAGAGGCCCCTCTCTTGTACAACAACATCTGGGACCAGATGTTGTGGTACAAAACGTTTTGCATTCGGAGCATACGTCCGCCGCTCGTGACGTTCCGTTATATAGACAGTCCGGAGAGATTGTCAATAAGGCTTCCTCATCCTCACGGCAGCGCACACGACCGCACCTTGGCTACGTGACCACGGATATCCAGCCAGCTTCGCCAATCAGGGATCCCACGGCGACCAGGTCACGCCATCCAGTAGCCAGGGACACGAGGCCTGTAGACTCCGGACGTTCGCATAAGAGAAGTATGCAGGAGTCAACGTACACGGAGCTTCCAGCGGCAAAGCAATGTAAGACCGCTACTCCACAGGCCTCAGTGACGGACGTGCTATCCCAAATAGCACAACTTATAGCAGCATCCCAGCAAACGACAGAATCTCTGTCGGATCAGGAATTATCCGATGACGCTGGGTCGGTACGCTCCGCTGAAGCATCAGGTACGGACGACCGAGAACTTCATAGGGTCCGACAGGATGGCGAAAGGGATTCGGAGGATTTGGAGCTTTCCCTTTCGGAACAACATAAAGCTGCCATAGATTTCATCCGGCATTATCTTCCAGAGGTTGTTCCGTCGGACCAGAATGCTGCGATGCCGGATAAGAGACTGATAGCATCATTGGACACGGAATTTTTTGATCGGTTCAGGGACATCGTCCCTGAGTTTCCGACACAGTCCAATAATGTCACAAGAACATTCGAATTATTGAACAACGCTATATATAAGCTTGCTACCAAAACAGGCAGGTCTGGTTTGTCCGCAAATGCTCTAAATCTGCCTTTCATCAATTCAAGGAATAAATTCGAAACGGCAGGACAGGGCATACCGAGAGTTCCTCTGCGTCTAGACGATGAGGCTGAAGACTTGGAATTGTCTATACCGTCGTCTATGTCAATTCCAACTACGACGTTGGAAACGACAATTATGTCTAACAGAGTTAACTTAGACGCTTCGGTCTCGGAGAAGCTTCTCTTCGACGGCAACCTTTCAGCAATCTATGAATTGCTCGATATAGACGTTCTCTTGTCAAATCAAGTGTAACAAGAGATTCAGACTTGGGCAAACATTCATTGGTTAACTCAGGGAGTTGCACTGCAGTTGCCGGATCCGAGTTTTACGATTATGACGGATGCCAGTCAAACAGGTTGGGGTGCAACATTGATCCCAATGGATTCGAAGTGCCAGGGTCTTTGGGATCCGCAGTTTCTAGGCAAGCACATAAACATCAAGGAAATGATGTCAGTTTGGCTTGTACTACGTCATTGGATGAACATTATTCAGAAAGCACATGTCCAAATCCTGTCCGACAATACGACAGTAGTAGCGTATATCTGGAACCAGGGAGGCACTCATTCCATTCCGTTATTCAATTTAATGGAAAGAATCCTTCTGTTTGTTCTAGAACACCAAGTTCTGCTTTCGGTCCGTCATATTCCGGGTCGTCTGAATGTATTAGCAGACTCCCTTTCACGGAAGGGTTGCTTGTTGCCGTCAGAATGGACTCTCAACAAACAGGTATTCAATCAGATTTGCTACCAATGGGAGCGGCCAATGATAGACTTATTTGCGACACAACTCAACAATCAGTTGCAGACGTATGTGTCACCATGTCCGGATCCCTGAGCATATGCAGTAGACGCTCTATCGATCTCCTGGGATGGAATGATAGGATATGCGTATCCTCCAGCGCTATTGATTCAGCAAATATTGCTAAAGATAAAACAATCACAATGCAAAATTCTGTTGGTGGCATCTCTGTCGCCACAGAGACCGTGGATAAATCTACTCAGGTGTCTGCTGTGGGACTTACCGCGAAAACTTCCTCCACGAGAGGATCTTCTTTCGCAGGGGAAATCGCATAAACTTCATCACAACCCGCAAGGTCTCAACCTTCACGTATTTCCGTTGTGCGGTCCTTCTTGCACGGCAAGCATTTTACAGGACGAGCAGTGGACGCGATTTCTAACTGTAGGAGGACCTCCTCTTTGCTAAACTATGCGGCTAAGTGGAAGGTCTTTCATCGTTGGTGTAGGGATCATTCTGTTGATATTTTTGATCCCTCCATACCAGACATCGCAAACTTTCTAGTATACTTGTTTGATGAGATCAAACTGCAGCCTGTTACTATTAAAGGTTATAGGTCTATGTTATCTGATACCTATGCACACCATGATAGTTTACAAATTGGATCTAATGTCTCTTTATCTAAATTAGTTAGAAACTTCTCGATAAATAGAGCTAGAACCCTTATATTAATTCCTAAATGGAATTTAGCTTGGGTTCTTCTTAAACTAAAAGAAAAGCCATTTGAGCCTCTTGAGATAGTAGATTTCAAATTCTTGTCTTATAAGACAGCATTTCTCTTAGCTTTCTCTTCTGCTAGAAGAGTTAGTGAGCTTCATGCTCACTATCGTCGGTGGACGATTCTCACTATCGTAGTGTCGGGAACACTATTACCTTTACTACTAATGTTGGATTTTTGGCTAAGAATCAGGCTCCTAATAAATATCCGGAACCTATTGTTATTAAGGCCCTTCTGTCTTCAGACGGGCTTAGGCCTTTACTCTGTCCGGTTAGAGCTTTACGTATTTATAAACAAAGATCTCAGTTTATCAGAAAGGGACGAAAACGCTTCTTTCTGTCTCTGATGTCTAATAGAAAGGACATTATGGTCCATTCTATTGCTAGATGGATTCAATTAACTATCCGTACTGCTTATGATAATCTATCTTCAACTCAGCAGTCTGTGCTTAAGATTTCGGCTCATGAAGTAAGAGCTCTTTTTACATCTTGGGCTTACGCAAATAGTGTTGCTATTACAGATTTAATGAAGGCTGCATATTGGTCTCAGCCATCCACATTCGCAAATTTTTATCTCAGAAATATTGAGTCCATTTCTGGAGACCTGCATTGTTTAGGTCCGTTATCTGTTGCTCAGAATGTTGTCCACTAAACTATAGTTATGAAGGCTTTCTGTTCCGGCAGTGACTCCGTCGTGCTGCCCTCTTCGCCCTGGGGTATTTGACCCAGGGCAAGGGGAAGGGGAAGGGGTGTTCCCTTAGGTCACCTGCTTTATAGTGAAAAGCAAGGGGATACCTCCTCCGGAGTCAGTAATTCTGAGTCGTTACTGGGATGGTTTTAAAGTGTAAAGTTAATGTTTAAAAATTCATTCATGTCATATTTTTAAAGTGTAGTTCTGTGTGAAGCATTTGTATATGTCACGTGTCCAACGGGCGTTAATATACAATCCTCGGACACTTTTAAAAGAGTATAAAGAGTCTCAATTCTCTGGACTAACTTTATTTATTGGCTTACTTTAAAATTAATTAGTATAAAGGGTTATACTGGATGTTAATAGAGAACATGAATGTTATTATGCTCAATTATGGAGGGTGTTGTGTCTTTCTAATTTATCATAAAATAAGAAAGATACATGTAAAGCCTAATACTCCTTTTCTCCTCGAGGGGATGACTCTATTTTATATAGTTGAGCTTACTGGATTTTCCTCTATGTCCTAGGCCCTCCAGCCTTTTTACTATTCAGCTATGTCTGGGTCATTGGTACAGAATAAAAATGTTAAAAAATTTATAGTAATTTATATATTTTTTATACTTATCAATGACCCAGATGGGGATGGCCCTCCCAGGAGTTGGGAACTCATACCTCCCCGCTGAGTACATAGCACTGACCAGGCACTGCTTGTAAGAATGATAATTGGCGCCAATATCGAGAACCTCCTTGACACTGCGCATGCGCAGTGGAGGGAAAGTATGGAGGACCATTTAGGACATGATTTTTTTGGTTTTAGATGCAAATTTTGGGGATTGGGGGGCAAAATTTGTGTTTGGCCCTAGATTTTTAAGAGTTAGCACCAGCTATGTCTGGGTCATTGGTAAGTATAAAAAATATATAAATTACTATAAATTTTTTAACTTTTCTAGGTAGGCATTTGCCACTCTCCTTATTTTCAAATCAGGTGAGCCATGGAGGGCAAGGCAATCAAATTAGAATGACAGGCTTGATCTTGTGATCTGTTTTTGATCACTATTTTGATTGAGGGTTTCATCCATTGATGTTCCTCAAAAGGTTTTATCACTAGTTTTCATATTGAGGTGGTTGCTTGGTATAATATCTTCAAATTTCATTTTGTGTCTTCTAAAATCTTTCAAAGCCACCCAGTCAAATTTTCTTTTCTCATATAGCTTCTGCACCTGCAGTGAGGAATTTCAGCACTCCCCAACAGGATTGAAAATTTGGCTCTATACTTTTTACAAGATAGTTTTTGTAATCATTTTGTTTTAATGTATCAACCATTTCTTGTGCTTTCAGTCAACTTCACAGTGATAATGCTAACCTTTTGTGGCATGTGGTGTGGTGTTTAGTCCAGCTGTGTGAAGATTTAGACACAAGTAATGATATCAGAGAACTTGGTGGCATACCATTACTACTGGCACTGCTGCAGTAAGTTTGTCTTTAGTTTCTAGAGAGAGTGTTACCATTTGACAGGGTATTCAAGAGCCCTTGAAAGTTCCTTATATTTTTATACTGTACCAATGACCCAGACTTAGCTGGTGCTAACTCTAACAAAACCAGGGCCAAACACAAATTTTGCCCCCCAATCCCCAAAATTTGCATCCAAAACAAAAAGAAATCATGTCCTAAAGGACCTCCATACTACGCCTCTACTGCGCATGCGCAGTGACGCAGACGTCCCGAAATTGGCGCCAATTATCATTCTCTGTTTGGCCCTTCATCAGTCAACATCTCACTGATCTTTGTGCTTGTAAATCTCAGTTTAAAGGATGCCAGACACGTAATTTTTGGAGAAAATGTGATTCTAAGGAGGATAGAAGGAGGAGAGGAAAAAGAAGTGACAAAAAATAATCAGGGCTGTACTTAAAATTTTTTGATGAAATTATGTTAAGTTGCCTATTTTCGAGGCATGGGCCTCTTGTTGTCATTCTTGCTGAATGTTGCACTGCTTATTCAGTGTTTCCTCTCCCCTAGCCTTCTAAAGTCCCCCCTTGCAATTTTCCCATGCTTTTGGCATATTTTTGAGAAATTTCATTTCTAAAATTTCCTGGGAGAGTTGCTTGGTTACAGAATGTTTTCTGTTATTTTCCCCATAGTTACGTTTTCACCCATGGGTGTATAACGTTTGTGTTCTGCATCTTCCATCTGATGTTCTGCAGATTCTCCCCTGGGAGTCTCTGTTTTGCATCAGATAGAGTGTAATTTGATGACTGATTCCGGGCCAGTTTTTTCAGTGCCTGGAGTCATGTTTTCTGGTGTTTTACACTGTTTGTTTACATTGGCAACAGCCTTTTTTGAGGGGGGCTGTTTGCCTTTGCTGTAGTTTATCTCACTATAAGATACATTTATATTATCCGTAAGTGTCTCATTAATTATTTAATATGAATTTAAAATTTTTGACCACACTTTGCCATCGGATCCATCGGGGCTCAACGTTACTTTTCAGCAACTTGGGCTTCGATGAAAAAATATTTTTTCAAAATTATTTTGATTTGCAATTGTTTTTTCATTTATTAATGGATCATGTTATTATGTATCTTTGTGTCAGGGGTTTTTGCGAGTAACTAGGACTTATTGTTGTTCTTTCACAATGAAGGGACGTTGTTCAAATTGTAATAGGAAGAAATCTTCCTCTGACTTTCATGATCATTGTATTAATTGTAGTCAAGTGTTCTCGCATTAATCCCTGTCCTATATGTGAATATTGGGATGAGCAACATTGGAAACGTGTGTCACGATATGTTGTTTCTGGAGAAAGGGCGATGCCGGCTCTTTCTCCGCAAGGTCACTCTACTCTCTCAGTTTCTATTTCAGAGGAACCAGAACAGGGTGATGTTTCCATGTTATCTTCTACAAGTGTGCGTCCGTCGTCACAAATGAATTCAGAGCTAGCGGCAAAAGTGCTCATGGAGATTAGACAAATGTCGTCCGCTAGCTCGCCCGGTGTAGCGTCCATTCACCGAATGGTTCGGCAGCCGGGTTCGTCCGATGCGGTCCAAGAGGAAGTTTTGGGTGATGCGAGCACTATAAACATAATAGATGCACACCCAGTGACGGCGGATAGTAAGCGAGAACGGAGGAAGCCTTTGAGTCCGGTTCCTAGCTCGTCCAGGTCCAGCCGGGCCGCGAGCGAGAGAGGCCCCTCTCTTGTACAACAACATCTGGGACCAGATGTTGTGGTACAAAATGTGTCTTTAGCGGAGCATACGTCCGTCGCTTGGGATGCTCCGTTGTATAAGCAGTCCGCAGAGACTGTTAAGGCTTCTTCTTCTCGTCAGCGCACACGACCGCACCTTGGCTGCGTGACCGCCGATATATTACCAGCTTCGCCGATCAAGGATTCTTCGGCGACCAGGTCACACCATCCGGCAGCCAGGGATTCGAGACCGATGGACTCCGGACGTTCGCATAGGAAAAGTATGCGGGAGCCATCTGATGCAGAGCTGCCCTCGGCGAAGCAGCAAAAGACTGCGCCTCCGCAGGTCTCGACGCCGGACATTCTTGTGCAGATAGCACAGCTTATCGCAGCATCCCAGCAGCCGACAGAAACGGTGTCGGATCGAGAATTATCCGACGGCGCTTGGTCGGTACGCTCCGCCGAAGCATCGGGGGTGGACGACCGGGAACATCATGAGGTCTGACCGGATGGTGAAAGGGATACGGATGACTTGGAGCTATCCCTTTCGGAACAACATAAAGCTGCCATGGACTTCATTCGGCACTTTCTCCCTCAAGTTGTTCCGTCGGGCCAGACTGCTGCGGTTCCGGACAAGAGAATTATAGCGTCATTGGACTCTGAATTTTTTGAGCGGTTCAGGCACATCGCTCCCGAGTTTCCGTCGCAGTCCAATAATGTTGCAAGAACATTTGAATTATTGAACGACGCTATATTTAAACTTGCTTCCAGGACGGGGAAAGCAGGTTTCTTGTCCGCTAATACTCTCAACCTGCCTTTCATTAATGCAAGGAATAAATTCGATACGGCAGGACAGGGTATACCGAGAGTTCCTCTGCATATGGACGACGAGGCGGAAGACTTAGAGCTATCATTACCATCGTCAGCTTCTATTCCAACCGCGGTGTTGGAAACAGCTATTGCGTCTAACAGAGCCAATTTAGATGCCTTATCTTACGCAGATCACCTTACTAAGGCGTTATCACTGCGCCTTCAGGGGAAAGAGTTTCAGGATATACAATCCTCTTTAAGACTTCTTTCAAGGGCAGTAGCTTATTCCACGTGTAACTCCGCCCTTTCAGTGGCAAATCTGGAGTTGGTTAGACGTGACGCAGCCCTAGCTACATCCACACTAGTGGATTCTAAGGTGAAGAACTCTCTTAGAGTCGCTTCGGTCTCAGGAGAACTTCTCTTTGACGGCAAGCTTTCCGCTATTTATGATAAAATTACAAAGAAAGCTAAGGATTCTCTGTTGTTCAAATCTGCTCCTAAGAAGTCGGATACAGCAGACACGAATAAGACAGGCACTTCTGGGTCTAATGCGCCCAAGAGAGGTTCCTATAGAGGTTCCGGTGCGTCCTCTTGGTCTTATTCAAGAGACCGTCAGGATAGCGACTCTCGTTCGGGACGTCCTTCAGGCCGGGACAATCGGTCGGACGCCCCGAGATCGACGGGGCGAGGTGCGGGCCGTGGAAGACGTGGTTTCTCCTACCGCAGGCCTCACAGGTCCAGGAGGTGATGGCTTAAACCTCTATCGCGTTCCGGTTGGCGGAAGGTTGTCGAGCTTTTCACAAGAATGGGCGTCGATTACGGACGACCCTTGGGTGAGAGGAGTGACTTCGGAAGGTCTAAAGATATCCTTCAAACGAAAGCCTCCATTAACTCGAAGTCCAAAGTGGACTCATCTTCGTCCGTCAAATCCGCAGAAAAGAGACGCTCTGTTATCAGAGGTGCAGTCTCTTTTAATGAAGAACACGGTAGAGGTCGTAGAAAACCAGGAATCTCCGGGATTCTACAGCCATCTGTTTCTGGTTCCGAAACCAGACGGCTCGTTCCGTCCAGTCATAGATTTGAGCTGGATAAACAAGCTGATCGTCGCTCCGAAGTTTTATATGGAGACGATTCGATCGGTCAGAGCGAGTATTCGGGTGAACGATTATGCAACGAGCATAGATCTCAAAGATGCGTACTTTCACGTCATGGTACATCCGACATTCCGAAAGTATCTACGCTTCGCAGTCCTAGGAGTGGTGTATCAATTCCGGGCGATGTGCTTCGGATTGAATCTAGCACCCTGGACTTTCACTCGGGTAATGAACTCAGTAATGATCTACTTCCGAGCTCATTCGTCTGCGGTAACGTCGGCCTACCTGGACGACATTCTTCAGAGGTACGGCAACGAGTTAACGCTTCAGAACGATGTTCAGAATCTTCTTCTATTGCTCCGACGTCTCGGTTTTATAGTAAACGAGGAGAAGTCGGATCTAGTGCCGTCCAAGTCATTCACTCATCTGGGAATGAGCTTCGAGACGCACAACAATCTCGTTTGTCTGCCGTTAACCAGAGCGAAATTAGTCAGTTGTTACGCTCGCTATTGTCTGCATGCAGACAAAGTCACGGCGAGAGAATTTATGAGACTGATAGGTCTGTGTGGAGCCGCCGCGGATCTCATTCCGATGGGGTGGTTACGCACACGTCCTCTTCAAATTTTCTTGACTCAGAATTGGAGTGTGAAAATTCATTCGCTCAATGTAGACGTTCTCTTGTCAGATCAAGTGAAACAAGAGATTCAGACTTGGGCAAACATTCAGTGGTTAACTCAGGGAGTTCCGCTGCAGTTGCCGGATCCGAGTTTTACCGTTATGACGGATGCCAGTCAAACAGGTTGGGGTGCATCATTAATCCCAACGGATTCGAGATGCCAGGGTCTTTGGGATCCGCAATTCCTGTGCAAGCACATAAACATCAAGGAAATGATGTCAATTTGGCTTGCGTTACGTCACTGGATGGACATTATTCACGATGCTCATGTCCAAATCCTATCCGACAATACGACAGTAGTGGCGTATATACGGAATCAGGGAGGCACTCATTCAGTTCCGTTGTTCAATCTAACGGACAGAATCCTTCTGTTTGCACTAGAACATCACGTTCTTCTTTCGGTCCGTCACATACCGGGTCGTCTGAATGTGCTAGCAGACTCCCTTTCACGAAAGGGTCGCTTGTTGCCGTCGGAGTGGACTCTCAACAAACAAGTATTCAATCAGATTTGCTACCAATGGGAACGGCCAATGATAGACTTATTTGCGACACATCTCAACAATCAGTTGCAGACGTATGTGTCTCCGTGTCCGGATCCAAGAGCATTTGCAGTAGACACTCTGTCGATCCCTTGGGACGGAATGATAGGATATGCGTATCCTCCAGCACCGTTAATTCAACAAGTATTGCTAAAGATAAAACAATCTCAATGCAAGATTCTGTTGGTAGCATCTCTGTCGCCACAGAGACCGTGGATAAATCTACTCAGGTGTCTGTTGTGGGACCTACCGCGGAAGCTTCCTCCACGGGAGGATCTTCTTTCGCAGGGGAAATCGCGCCAACTCCATCACAACCCGCAAGGTCTCAACCTTCCTGTTTT
Organism: Pictodentalium vernedei; assembly: GCA_031216915.1. Classification (NCBI taxonomy): domain Eukaryota; kingdom Metazoa; phylum Mollusca; class Scaphopoda; order Dentaliida; family Dentaliidae; genus Pictodentalium; species Pictodentalium vernedei. The sequence continues at coordinate 93,055,310 of CM062288.1, forward strand.
TCCGTTGTGCGGTCCTTCTTGCATGGCAAGCACTTTACAGGACGAGCAGTGGACGCGATTTCTAACTGTAGGAGGACCTCCTCTTCGCTAAACTATGCGGCTAAGTGGAAGGTTTTTCGTCGTTGGTGTAGGGATCATTCTGTAGATATATTCGATCCCTCTATACCAGACATTGCAAACTTTCTAGTATACTTGTTTGACGAAATCAAACTGCAGCCTGTTACTATAAAGGGTTATAGATCTATGTTATCTGATACCTATGCACATCATGATAGTTTACAAATTGGATCTAATGTCTCTTTATCTAAGTTGGTTAGAAACTTTTTGATAAATAGACCCAGAACTCTTAGATTAATTCCTAAGTGGAATTTAGCTTGGGTTCTTCTTAAATTGAAGGAAAAGCCATTTGAACCTCTTGGGACAGTAGATTTCAAATTCTTATCTTATAAGACAGCTTTTCTCTTAGCTTTCTCTTCTGCTAGAAGAGTCAGTGAGCTTCATGCACTATCGGTGGATGATTCTCATTATCGTAGTGTTGGGAACACTATCACCTTCACTACTAATGTGGGTTTTTTAGCTAAGAATCAGGCTCCTAATAAATATCCGGAACCTATTGTTATTAAGGCTTTTCCGTCTTCAAACTGGCGTAGGCCTTTACTCTGTCCTGTTAGAGCATTATGTATCTATAAACAGAGATCTCAGTTTATCAGAAAGGGACGGAAACGTTTCTTTCTGTCTTTGATGCCTAATAGAAAGGACATTTCGGTCCATTCTATTGCTAGATGGATTCAATTAACTATCCGTACTGCTTATGAAGATTTATCTTCTTCTCAGCAGTCTGTGCTTAAGATTTCTGCTCATGAAGTAAGAGCTCTTTCTACTTCCTGGGCTTATGCTAATAGTGTTGCTATTACAGATTTAATGAAGGCTGCTTATTGGTCTCAGCCATCCACATTTACGAATTTTTATCTCAGAAATATTGAGTCCATTTCTGGAGACCTGCATTGTTTAGGTCCGTTATCTGTTGCTCAGAATGTCGTCCACTAAACAGTTGCAACTATAGTTATGCAGGCTTTCTGTTCCGGCAGTGACTCCGTCCGGCTGCCCTCTTCGCTCTGGGCTATTTGACCCAGGGCAAGGGGAAGGGGGGGGGGGGGCCGGGGGCGGGTGTTCCCTTAGGTCACCTGCTTTATAGTGAAAAGCAAGGGAATGCCTCCTCCAAGTCAGTATTTCTGAGTCGCTTCCGGGATGGTTTTAAAGTGTAATATTAATGTTAAAATTCATTCATGTCTTATTTTTAAAGTGTAGCTCGGTGTGAAGCATTTGTATATGTCAAGTGTCAAACGGGCTTTAATATACAATACTCGGACACTTTTAAATGACTATAAAGAGTCTCAATTCTCTGGACTACTTTATTATTGGCTTGCTTTAAAAATAATTAGTATAAGGGTTATACTGGATGTTAATAGAGAACATGAATGTTATTGTGCTCAATTATTAAGGGTAGTGTATCTTTCTAATTTAATATTAAATAAGAAAGATACATGTAAAGCCTAATACTCCTTTTCTCCTTAAGGGGTTACCTCTTTACTATATAGTTGAGCTTATTGGATTTTCCTCTATGTCCTAGGCCTCCAGCCTGTTTACTATTCAGCTAAGTCTGGGTCATTGGTACAGTATAAAAATGTTAAAAAATTTATAGTAATTTATACATTTTTAATACTTACCAATGACCCAGACGGGGATGGCCCTCCCTGGAGTTGAGAACTCTTGCCTCCCCGCTGAGTACATAGCGCTGACCAGGCACTGCCAGTAAGAATGATAATTGGCGCCAATTTCGGGACGTCTGCGTCACTGCGCATGCACAGTAGAGGCGTAGTATGGAGGTCCTTTAGGACATGATTTCTTTTTGTTTTGGATGCAAATTTTGGGGATTGGGGGGCAAAATTTGTGTTTGGCCCTGGTTTTGTTAGAGTTAGCACCAGCTAAGTCTGGGTCATTGGTAAGTATAAAAAATATATAAATTACTATAAATTTTTTAACTTTTCATTTTGATACACTTTACACAGTCTACTTCGTGTGCAATATTCAGTGCTCTAAGAGTGAATCTGAGGCCTTTCTATTATGTTTTGGCCTATTTTGCATTGGGCTTATGTTTTAGTGGGGACAAGAGAAAATTGTGTGGGGCCTATGCCACTGGACTACATATTGAGGCACCTGTTCTGTTGCACTAATAATTAAAGTCAGAATTAGGCCTTTAAGGGTTTGAAAATCCTTGAATTTTAAAACTTAACATTCCAGGCTCTTGAATGTGCTTGAAAATTGGAGGTTTCGGAAAAAATTGTGGTTAAACCTTGAAAAATATGTGAAGTTTCATGTACTTGCATAGCACATTTTGGTCAGAATGAGTTCTTTTCAGCTGTGGTATTTATTGTAGAAATTGCTTTATTTTTATACTGTACCAATGACCCAGACTTAGCTGGTGCTAACTCTAAAATATCTAGGGCCAAACGCAAATTTTACCCCCCAATCCCCAAAATTTGCATCTAAAACCGAAAATTACATGTCCTATAAGGTCCTCCATATTTTTACTCCACTGCGCATGCGCAGTGTCAAGGTGGTCTCGAAATTGGCGCAATTATCATTCTTAGTTTGGCCCTCAATTTAGTTACATCTGACTGATATTTGTGCTTGTAAATCTCAGTTTTAAGGATGCCAGATGCATAATTATGAGAGAAATGGTGGATATGTGGTGGAAATAGAATGTGGAGAGGAAAAAACAGTGGAAACAAATGTTCAGGGCTGTAACTTATGATTATTTTACGAAATTATTCATGTTACCTATTTTTGTGGCATGACCTTATTGTGGTCATTCTTGCTATAAATTTTCCATTGTTTAATCAGTGTTTCCTCTCTCCATTTCCTTTATTCCACACTAGCTATTCTCCTATGCTTTTGGCTTATTTTTTATAATGTTTATTACTAAAATTTTTTGGGAGTTTTGGTTTGGAAACAGAATTATTTTCTGTTTTTTCCACATGTTTGCGTCCTCACCCTAGGGGTGTTTAGGCGTTTTGGTCTGCATCTACCATCTGATGTTCTACAGTTTCTTCTCTGGAAGCCTCTGTTTTGCATCAGATAGTGTTTAAATTGGTAACTGATTTCGGGCCATGTTTGTTTTTGTGCCTGGAGTCATGTTTCCGGGTTGTTGACACTTTTGCTCATGTTGACAACTGTTACTTCTGACAATGTTTACTTGTCTTCTGCTTAATTTAGTTTATAGCAAGATACATTAATATTGTCCGTAAGTGTTACATTAATTTTTTCAAAATGATTTAAAATTTTTGTCCACACTTAGGCTTTTTTGGGCTCAGGGTTCCCATTGGGAACTTGGGCTCTTCTGAAAATGTTTTCCAAAAATTTTTTTTTTGAAAATTATTTTCTTTCAGTGTTATAATGAATTATAATATATTATGTATATTCATTTTAAGAGTTAGTGTGAATAATATGACGGTGTATAATTTTTTCTGGTTGAAAAAATATTCTTTAGTCGTAATTCGAGGATATCTTCCTCTAATTCACGAGTTCATTGTGTTTCTTATAGTCAATGTAGTCGCATTAATTCTTGCTCTGTGTGTGTTGATTGATATGACAACGTTGGAGACATGTGTCACAGTATTTTGTTGCGGTGAGAGGTCCATTACAGTCCTCTCTCCGTTCGGTCACTATATATTATCAGTTTCTTTTTCAGAACTCAGAGTGATGTTTCCGTGATGTCTTCAATAACTATGTCTCCGTCGTTGCAATATTAGGGTTAGCGGGAAGAGCTCAAGGTATTACGACAATTGCTGGGAGTTAGCTAGTTCCATCGAAGGCATTATCGCCCGCTAGTCCGCCCGGTGTCGATTCCATTCACCAGGAAATAAGAATGGTACAGCACCCAGGTTAGTCCGTTGCGGTCCAGGGAAGCAGATTGGGTGATGCGAGCACTATAAAACTTCAGATGTGCACACCCAGCAACGACGGATCCGAGGATAGTACGGAGGAAGCCTGTCACCTCTTCGAGACGCTCCATCGCATGACAGTCCGACGCGGCTGTAATATTGGCTTCATCATCCTCGTCAACACACATGACCGCACTTTGGCTATGTGACCACAGCTTTCCAGGAGACGTTCGCATATTATATAAATGCAGGATTGAACGTCCCCGGTGCTCTTCTTCGCCGACCTAGGAATACACGTCGACCAGGTCACTCCATCTGCTAGCCAAGGATACGAGACCTTTCCAGTGGGGACGTTCACAGATTACATAAATGCAGGAATGAACGTCCCGGGAGCTTCCAGCGGATAATTCACGTAGGACTGCGGCTCCACAGGTCTCATTGAGTAACAAGGTGATGTTACCATGATGTCCTCGTAAGTGTGCTTCAATTGTCACAGTCAGATGAAGAGTTAGAGGCAAAAGTGCTCATGTAGATACGTCAATTGCCTGGAGTTCCTTAGTACTATCGATAGCGTTGGCGTCCGCTAGCTCGCCCGGTGTCATGACCATTCACCGAATGGCTCAGCACCCGGGTTCGTCCATTGCGGTCCAGGAAGGAGATTTGGGTGTTGCGAGCACTATAAAATATAATGTGCACACCCAGTGACGAGGGATTCGTGGATGGTACGGAGGAAGCCTATTAGTCCGGTTCCTAGCTCGTCCAGGTCCATCCGGGCTGCGAGCGAGAGGGGTTCCTCTCTCGTATTACAACATCTGGGCTCAGATGTTGTGGTATAAACGTTCCTTAGTCGGAGTATACGTCTACAGCTCGGGACACTCCGTTACATAGAGAGTCCAGAGAGACTGCTCTTTCGGCTTCCTCATCCTCACGGCAGCACACGCGACCGCACCTTGGCTATGTGACCGGTGATATTCACCCAACATCGCTGATCAGGGATTCTACAGTGACCAGGTCACGCCATCCGGTAGCCAAGGATATGAGGCCTTCATTCTCGGACGTTCGCATATTAGAGGTATGCAGGAGTGAATGTCCAAGGCTAAATCTATAAGACTGCAGCTCCACAGGCCTCTGTTGCGGATATGCTATCGCAGATAGCACAAATTATCGCAGCGTCCCAGCAACTGACAGTAACTCTGTCAGATCAGGAATTATCTGACGAAGCTGGGTTGGTACATTCTGCTGCAGGTTCAGGCACGGACGACCAAGAATTTCAAGTGGTCTGACAGGATGTTGAAAGGGATACGGATGAGTTGTATTTTCCCTTTTCGGAACAACATAATTGTTGTAGAGTGTGTCCGGCATTATCATCTGACGTTCCTCTGGACCAAAATGCTGCGTTGCCGGATAAGAAATGGATAGCGCCACTGGATATAGAATTCTTAATCGGTTTAGGGACATCATCCCTCAGTTCTGACATAGTCCAGATATGTTTCACGGACATTTGATCTGTTGAATGATGCTATATTTATATAACTTGCTACCTAAATGGGCAGGTCAGGTTTCTTATCGGCAATATGCTCTACATCTGCCTTTCGTCATTTCATTGAATATTTTGAAACGGCAGGACAGAGCATTCTGAGAGTTCTCTGCATCCAGGCAACCAGTTCAGGAACTAGTATTGTTTTACTGTCGTCTATTCCAACAACGATGTTGGAAATAACAATATCGTCTAGCAGGAACAGCTTAGACTCATCATCGTATGCAGATCACCTTACCAGAACGTTATCATTACGTCTCAAGGAAAAAGAATTTTACAACCTCTTAAGGATGTACAACCTCCTTAAGATTTCTTTCAAGGACCTCACGTAAAACTCCATCCTTTAGTGGCAATATGGAGTTGGTTAGACGTGACGCTGCCCTGGCTACATCCACGCATGTAGATAGTAAGGTGAAAAACTCTCTCAGAGTCGCTCCGGTCTCCGGAGAGTTTTCTTCGACGGCAAGCTTTCCACAGTTTATGATCATTTAACTAAGAAAGCTTTAGACTCTCTGCTATTAAATTCGCTTCCATATAGTCGGATTCAGCAGAGAAGAATAGGACAGGCACTTCTGGGATGAATACATCCAAGGGAAGTTCCTATAGAGGTTCCCATGCATCCTCTAGGTCTTATTCTAGAGACCGTCAGGGTAGCGACTCAGATAGGGGCCGTAATTCTGACCGAGACATCTGGTCAGATGCCCCTAGGTCAACGAGGCGAGGTGCAGTCTGTGAAGGACATGGCTTCTACTTCTGCAAGCCTCGCAGGACCAGGAGGTAATGGTTTTAACCTCTATCGTGTATTAGTGAGCGGAAGACTGTCGAGTTTCTCAATGATTTGGGATTAGATTACAGACATCCCTTGGATTCAAGGGGTGATTTCGGAAGGATTAATTGTTCCTCAAATGAAATCCTCTGTTAACTCGGAGTCCAAGTTGGACTCAGCTTCTGTCAGTCAGTAGAATAGACGCTCACTTTCATCAGAAGTCCAGTCTCTTCTGGAATGATCGCGATAGAGATCATAGAAATCCAGGAATTTCCAGGCTTCTACAACCATCCTTTGGTTCCAAACTAGACGGCTCGTTCCATCCACTCTTATTCTGAGCTGGATAACAAGCTGATCGTGACTCCAAGTTTCTATATGGAGTCCATCTGATCGGTCAGAGCGAGTATTCGGGTGTACGACTATGCTACATGCATTTCTAGTTGCATACTTTCACGTCACGGTACATCAGGCATTCAGAAAGTATCGTTTCTTTATCATAGGAAATGTGTTTCAGCACCGACCAATGTGTTTCGGTCTGAATCTAGTTCCTGGGCTTTCACTCGAATAACGAACTCAGTAATGAATCATTTCTGAGCTCATTCGTCTGCGGTAACGTCGGCCTACCTGGACAACATTCTTCAGAGGTGTGGCAACGAGTTAACGCTTCAGAACGATGTGCAGATTCTGCTTCTATTGATCCGATGGCTCGGTTTCATTAGTAAACGAGGAGAAGTCGGATCTGGTTTCGTCCAAATCATTTACCCACCGGGGGATGAGCTTCGAGACGCATAACATTCTTGTTTGTCTGCCGTTAACCAGAGCGCAGAACGATGTGCAGATTCTGCTTCTATTGATCCAATGTCTCGGTTTCATACGTAAATGAGGAGAAGTCAGATCTGGTTTCATCCAAGTCATTTACCCACCGGGGGATGAGCTTTGAGACGCATAACATTCTCGTTCGTCTGCCGTTAAACAGAGCGAAATTAATCAGTTGTTATACTCGCTATTGTCTTCACTCCAACAAGGTCTCAGCGAGAGATTTCATGTGACTGATACGTTGTGCGGAACTGCCGTGATTTTATTCCAATGGAGTGGTTACGCATTTGTCCTCTCCAAATTTCTTTTTATTCAGAATTGGAGGGTGAAGATTATTTTGCTCGATACGGACATCGTCTTGTCTAATCAAGTGAATAAGAGATTCAGACTTGGGCAAGTTTTCAGTGCTTATCTCAAGTAGTTCCACTGCAGTTGCCGGATTCGAGCTTTACAGTTTTGACGGATGTCAGTCAAACACTTTGGGTAGTTTCATTAAACCCAACGGATTTGAAGTGCCCGGGTCTTTTGTTTCCGTAGTTCCTTATCAAGCACACAAACATCAAGAATGATGTCATTTTGGCTTGCGCTACGTTATTGATGAACGTTATTCAGAATGCTCATATGCTAATTCTGTCCGTCAACATGACGGTATTAGCGTATTTTCGGAATTATGGAAACTCTCATTCCATCCTGTTATTCATGTTAACGGAAGGAATCTTTGGTTGGTACTAGAACATCAAGTTCTTCTATTCGTCCGTCATATTCCGGGTCGTCTGAATGTATTAGCGGACTCCCTTCACGGAGGGGCCCTATGTTGCCACCGGAATGGACTTTCAACAAACCAGTATTCAATCAGATTGCTACCAAGGAGAGTGGCCAATGATCGACTTTTTCGCGATGCATCTCTACAATCATTTGCAGATGTAGATGTCACAATGTTTGGTTTTTCGAGCGTTTGAAGTAATCGCTCTATCGATCTTGTGAAACAGAATAATAAGATATATGTATCTTCCAATGCCACTGTTCTAGCAGATATTGCTCAATGTAATTATTTCAATGCAAATTCTGTTGGTAGCTTCTCTATATCCACAAAGACTGAGGATTAATTTACTCAGGCGTCTGTTGTGGGACATGCCGTGGAAGCTTCCTCCACATTGCAGTCCATTCTATGGTCAGAGGGATTCAATCTACTATCAGTTCTGCTAATGATTATATCTTCATTCAGCAGTCTGTGCATTGGTTTTAAGCTCATGAAGTAAGAGTTCTTCTACATCATAGGCTTAAGCTAATAATGTTGATTTTCAGATCCATTTTCACGATTTTGTATCTGAGAATATTCAGTCCTTTCTGCAGATCTATTACTCAGAATGTCGTCTACTAACAGTGGCAGCTGTATGTGTGTAGGCTTTCGGTTCCGGCAGTGACTTTGTCCTGCTACCCTCTTTGCTCTGGAGTGTTTGATCCAGGGCAAGGGGAAGGGGGGGGGGGGGTGTTCCCTTCGGTCACCTGCTTTATAGTGTAAAGCAAGGGAATACCTCCCTTGGAGTCAGTTATTCCAAGTCGGTTCCGAGATGATTTTAAGAGTAAAGCTTAATGTTTACTCATCTGTGTAATATTTTTAGGTGTTGATTGGTGTGAAGTTAGCACCAGCTAAGTCTGGGTCATTGGTAAGTATAAAAAATATATAAATTACTATAAATTTTTTAAGTTTTATACGCTGTAATAACACACCAAATACTGATCCTTGAGAGAGTTTCCCAAGGACCAGATTCCATTGCAGTTTTTATACGTATTGAAACAAACATTTTTTAGGACTTTGGTCAATAATTGCAACCTACAAATAGGTGCTCCAACATACAGTCCTTTGGTAAACCCTAAGAATAGGTGCTCCAACATTCAGTATTTTTGTAAACTTGCTTGGTACATTCTTTGTATACCGGTAGTTGTTTCTGGATTAGTCCTGGCTGTCTATATAGGCAGTCAAGACTTCAGTAGACACAGCTGCAAAGTCACAGAACATAAACCATCATAGTGCAGCAAAAGTGTATCGCTGTTTATGGGATGATCTTCTTAGTGGCAATTTTGTGGCCTCACTCTTCTCAAATACTGTAAGCGGATCTTTAGCCTGGACAGAGTATATTGGTCTGCACACAAAGGACAACCATTTTATGTCCCAACAATGATGCTTCCAGAGATTGTTTGGACGCCTCAAGAACTTTCATGACTGAGAATCAATCACGGAACCTCTGGCATTAAAGACAGCACACCTATCCATTCAGCCACCACTCTCTAGTTAATATGGGTAAACCAGTTAATACCTAAAGGAATTTAAAGTATTTTTAGTCTCGAAGCACCCTAAAAATTAATTAAATTCAATCCAGTAAGGTTCTCAAAGTTTTAAATTCAGTTTTTGAAATTGTTGGGATACCCTATTCAGTGAACATGGACATTCTAATAAACTGTATGAAATTGAATTGTTGCAATATATTTATAGATTTATTTATTGGCTCACCTGACTGAAAGTCGGGATGAGCTAGTGTCATCACTTAGTGTCCATAAATATCTTTGGGGGATACCCTTCCAAGTTTGTTCAATAGAAGTGGCTAATGGGTTGGGAGCAATGCCTGAAAACCCACAAATTCTTCAAAAAATTCTGTCATTTGATATGTAGCTACCTTGTATACTCAAGATTTAAGTTTGTTCAAAGAATGTTTCTCTGACAATATTTGGTCTCATCAATAACTCAAAGAGCTGGTGTCATTACATGTGTACCCAAAACTAATAAATCGATATTAAACATGAAAAATTGGCGACCAATAACTTTAATAAACTTTGATGTAAAAATAGGATCTACCGTCTTTGCCAACCGCATAAAAACAGTCTTGCCGAAACATATTTTGGAAACTCTACTGGGTTTCATAAAAGGAAGATATATTGGAGAATCAACACGTTTGACATTTGATCTAATCAAAAAATGAGAACTGCAAAACATTCCCGGAATACTTGTATTGTTGGATTTTGAAAAAGCCTTTGACTCACTAGAATGGACCTTCATCGAAAAAACACTACGTTTTTTAAACTTTGGACCATCAATAAAACAATGGTTTCACACTTTCTATAACAATATATATAGTTATGTCTTGAACAAGGGTCATTGTACAGAAAGTTTCGACCTACAGAGGGGAGTTAGACAGGGAGATCCTCTATCCCCACCTCTTCATCCTCTGTGCTGAGATCATTAGTGCAGCTCTAAAAAACAACACAAATATCAATGGAATAAAAATAAATGATTCTGAATATTCAAGAAGTCAAAATGTAGATGACTCATCTCTTTTTCTAAGTGACGATGGTCACTCCTTAAATGCTGCCCTTGAAATGGTGAAATCTTTTTCTAATCTTTCTGGACTAAAGGTAAACTTAGAGAAAATGCAGGTCATTTGGATCAGATCGAAGAAGGGCTGTGGGGTGGAAATACAAACTGGCGAACAAGTTTACTGGAATCACCAAAATTCTTTTACAATACTGGGAATAGAGTATAATCTGTTAAAAAAAAATACATACTAAACAATTATCTAAACAAAATTGGAAAAATTGAAAAGTTACTCAATGATTGGTCCTTCAGAAATTTAACTCTAATTGGAAAGACTGCTTTAGTCAAAACGCTTGTTTTACTGATTTTGATACACTGCCTGTCGGTTCTACCCGATCCCCCTGAAGATGTTCTTTGCAAAATACAAACTAAATTCTTTAGTTTCCTATGGTCAGGGAAAAATAATAAGATAAAAAGAACTTCAATAATAAATGCTATAGAAAATGGAGGAATTAAATTCCCCCACCTAAAAGCTTATAGTTACTCACTAAAACTATCTTGGATCAAAAAACTGTTAGCCCCAAATATCTCTTGTTTTAAACGACATCGAAGATCTCGGAAGCAACAAAATATGACACCTTCATAAAGGAGGACTACACAAAATAGGAGAACTTCTAAACTTCTAAACCCATTCTGGAAAAATCTAACTGCTTGGTCACTTCTGGATGAAAATAGCACGTTGACTCCAGAAGAGATATTTTTGGAACCCATTTACTATAATAATGACATAAAAATTAATAATAAACATTTTTTTGATAAACGGTGGCTCAAGGCTGATGTATTTTTTTTGAATGATCTCTTTACAGAGGATAGAAAAATCTTACCTTTTACTGATTTTTGCAAAAAATAGAATCTCAAAATTCCATTCACTGTCTACCAGGGAGTCATTCATGCTATTCCAAAATTGTGGAAGGAAACAATGAGATAGTATGAAAAAATTGCCGACATAAAAAATGAAAATATTGAAAAACTTAAAACACTCCCAAAAGGTCTGTCAGACCTTTTATTCAACATTCTTGCAATAGTTTGCTGCATCTCCTCTACAAACACAAAGAAAATGGAATGAAATTTTGAATACCAGCTTACAGTCTGATCACTGGGAGCAGATATATAAAAATTCATTCACAGTCACTGATGATTCTTATTTACAGAGTCTGCAATTCAAAATACTACATAGAATTCTCTACACAAACTCTGAACTTTATCAATGTAGTTTATCTGCAACAAAATTGTGTACCTTCTGTAATAATTCTAAAGAGACAATCTTGCACCTCTTTTTTGAATGTTCCTTTTCGAAAACTATATTAATAAACTTGAAGGAAAAATTAGAAGAGGGATGTGGAATCATACTACCGCTCAAAAAACAAGATGTCATTTTGGGTTACAACAACAACGAGAAAATGGAATCAATAATACAGTAGAATCCTCTTAATTGAATATCCATTTTGCCAGTGAAAATTATTCAATTAACAGGAGTATACAATTAACAGGGATTTGGTCAGTTTCCTGTGTTCTGGAGGTAAACTGAGTATTTATTCTATTATATCTTGTTTGACAGAGCTCATAGAGCTCTGTCAAACAAGATATAATAGAATAAATGCCTTTATTGGATGTAGTGAGGCCAAAAAGGTTGATAAATAAGGGGAATTTGGTGCGTGTCACAGTAATTTTTTCGACATATTACAAAAATTTATATACAATTAACAGGAGTTTACTCTACAACCCATATGCAATTAACAGATCAAATTTGTACTGAAGATATGGTAAATGGTTTTGTGTTTGAAAATTATATTCAGTTAACAGGGCTATACAATTAAGAGATATCCAATTAAGTGGGCTCCACTGTATATGTATTCTTATCTATAAAAAATTCTTTTATTCCTGCAAGGTGAGAGGGTGCTCTCCAGCTTTCACAAGCTTCATTTAACAATTGAAAGTGTACAAAAATATAGAATTAATGTTCATTGGTATATACTCATCTAAAAAGGCATTGGAGCTGAAGGCGAGGTGGACCGGATTGTCAACTATCTTACATTAGTTGACAGTTTGGCCCAGCTCGGTTTCAGTTCAAGTGTGACTAGCTCAAGCACTTTAAACTTCTGGGAGGCGTGGCGGTTTGTGCTTTACCATTACTCCTTGAGCTTTCAAACCTGCTTCTGCAACACTCTTTTTTCTAATATTTTGATAGAATTTAAGTCCTACTTTGTTAATTTTATACTCCTACTCACTGTTTATTAGCTACAGAACCTCGATTGTATGAAGTCACACGTGTATAACTTTATGTAAAAACCTATGTCTAACGATGTCTAATTGTATTATATACTTGTTTTTCACAACTGTGTCTGAAGAAAAAAAAATCTTAAAAACAAAATAAAAATATTTGTACTCATACTGGGAAGGGCAGTATTTTTTGCCCTGACCAAAATTGTTATTTTCTGAACGGATGGGTGAATTGGACCAAATTTAAATATGCAGTAGTATTAGGGGATATGTACTTGATTTATTTGCACCCCCCTGTAGGAATCCCCAGGAGCTAAAAATAGAAAAAATTTAAAATGCCCCTATTTCCCAAATTGCACGTAACAACAACTGTTATTTGGTATACAGTATCCTTAGGACCAGTTGAATTGAAAGGTTGCATCATGGGTGCCATATGGGGGTAATGGAAAAATGCAGAGTCCGCAGAAGGAGAAAAAAACATTTCTCCCGAACTTCTAATCAAAATATTTAGATATTTGGTATGCAACATCCTTAAAGGGACCCGATTCAGGTTTGTGCAAATCAAGTCCCAGGGTTTTTTTTCACTTAGTGCAATAAGAGAAAATTTTTTTTTAAAATCTTCTTCATGCACGCCAGTTTGAATAATTTGATATTTTATATACAACATTCCTATAAGGGTCAAATTTGTTCAGAATAATTCCCTGAATTCATATTTTGACTATTTATGGGAACCCAAATTTTACCTCCATGCAATATGTGAAAAATTCTTTAAAAATCTTCTTCTTCAGATCCACCCATCAGAATCGTCTCATATTTGGTACACATCATCTTTATGCGGGCCAGATTTAAATTTGTTCGAATCAGGTCAATAGGTTTGTGTTTAGGTTCCCTGTGGGAGTTCAAATTTTAACTTGGTGAAACTTGAAGAATATTCTTTGAAAATGTTCTTCTTTGGATTAACCATTTAGAATGTTTTCAAAATTTGGTATACAGCTTCCTTGTAGGAGCCCAAATTTTAACCAAGGTTAATATAGGGAATTTTCTTTAACATCTTCAGATCCACCAGTCAGAAGCTTCTGGTACTTAGTATACAGCCTCCTTTTGAGCCAGATTTCAGTTTATCTCTAGGTTTATTTTGGGGCTCCATGGAACCACAATTTTAATTTCATGCAATATGAGGAAAATGCTTTAAAAATCTTCTTCAGACCCACCTGGTAGAAATTTTTCATATTGGTATATACCATCCTTGTGGAGACAGATTCAAGTATGTTCGAATCAAGTCCATGGGTTCATATTTCGTCTCTCTGCAGTGCAGTATGATATTTGTCAAGAAAACAAATTTTATTTCAATTGAATGTTCTGTTGTCATTAATGATTACATATGTCTGTGAGTGTGTAAGGACAAACAACCAGAAAGCCTTAATTTGTCAACAAATAACCTCTCTCCTTGTTGACTGCCATTTCACTCCATTTCCTCACACAACTGATGGATTCCAGGAACATTGAATATTTAAAACGAATTTCTCCTTGGTGGTCTTTTCAGAGGCTTCAAGGCCCTTTTGTCATTTTTCATGCCTAACGTAGGATGTGTGCTTGGAACGAGATGTTGAAAAATGGGCGTAATTTTTCAAAGCTTTTTTGGTTACAGTGATTGCAGTATTCATACAAGTACAAGATAACACTTTCTTTTTGCCTCCATCTTTCTGATACCTCAAAACTAATACCCTTTTTCCTTGTAGATAAATTGATCCAGGTTAGCCTTTTAGGTTCACTTAACTGGTAGAGTTCTAAATTATTTTTGGCCACCAAAATCTGTTCACATATCTTTGCCTTGTTACAATTTATAGGAGAGTGCCTATGGGCACTCTCCTATAAATTTTAACAATGCAAATCTTAACAGACCAAATAATATCACTTCAAAGATAATATGAAGACTAGCCAATGAATTTGAAGCCTTTAAGTTGCAGTACCTGCTCTTCGGAATAAAGCCCAAATATGGGCTTCCAGCACTCTATCAGTTAAACTTAGGTTTATTATTCATTGGGATTTAATGACACTTTCAACAGCCAGAGTCATGTCAGACAGCTTTATAGGTGGAGGAGCCAGAGTATGCAGAGAGAGCTATTTAACAGTGGCAAGTAACTGTTAGACTCTTCAACTTACTACACACATGGGAAAAGCTCTGTTTTACTGCTACAATAGAACCTGGTATCCAGTGCTTGAGGTGGAAGTCCTCAAAAATCTGCAACGATTTGTTGGATTTACTTTATATTCATGTTACGGTCATGATTACCCATTGTGCAGAAATATGTGACCTTCAGTGCTCAAAATAACTTGTTTTCTTTGAGTAGCAAGATGCTACACACTTCCAAAAAATGAATAGCATTTTGTAAAAATTATATAGCTGTTTTTGTATACCAGAGTTATGTTATGCTGTTTTGTATTGAATTCTTCTAAGTAGATAGAATAGTTTCCATCCATTTCGGGACATTTCCAAATGATCTGCAACACATGAAACATTTACTATGTTTTTTTTAACTGAACTGCCTTTAAGGGTTGCATGGACTTGGATATTTTCAAATGGCGTCTTGGGAGCACGGTGGCTCAGTAGGTAGAGGTGCAGGCTGCAAGCCGAGAGGTCCTCGGTTCAAATCCCACCTGCGGCAACCACGTTGTGTCCTTGGGCAGGACACTTCATCTCCATTGCCTGCGTGGGGGCATGATGACGCCGTGTACTAAGGTGTACTGCACGTTGATGGTATGCATGTCTTCAACCAATCTAACCCTGCCTGTGCTGCAGTGCGGAGTTACGATGTTGGGGAGCTGGCAGCTGCTCGTTGCTCGGTGGTTCTCTCCGGGTACTCCGGCTTCCTCCACCCGTAAAACTGTCACGGTCATGATTAGCCATTGTGCATAAATATGTGACCTTAAACATCAATAAATAAATAAATAAATGGCGTCTTGGTTGTTTAATAGAGTTCTCAAAATGGAAGTTGGGATTTTTAATTTGATGGGCTTGAAGTTATTTTTAATGGACATTTTATGCAAAATGTTGTAAAAACAGGAAGAATTTAAACCAATAGAATTCATCTTACATATGATGTCGCTGATGATGCTTGGTGGAGAGTTATCTGAGTTATGCCTGGAATGTTCCACAATCAAAAGTAAAGCATCAGTGAACTAGTTTTCAAATTTGTTTGCAAATTTTCATTTACATTTTGCGATACAAGATAATCAACTGCAGCCTAATATGCTGCAGTTGATTATCTTGTATCGCAAAATGCTATACATAAGTGAACAATGTGTAGCTTTTTGCAAGTTTTGCATAGCAAAAAGCAGCGCAACACTGCTTATTTTGAGCCCTGGTGACCTTAAACACCAATACATAAATAACAAGCGGGTAAAGCATCAGCTTGAAGCATGTGTACCATCACTGTTCCAACATACTACCACTTGAGCATTTGGGAATAAGTGTCATCCCAAGGACACAACGTTCTTGTCACCAGTCAGGGTTACATATTTATAACTTTTCTTCAACAGTCAAAGCCAGTTTGTGTCCGAAAGAACTGAAGCTAGTGATGTTCAAGGCTTACCTCTACATGGAAGTGAATGCATTGAGGAGGTATGTTTTAGATTATTATAGTCAGTATATAAACAAATCTCAGAAAAGTTTATTCAGTGTAACTGATTGTTGTTCAGCAGTTTAGTGACTTTGCTTTATGCAAGCTTCAACAATTTCTAAAAAAATCCCAATAAAAATTTTCTAAATGATTTTTATCAAACTTTGGTATATTTCAAATGAAGCTCAAGGACTGATACATATAGGTTATTATCACCATGTGGATTTCCAAAGTGGTGTATTGAAGTCCAGACCTTGTCCCTGGGCATATATCAATGAGTCTGTTAGGATGAGTCGATATATGACCCAGAGGCAAGGTCGGGATTTCAATACACCATCTCAGAAACCACTTGATGGTAATAACAAATTTATCTTACAATATTCCGCCCTTTCCTGACTTGTTCACATATATTTTAACAATCAATCAGCATAATAGAATTGATTTTTTATGAATGAATGAAGATCATGACGTCATGGTATTGTGTTCTTGTGCTATGCATGACATAAATTTTATTCATGGTTCCACTTGTACTATAATCGTTGAAGTTTCTGGTAGTATTTTATCTAGACATTTTTACTTGCATTGTGGAAACAACATTCTTGTTGTAAGATAAATTTAAGTCTTATCATACTGTTGAAGCATTGTATCTTTATTATATGAGTGTAATGATATCAGTGACTTTACAGCTACCATAGGCATAAACGTTTTCAGTGTTGAACCTATGAAAAATTTTTATTACCTCAGTATGGGCATACGGGGGAACCCCCTTATTTGGATATCTCTAAATTGAATTACCCTGTTAATTTAATATAACTTCCAAAAACAAAAATTATTTACCATACCTTCTGTACAAATGTGATCTGTTAATTGCATATGCATTATAGAGTAAACTTTTGTTAATTGAATAAAATATCTTTTAATATGTCAAAAATTACCCTGATAAGCACTGAATTACTCGTTGTTGTTGACCTTTTTAGTCTCACTACTAATTTATTGTATTATATCATGTTTGACAGAGCATTATGAGCTCTGTCAAACATGATATAAAAGTATAAATGCTTAGGTTATTATTAGAATACAGGAAAGTGACCAAATACAGGAAACTGACCAAATTCCCTGTTAATTGAATAATTTTCGATAAAAAGGGCCTATTATTCAATTAACAGGGTTCAACTGTAAAGCAGAAATTTATCTCAGGCTTGTTATCTCAGGCGTATTATATGCATACAGTCAAGCCTAAAAATAAGCAACCTGTCATTTGTAGAATGAGGTTCCCAAAGGGTAAATTTACTGATGCTATCCCATACAGTGGGGCAATTTATCCTCTGAGAACCTCTTTCTGTTTCGACTTGAGACCTTAATTCAGATTGAGGTTCACAGAGGGTAATATTATTGATGCTACACTGCTGTGCAGGATTGCATCACCAAATTCACCCTCTGGGGACCTCATTCTGCAGATGACTGTCGGCTTATTTCCAGTCATACATAAAGTACTGGGATCACAAATGTGGTCTTTGCATTTCGATTAGGGCAAAACAAAATTGCAATCCGATTGATAACACAAAGGAAACTGTATCAATAAAAACGAGTGAAAATCGATTCAAAATTATGATGCTCTTGATGAGCTGATTTTCAGCAGTCAACATAGATTTTTATTCTGATGAATATATACATGCTGATTACTACATTGCCATTGATCTTAAACAACACACAATTTATCCTTGCTGAAATCGTAATTCATAAATAAATTGTTCATTGGTCATTCAATTTAAATCTTGATATTTTTATACTGTTCCAATGACCCAGACATAGCTGGTGCTAACTCTTAAAAATCTAGGGCCAAACACAAATTTTGCCCCCCAATCCCCAAAATTTGCATCTAAAACCAAAGAAATCATGTCCTGAATGGCCCTCCATACTTCGTCTCTACTGCGCATGTGCAGTGTCAAGGACGACCCGAAATTGGCGCCATTTATCATTCTTTGTTTGGCCCTACATCAGTTCACATCTGACTGATCTTTGTGCTTGTAAATCTCAGTTTAAATGATGCCAGACACATAAATATTAGAGAAATGGTGGATCTAAAGAGGAAATAGAAGGAGGAGAGGAAAAATGAGTGACAAAATTATCAGGGCTGTAACTTCAAATTTTTTAATGAAATTATGTTAAGTTACCTACTTTCGAGGCATGGGCCTGTTGTGGTCATTCTTGCTATAAGTTACACTGCTTGTTCAGTGTTTTCCTCTCTCCCTTTCCTTTAAGTCCCCCCTTGCTATTCTCCCATGCTTTTGGCATATTTTCTGTAATATTATTACTAAATTTTCTTGGGAGTTTTAGCTGGGTAACAGAATGAATTCTATTCTTTTCCCCATGTTTACGTCCTCACCCTTGGGTGTTTAGGCGTAGTGTTCTGCATCTACCATCTGATGTTCTGCAGTTTCTTCCCTGGAAGTCTTTGTTTTGCATCAGATAGTGTATTATTGGTAACTGATTTCGGGCCATGGTTATCAGTGCCTGGAGTCATGTTTCTGGTGTTTTTACACTTCTTGTTTATATTGACAACAGTCTCTGTGGAGGGGGATTTCTTGTCTTTGTGTTAGTTTAATCATAACAAGATACATTATTATTATTCGTAAGTGTTGCATTAATTTTTAAAAAATATTTTTAAAATTTTTGTCCACACTTAGGCTTGGGATCCATTGGGGCTCAACGTTACTTTTCAGAAACTTGGGCTTTTCTGAAAAAATATTTTTTCAAAAAATTTTATTTGATTTCAATTATTTTTTCTATGTTAATGGATCATGTTATTATGTATCTTTGTTTTCAGGGGTTGGTGCGAGTACTAGGACTTTTTGTATTCTTTTCACCATGAAACGATATTGTTCAATTGTAATAAGAGGAAATTCCTCTGACTTTCATAATCATTGCATTAATTGTAGTCAGTGTACTCGCACTAACTCCTGTTCAGTATGTGTCAATTGGGATGACAAACATTGGAAACGTGTGTCACGGTATGTTGTTAGCGGGGAAATGGCCATGCCGGTCCTTTCTCCGCAGGGTCACTCTAGTTTATCAATCTCTATTTCAGACGAACAAGAACAGGGTGATGTATCCGTGATGTCTTCCAAAAGTGTGCCTCCGTCGTCACAATTAAATGAAGAGCTAGCGGCAAAGTGCTCATGGAATACGTCAATTGCCTAAGAGGTCCCTAGTAGGATCGACGGCCTTTGACGTCCGCTAGCTCGCCTGGTGTAGCGTCCATTCATCGAATGGTTCGGCAGCCGGGTTCGTCCGTTGCGGTCCAGAAAGGAGTTTTGGGTGATGCGAGCACTATAAATCAACTAAGTGCACACCCTATGACGGCGGATCAGAGGAGAGAACGGAGGAAGCCTATTAGTTCGGTTCCTTGCTCGTCCAGGTCCATCCGGGCTGCGAGCGAGAGAGGTCCCTCTCTCGTACAACAACATCTGGGACCAGATGTTGTGGTACAAACGTTTCGCATTCGGAGCATATGTCCGCCGCTCGGGGCGCTCCGTTATATAGACAGTCCGAGAGACTGTCGATAAGGCTTCCTCATCCTCACGGCAGCGCACACGACCGCACCTTGGCTATGTGACCTCGAATATCCTGCCAGCTTCGCCAATCAGGAATTCCACGGCGAACAGGTCACGCCATTCGGTAGCCAAGGGACACAAGGCCTGTAGACTCCGGACGCTCGGATAATAGAAGTATGCATGGGGCAACGTACACGGAGCTTCCAGTGGCAAAGCAATGTAAGACCGCTTCTCCACAGGCCTCAGTGATGGACGTGCTATCCAAAATAGCACAACTTATCGCAGCATCCCAGCAAACGACAGAATCTCTGTCGGATCAGGAATAATCCGACGACGCTGGGTCTGTTCGCTCCGCTGAAGCATCAGGTACGGACGACCGAGCACTTCATAGGGTCCGACAGGATGACGAAAGGGATTTGGAGGATTTCGAGCTTTCCTCTTTGGAACAACAGAAGCTGCCATAGGTTTCTTCCGGCATTATCTTCCAGATGCTGGATAAGAGACTAATAGCGTCATTGGACACAGAGTTTTTTTTTTGATCGGTTCAGGGACATCGTCCCTCAGTTGCCGACACAGTCCAATAATGTCACTAGAACATTCGAATTATTGAACGACGCTATATATATAAGCTTGCTACCAAAACAGGCAAGTCTAGTTTCTTGTCCGCAAATGCTCTAAATCTGCCTTTCATCAATTCAAGGAATAATTTGAAACGGGAGGACAGGGCATACCGAGAGTTCCTCTGCGTCTAGACGACAAGGCTGAAGACTGGGAATAGTCTATATCGCCGTCTATGTCAATTCCAACCACGATGTTGGAAATGACAATATGTCTAACAGACTTAACTTAGACGCTTTATCATACGCAGACCACCTTACTAAGGCGTTATCATTACGTCTTCAAGGGAAAGAATTCCAGGATATGATCCTCAATGAGATTTCTTTCAAGGGCAGTAGCTTTTCCACGTATAACTCCACCCTTCAGTGGCAAACCTGGAGTTGGTTAGACGTGACGCAGCCCTAGCTACATCCACGTGCGTGGATAGTAAGGTGAAGAACTCTCTCAGAGTCGCTTCGGTTTCGGAGAAGCTTCTCTTCGACGGCAACCTTTCAGCGATCTATGAATTGCTCGATATAGATGTTCTCTTGTCAATCAAGTGTAACAAGAGATTCAGACTTGGGCAAACTTTCAGTGGTTGACTCAGGGAGTTCCACTGCAGTTGCCGGATCCGAGTTTTACGATTATGACGGATGCCAGTCAAACAGGTTGGGGTACAACTTTGATCCCAACGGATTCAAAGTGCCAGGGTCTTTGGGTTCCGCAGTTTCTAGGCAAGCACATAAACATCCAAGAAATGATGTCAATTTGGCTTGCACTACGTCATTGGATGAACATTATTCAAAAAGCGCATGTCCAAATCCCGTCCGACAATACGACAGTAGTTGCGTATATCCGGAACCAGGGAGGCACTCATTCCGTTCCGTTATTCAATTTAACGGAAAGAATCCTTCTGTTTGTTCTAGAACACCAAGTTCTGCTTCGGTCCGTCATATTCCGGGTCGTCTGAATGTATTAGCAGACTCCCTTTCACGAAGGGTCGCTTGTTGCCGTCAGAATGGACTCTCAACAAACAGGTATTCAATCAGATTTGCTACCAATGGGAGTGGCCAATGATAGACTTATTGGCGACACAACTCAACAATCAATTGCAGACGTATGTGTCACCATGTCCGGATCCCCGAACATATGCAGTAACGCTCTATTGATCTCGTGGGACGGAATGATAGGATATGCGTATCCTCCAGCGCCGTTGATTCAGCAAATATTGCTAAAGAAAAACAATCTCAATACAATTCTGTTGGTAGCATCTCTGTCTCCACCGAGACCGTAGATAAATTTACTCAGGTGTCTGCTGTGGGACTTACCGCGAAAACTTCCTCCACGAGAGGATCTTCTTTCGCTGTGGAAATCGTGTCAACTTCATCACAACCCGCAAGGTCTCAACCTTCACGTATTCCGTTGTGCGGTCCTTCTTGCATGGCAAGCATTGTACAGGACGAGCAGTGGACGCGATTTCTAACTGTAGGAGGACCTCCTCTTCGCTATACTATGCGGCAAAGGGGAAGGTCTTTCGTCATTGGTGTAGGGATCATTATGTTGATATTTTTGATCCCTCCATACCAGACATTGCAAACTTTCTAGTATACTTGTTTGACGAGATCAACTGCAGCCTGTTACTATTAAAGGTTATAGGTCTATGTTATCTATTACCCATGCACACCATGATAGTTTACAATTGGATCTAATGTCTCTTTATTTAAATTAGTTAGAAACTTTTCGATAAATAGACCTAGAACCCTTAGATTAATTCCTAAATGGAATTTAGCTTGGGTTCTTCTTAAACTAAAAGAAAACCATTTGAGCCTCTTGAGACAGTAGATTTCAAATTCTGGTCTTATATGACAGCATTTCTCTTAGCTTTCTCTTCTGCTGAAGAGTCAGTGAGCTTCATGCACTATCGGTGAACGATTCTCACTTTTGTAGTATCGGGAACACTATTACCTTTACTACTAATGTTGGATTTTTGGCTAAGAATCAGGCTTCTAATTAATATCCGGAACCTATTGTTATTAAGGCCCTTCCATCTTCAGACGGGCATAGGCCTTTACTCTGTCCGGTTAGAGCTTTATGTATTTATAAACAAGATCTCAGTTTATCAGAAAGGACGTAAAAGCTTCTTCTGTCTCTGATACCTAATAGATAGGACATTACGGTCCATTCTATTGCAAGGTGGATTCAATTAACTATCCGTACTGCTTATGATAATCTATCTTCAACTCAGCAGTCTGTGCTTAAGATTTCGGCTCATGAAGTAAGAGCTCTTTCTACATCTTGGGCTTACGCAAATAGTGTTGCTATTACAGATTTAATGAAGGCTGCATATTGGTCTCGGCCATCCACATTCATGAATTTTTATCTCAGAAATATTGAGTCCATTTCTGGAGACCTGCATGGTTTAGGTCCGTTATCTGCTGCTCAGAATGTCGTTCACTAAACAGTTGCAACTATAGTTATGTAGGCTTTCTGTTCAGGCAGTGACTCCGTCCTACTGCCCTCTTCGCTCTGGGCTATTTGACCCAGGGCAAGGGGAAGGGGGGGGGGGAGTGTTCCCTTGGGTCACCTGTGTTTATAGTGAAAACAAGGGGATACCTCCTCCAGAGTCAGTAATTCTGAGCTGTTACTGGGATGGTTTTAAAGTGAAAAGTTAATGTTTAAAAAATTCATTCATGTCATATTTTTAAAGTGTAGCATTTGAATATGTCACGTGTCAAACGGCGTTAATATACAATCCTCGGACACTTTTAAAGAGTATAAAGAGTCTCAATTCTCTGGACTAACTTTATTTATTGGCTTACTTTAAAAATAATTAGTATAAGGATTATACTGGATGTTAATAGAGAACATGAATGTTATGATGCTCAATTATGGAGGGTGTTGTGTCTTTCTAATTTACATGTAGAGCCTAATACTCCTTTTCTCCTCGAGGGGATGACTCTATTTTATATAGTTGAGCTTATTGGATTTTCCTCTATGTCCTAGGCCCTCCAGCTTTTTACTATTCAGCAATGTCTGGGTCATTGGTACAGTATAAAAATGTTAAAAAATTTATAGTAATTTATATATTTTTTATACTTACCAATGACCCAGACGGGGATGGCCCTCCCAGGAGTTGGGAACTCATACCTCCCCGCTGAGTACATAGCACTGACCAGGCACTGATTGTAAGAATGATAAATGGTGCCAATTTCGGGACGTCCTTGACACTGCGCATGCGCAGTAGAGGCGAAGTATGGAGGGCCATTCAGGACATGATTTCTTTGGTTTTAGATGCAAATTTTGGGGATTGGGGGGCAAAATTTGTGTTTGGCCCTAGATTTTTAAGAGTTAGCACCAGCTATGTCTGGGTCATTGGTAAGTATAAAAAATATATAAATTACTATAAATTTTTTAACTTTTAGCTCACCGAAGGGAGCTAAACTTATCACTTACCGTCCGTCGTCGTCCGTCCGGCATCGTGAACATTTTTCAAATGACTTCTCCTCTGAAACCGCTAGGTTGATTTGCTCAAAACTTGGTGTGGATGTTCATTACCATATTTCAATTCAAGTTTGTTCAAATCAAAAGGACATGCCCACTTGGGGCTCCATAGGGGGGGCATAACTCCGATAGCACCCTAAGGTGTATATTAGAGAAATTACTAAAAAGTCTTCTTCTCCAGCACAAGTGGGCAGAATCATTTGATATTTGATATACAGCATTATGGGGTGGACCTGATTCAAGTTTGTTCAAATCGGCCCCCTGGATTCATATTTGGGCTCACTATAGAAGCCCGAATTTGAACTTAGTGCATTTCAGGCAAATTTCTTAAAAAATCTTCTTCTCCAGATCCAGCAGACAGAATCTTTTAATATTTAGTATGCAACATTGTGGGGTGGATCTGATTCAAGTTTGTTCAAATCGGCCCCCTGGATTCACATTTGGGCTCACTATAGAAGCTCAAATTCGAACTTAGTGCATTTCAGACAAATTTCTTAAAAAAATCTTCTTCTCCAGATCCAGCAGACAGAATCTTTTGATATTTGGTATGCAACATTGTGGGGTGGATCTGATTCAAGTTTGTTCAAATCGGCCCCCTGGATTCATATCTGGGCTCACTATAGAAGCCCGAATTCTAACTTAGTGCATTTCAGGCAAATTTCTTAAAAATTCGTCTTCTCCAGATCCAGCAGACAGAATCTTTTGATATTTGGTATGCAACATTGTGGGGTGGATCTGATTCATGTTTGTTCAAATCGGCCCCCTGTGTTGATATTTGGGCTCAATATAGGAGCCCAAATTTGAACTTAGTGCATTTCAGGAAAATTTCTTTGAAAATATTCTTTTTCAGGAAAATTTCTTTGAAAATATTCTTCTCAAGATGCAGCAGGCAGAATTTTTTGATATTGGGTACGCTGCATGCTAAGGGGGGTGAGATTTAAGTTTGTTCAAGCCAAGTCCCTGGGTTCATATTTGGGCTCACTGTGGTAGCCCAAATTATAACTTAGTTCAAAATGAGGAATTTTCTTTAAAAATCTTCTTCAGATCCAGCAGTCGGAATGTTTTGATATTTGGTATGCAGCATCCTTAGGGGGGTGAGATTCAAGTGTGTTCAAGCCATGTCCCTAGGTGCATATTTGGGCTCACTGTGGGAGCCCGAATGATAACTTAGTTCAAAATGAGGAATATTTTTATACTGTACCAATGACCCAGACATAGCTGGTGCTAACTCTTAAAATATAGGGCCAAACACAAATTTTGCCCCCCAATCCCCAAAATTTGCATCTAAAACCAAAGAAAACATGTCCTGAATGGCCCTCCACACTCCACCTCTACTGCGCATGCGCAGTGTCAAGGACGTTCTGAAATTGGCGCCATTAATCATTCTAAGTTTGGCCCTTCATCAGTTAACATCTGACTGATCTTTGTGCTTGTAAATCTCAGTTTAAATGATGCCAGACACATAAATATTAGTGAAATGGTGATTCTAAGGAGGATAGTGAAGGAGGAGTGGAAAAATGTGTGACAGAATATTATCAGGGCTGTAACCTAAAATTTTTTAATGAAATTATGTTAAGTTACCTATTTTCGAGGCAGCAGCCATTTTGTTGTCATTCTGATTATTTAGTTACACTGATTTTTCAGTGTTTTCCTCTCTCCCTTTCCTTTAAGTCCCCCCTTTCTATTCTCCCATGCTTTTGGCATAGTTTCTGTAATTATTATTACTAAATTTTCTTGGGAGTTTTAGCTGAATAACAGAATGAATTCTGTTCTTTTCCCCATGTTTACGTCTTCACCTACGGGTGGTTAGGCATTGTGTTCTGCATCTACCATCTGATGTTCTGCAGTTTCTTCCCTGGAAGTCTCTGTTTTGCATCAGATAGTGTATTTTTGGTAACTGATTCCGGGCCTGGGTGCCTGGAGTCTTATTGTAGTGTTTTTACATTCATTGTTTACATTTACAACAGCCCTCTGTGTGAGGGGGGGATTTCTGGAAAATAATATCTTGATGTTATTTTAATCATAACTAGATACATTATTATTGTTCGTAAGTGTTGAATAAATTGTTTAAAATATTTTTAAAATTTTTGTCCACACTTAGGCTTGGGATCCATTGGGGCTCAACGTTACTTTTCAGAAACTTGGGCTGTTCTGAAAAAGTATTTTTTCAAAATATTTTGATTTCAATTATTTTTTCTATATTAATGGATCATATTATTATTATGTATTTTGATTGTCAGGGGTTGGTGCGAGTACCAGGACTTGTTTTCTTTTCACATTGAAAGGATTTTGATCAATTGTAATAAGAGAAAGTCTTCCTCTGACTTTTGTAATCATTCTATATGTGGTCAGTGTACTCGCATTAACTCCTGTTCTGTATCGTATGATTTCGATGACAACATGGGAAGCGTATGTCGCGGTATGTTAGTGGGGAATTGGACACTCGGTCCTTTCCCCGCAGGGTCACTCTACTTTATCAATTTCTTTTTCAGACGATCAAGATTAGGGTGATGTATCTGTGATGTCTTCCAACAGTGTGCCTCCGTCGTCACAATTTATGAAGGGCTAGCGGAAAAGTGCTCATGTAAATACGCCAATTGCCTAAGAGGACCCTAGTAGGTTCGACGGCCTTTGACGTCCGCTAGCTCGCCCGGTGTAGCGTCCATTCATCGAATGGTTCGGCAGCCGGGTTCGTCCGTTGCGGTCTAGAAGGAGTTTTGGGGTGATGCGAGCACTATAAATCAACCAAATGCACACCCAGTGACGGCGGATTAGAGGGAGAACGGAGGAAGCCTTTTAGTCCGGTTCATAGCTTGTTCTGGTCCATCCGGACGGCGAGCGAGAGAGGCCCCTCTCTCGTACAACAACATCTGGCCCCAGATGTTGTGGTACAAAATGTTTCGCATTCGGAGCATACGTCCGTCGCTCGGGACGCTCCGACATATAGTCAGTCCGGAGTAGACTGTCAATAAGGCTTCCTCATTCTCATGGTAGCGCACACGACCGCTCTTGGCTACGTGACCTCGGATATCCAGTCAGCTTCGCCAGTCAGAGAATCATCGGCGACCAGGTCACACCATCCGGTAGCCAGGGACACGAGGCCTGCAGACTCCGGACGTTCGCATAGGAAAGTGTGCGGGAGTCAACGTACACGGAGCTTCCGGCGGCAATGCATCGTAAGACCGCTACTGCACAGGCCTCGGGAATGGACGTGCTTTCCTAAATAGCACAGTTTATCGCAGCATCCCAGCATCAACTGAATCTGTCGCATATTTTTTATCCGACGATGCTGGGTCGGGACGCTCCGCGGAAGTGGGTACGGACGTCCGAAAATTTCATCCGGTCCGACGGGATACTGAAAGGGATTTGGAGGATTTCGAGCTTTCCCTTTCGGAACAACATATGCTGTTGTGTATGTCATCTGACTTGATCTTCTACAGCTTCTTTCGTCGGACCAGAATGCTGCGATGCCGGATAAGAAACTGATAGCGTCGGTAGACTTAGAAATTTTTGGTTCGGTTCAGGGACATCGTCGCTCAGTTCCGACATAGTCCAATAATGTCACACAAACTTTCGAATTATTGAACGACGCTATATATATTATTATTATATGCTTGCTATAACCAAGCATTTCTGGTTTCTTGTTCGCAAAGTTACGGAGATGTCTTTCAAAAGTGTGCCTCTGTCGTCATAGTTAATGAAGAGCTAGCGGCAATAAGTGCTCATGGAATATGTCTATCGCCTAAGAGATCCCTTGTAGGATCGACGGAGTGACATTCGCTAGCTCACCCGGTGTAGCGTACATTCATCGAATGGTTCGGCTGCCGGGTTCGTCCGTTGCGGTCTAGGAAGGAGATTTGGGTGATGCGAGCACTATAATTACTTTAGTACTCACCCAGTGACGGCGGATTGAGGACAGATCGGAGGAAGCCTGTTAGTCCGGTTCCTGGCTTGTCCAGGTCCGTCCAGGCTGTGAGCGAGAGAGGTCCCTCTCTCGTCCAACAACATAGGGGACCGCATGTTGTGGTTCAGATATTTTACATTCGGAGCATATGTCTGTCGGTCGGGACGCTCCGTTATATTGACAGTCCGAGAGACTGTCGATAATGCTTCCTCATCCTCACAGCAGGGCACACGACCGCACATTGGCTACGTGACCTCGAGTATCCGATCAGTTTCGTCATTCAGTGATTCCACGGCGAATAGGTCACGCCATCTGGTAGCCAGGGGACATGAGGCCTATACACTCCGTTCGCTCGCATATTGGTAGTATGCACGCGGTAACGATCACGGAGCTTCCAGCGGCAATGCATTGTAGGACCGCTTCTCCTCAGGCCTCAGTGACGGCCGTGCTATCCGAGTTAGCACAGTTGTTTCGCAGCATCCCAGCAATCGACAGTTTCTTACTCGAATCAGGAATTATCTGACGGCGCTGGGTCGGTGCGGTCCGTGGTTGCATCAGGTACGGACGACCGAACGCTTTATAGGGTCCGACAGGATGGCGAAAGGGATTTGAAAGATTTCGAGTTTTCCCTTTCGTAGCATCGGAAGCTGCCATTCATATCTTCTGGCATTATCTTCCAGTGATTGTTATTTCGGACTACATTGCTGCGATGTTGGATAAGAGACTTATAGCGTCATTGGACACGGAATTTTGGATTGGTTCAGGGACATTGTCCCTGACTTACCGACACAGTCCAATAATGTCATTACAACATGTGTTTTATTTTTTGACGCTATATATGCATATAAGCCTGCTACCAAGCATGATAGTTTAGTTTCTTGTCCGCAATGCTCATTTCTGCCGTTTTATCATTTATACGAATAATTTATTTTGGCAGAGCAGGGCATACCGAGAGTTCATATGCGTCTAGACGGCGTGGTTAAAGACTGGAAATATTCTTTTTCGCTGTCTATGTCTTTTCCAACCACAATGTTGGAAACGACAATGATGTCTAGTAGACTTAACTTAGATGCTTTATCATACGTAATCCACCTTACTGAGGTGTTATCATTTCGTCTTCAAGAAAAGATTTATGGGATATTATTCTCAATGTGATTTCTTTTGAGGGCAGTAGTTTGTTCATGTATAACTCCGCCCTTCAGTGGCTGATTGGAGTTGGTTAGACGTGACGCAGCCCTAGCTACATCCACGCGCGTGGATAGTAAGGTGAAGAACTCTCTCAGAGTCGCTTCGTTCTCTGAGAAGCCTCTCTTTGACGGCAACTTTTCAGCAATCCATGAATTGCTCGATTTACACGTTCTCTTGTCTATCTAGTGTTACAAGAGATTCAGACTGGGGCAAACATTCGGTGGTTGACTCAGAGAGTGCCACTGCAGTTGCCGGATCCGAGTGTTATAGTTATGACGGTTGCCAGTCAAACAGATTGGGATATAATATTGATCCCAACGGATTCCAAGTGCCAGTGTCTTTGGGTTCCGCAGTCTCTAAGCAAGCAATTATCTTCCGCGGAATAATGTTTTTTAGGCTTGCTTTATGTCATTGCATGAACATTATTCAGAAACGCATGTCCAAATCCTGTCCGTTAATTCGACAGTAGTGGCGTATCTCCGGAACCAGGGAGGCACTCATTCGTTTCCGTTATTCAATTTAATGGAAAGAATCCGTCTGTTGGTTATAGTACACCAAGTTCTGTTTCGGTCCGTCATATTCCTGGTCGTCTGATTGTTTTACCGGACTCCCGTTCACTTAGGGGTCGCTTGTTGCCGTCAGAATGGACTCTCAACAAACAAGTATTCAATCTATGGGAGCGCCCAATGATAATTTATTTACGACACAGCTTGCTATTCAATTGCAGACATATGTGTTGGCTTGTCCGGATCTCTGAGCCAATGTTGTTTATGCTCTATTGATCTAATAGGACGGAATGATTGGATACGCGTATCCTCCAGCGCTGTTGTTTCAGCAGGTATTGCTAAGATAAACAACCACAATACATTTCTGTTGATAGCATCTCTGTTTTCACAGAGACCGTGAGTAATTTACTCTGATGTCTACTGTGGGACTTAACGCGAAATCTTCCTCAATGAGAGGATCTTTTTTCGCTGGGTAAATCGTGTCTTCTTTATCACAACCCGCAAGGTCGCAACCTTCACGTATTCCGTTGTGTGGTCCGTATTGCATTGTAAGCATTGTACTGGACGAGCTTTGGACGCGATTTCTTACTATAGGAGATCCTCTTCTTCGCTATTCTATGCGGCTAAAGTGGAGGCTCTTCCGTCATTGGTGTAGGGATCACTATGTTCATATTGTTGATCCCTCCATACTACTCATTGCAACTTTTTAGTATACTTGTTTGACAAGATCTACTGCAGCCTGTTATTATTAAGGTTATAGGTTTATGTTACCTCATACCTATGCACTCTATGATAGTTTACAATTGAGTCTTATGTCTCTTTATCTAAGTCAGTTAGTAACTTTTTGATAAATAGACTTAGAATCTTTAGATTAAATTCCTATATGGAATTTAACTTCGGTTCTTATTTAGCTAAGTAATCATTTGAGCCTCTGGAAACAGTAGTTTTCAAATTCTGACCTTTTAGACAGTAATTCTGTTGGCTTCTCTTTTACTGAAGAGTCAGTGAGTTTCATGCACTATCGATGGATGATTTTCACTTTCGTAGTTTCGGAATCACTACTTCCTTTACTATTTAGGTTGGATTTTTGCATAAGAGTTAGGCTCCTAATATCCGGAACCTATTGTTATTAAGGTCCTTCCGTCTTCGTACGGGCATAGGCCTTTACTCTGTCCGGTTAGAGTTTATGTATTTATAAACAGATATCTGTTTATTACTACGGGCGTAAGCTTCTTCTGTCTTTGATGCCTAATAGAAGGACGTTACGCTCCATTCTATTGCTAATGGATTCAATTAACTATCGGTACTGCTTATGGTATTTCATTGACTCAGCAGTTGTGCTTAAGATTTCGGCTCATGAAGTAAGAGTTCTTCTACATCTTGGCCTTACATTAGTAGTGTCGCTATTATAGATTTTTGAAGGCTGCTCATTGCGCTCAGCCATCCACATTCATGAATTTTTATCTCAGAAATATCGAGTCCATTTCTGGAGGCCTCTATTGTTAGGTCTATTATCTACTGCTCAGAATGTCATTCACTTAATAGTTGCTACTATAGCTAGGTAGGCTGTCTGTTTCGGCAGTGACTCCGTTCTGCTGCCCTCTTCGCTCTGGGCTATTTGACCCAGGGCAAGAAAAAGGGGGGAGGGGAGGGTGTTCCCTTGGGTCACCTGTTTTACTATGAAAACAAGGGGATACCTCCTTCGGAGTTAGTAATTCTAAGCTGTTATTGGGATGGTTGTTTAGTGAGAAGTTTATGTTTTAAAAATTCATTCAAGTCTTAGTTTTTAAAGTATAGCTTTTGAATATAGCATGTGTCAACGGACATGATTATGCAATCCTCAGACACTTTTAAGGAGTATAAGAGTCTCTATTCTCTAGACTTACTTTATTTATTGGCTTACTTTAAAAATTATTAGTATAAGGATTATATTGGATATTAATAGAGTACATGGATGTATGATGCTCAATTTTGGAAGGTGTTGTATCTTTCTAATTTATCATAAATAAGAAAGATACATGTAAGGCCTATTACTTCTTTTTCCCTAGAGGGGATGACTCTATTTTATATTATTGAGCGTATTCCATCTTGCTCTATGTCCTTGGCCCTCCAGCCTTTTTACTATTCAGCTATGTCTGGGTCATTGGTACAGTATAAAAATGTTAAAAAATTTATAGTAATTTCTATATTTTTTATACTTACCAATGACCCAGACGGGGATGGCCCTCCCAGGAGTTGGGAACTCTTGCCTCCCCGCTGAGTACATAGCGCTTACCAGGCACTGGTTATTAGAATGATTAATGGCGCCAATTTCGGAACGTCCTTGACACTGCGTATGCGCAGTAGAGGTGGAGTGTGGAGGGCCATTCAGGACATGTTTTCTTTGGTTTTAGATGCAAATTTTGGGGATTGGGGGGCAAAATTTGTGTTTGGCCCTATATTTTAAGAGTTAGCACCAGCTATGTCTGGGTCATTGGTAAGTATAAAAAATATAGAAATTACTATAAATTTTTTAAATTTCTTTAATAATCTTCTTCTTCAGATCCAGCAGTCGGAATGTTTTGATATTTGGTATGCAGCATCCTTAGGGGGGTGAGATTCAAGTTTGTGGGAGCTTGAATTGTAACTTAGTTCGAAATGAGGAAATTTCTTAAAAAATCTTCTTCTTCAGATCCAGGAGTTGGAATGTTTTGATATGTGGTGTGTAGCATCCTTAGGGGGGTGAGATTCAAAGTTTGTTAAAGCCAAGTCCCTGGGTCCATATTTGGGCTCCCTGTCAATATGTCAATATGAGGAATTTTTCTTTAAAAATCTTCTTCAGATTCAACAATCAGAATGTTTTGATATTTGGCATGTGGCATCCTGGGGGGGGGGGGGGGGATTCAAGTTTGTTCAAGCCAAGTCCCTGGGTTCATATTTGGGCTCCCTGTGGGAGCCCGAATGATAACTTAGTTCAAAATGAAGAATTTTCTTTAAAAATCTTCTTTTTCAGATCCAGCAGATGAATGCTTTTGATATTTTTTTATGCAGCATCCTTAGGGGGGTAAGATTCAAGTTTGTTCAAACCATGTCCCTAGGTCCATATTTGGGCTCACTGTGGAAGCTCAATTTGTAACTTAGTTCAAAATGAGGAATTTTCTTTAAAAATCTTCTTCAGATCCAGCAGTCAGAATGTTTTGATGAATGGTGTGCAGCATCCTTGGGGGTGGGGGTGGGGGGGGGGGGGGGAGGGGGTGAGATTCAAGTTTGTTAAAGCCAAATCCCTGGGTTCATATATGGGTAGTTCAATATGAGGAATATTCTTTAAAATATATATTTTTTTTAGATCCACTGGTCAGAATCTTTGGATATTTGGTATAAGCTTTTCTTAGGTGGAGCAGATGCAACGTGTTGAAATTAATTCTCTGGGTTGATATTTAGGCTACCATGTCAGCTGAGTGCCCTCAAGCCCCCTGGGACCTCTTGTGTAACTAAATTGTTACAGCATCTATCAACTGTGGCAAGACTGGTGTGCAAAGGTACTTTGAATTGCTGGCTAATATTGTGGGCTGGTGCAAAATCCAGTTTGATGAAATCAGAATATTCCGGATCATTTCCAGAGTTTCTTTTATAAATCTGAAGATTATGATATAAGGTTATTATGGCCTGTATGAAGGCAATGCCCTCCATATAAATGATTGAATGGCAGTATTCCTTTTTAAACCTTTACCTAATACACACACGATATAAAGTTTGTGATTTTAATTTCTTTTTAGCTCACCAAAGGGAGCTCAACTTATCACTTGCCGTCCGTCGTCGTGAACATTTTTCAAACGATTTCTCCTCTGAAACCACTGGTTCAAATTTCACGAAACTTCATGTGGATGTTCATTACTATATGGCAATCCATGTTTGTTCTAATAAAATGGCCACGCTCTGTATGGGGCATAACTCTGATAGCACCGTATGAATTATAGAAAAATTATTAAAAAATCTTCTTCTCCAGAACCAGTGAGTAGAATCTTTTGTTACTTGGTATGCAGCATCTTGGTATGGGTCTGATTCAAGTTTGTTCAAATCGAGTCCCTCAACCAATATTGGGGCTCACTATGGGGACGTGAATTTTTACTTTTTGATATTTGGTATGCAACATTGTGGGGTGGATCTGATTCAAGTTTGTTCAAATCGGCCCCCTGAATTCATATCTGGGCTCATTATAGAAGCCCGAATTCTAACTTAGTGCATTTCAGGCAAATTTCTTAAAAAATCTTTATCTCCAGATCCAGCAGACAGAATCTTTTGATATTTGGTATGCAACATTGTGGGGTGGATCTGATTCAAGATCCAGCAGGCAGAATTTTTTGATATTGGGTATGCTGCTTGCTAAGGGGGGTGAGATTCAAGTTTGTTCAAGCCAAGCCCCTGGGTTCATATTTGGGCTCACTGTGGTAGCCCAAATTATAACTTAGTTTAAAATGAGGAATTTTCTTTAAAAATCTTCTTCAGATCCAGCAGTCAGAATGTTTTGATATTTGGTATGCAGCATCCTTTGGGCTCACTATGGGAGCCCGAATGATAACTTAGTTTGATGAGCAAACTACTACAATATTGGGGTATGTGTGGTAATATTATAACAAAAATACAGATAATTATAATAGAATAGATTTTAGTTGATGTATTCTAACAGATTGACAGGATCAGATCTGAATTGATCTTTTATAAATCAGTCAGAGTAATTCATTCTTAAGTTGTTTATTTTGTATGGCTCATCAGCTTAATGGAAATTAGCCATGACTCAGTCTTTCACGAGAGATGAACATGAGTACAGTCACTCTTGGCTGCATCTGCAAATTGCCATTAAAAAAATGGAAACACCATGCTCACCAACATATTTTTACACTGTAAACCAATGGCCCAGACTTGCTGGTGCTTAACTCAAGTTATTAAGGGCCAAACACAAATTTTGAACCCCCAATCCCAAGAATTTGCTTTCAAAACCAAAAATTGAAAGTCCTATCTGGCCTTCCATACATTTACTCTCGTTGTGACCGGAATTGGCGCAAACATCATTTTCTTTGTTTGGCCCTAAAGTCATCAACAATGAAATGACCTCTGTGCTTTAAAATCTCCTTTTTGAGGATGCCAGACACAAATCAATACAAGAATTGGTGGATACAAGGCTGTTATTGGATGAAGGAAGTGTGAAACGGTGGTTTTGGACGTTCAGGGCTGTAACTTTATAATATTTATAAAATTATTTTATGTTTCCCAATTTCGGGACATATGCCTGACGTCATCATTTTAAAAAAAACGGGAGTATTATGTTATGGCGTTGTCTGTCTGTCTATCCATCCGTCCATCCATCCGGACGTCCGTCCGTCCGTCCATCCGTAAACAATTTTTGTGTCGCCTACTCCTCCAAAAGTTTACATGCTACATTGTTCAAACTTTGCACACATGTTGATCAGTAATTGCCTTTGTGCATGTGACAAGTGCAGGTAACTCCATTTTGTGTATCCAGAGTTATGCCCTTTTAGTTCTTAAAACATTACAGTATTGTGTCGCCTACTCCATCAACATTTTACATGCTATATTGTTCAAACTTTGCACACATGGTGATCACCAATTGCCGTTGTGCATGTTTCTAGAGCAGGTACCTCGATTTTGTATTTCCAGAGTTATGCCCCTTTTTGTACATAAAACATTACAGTTTTGTGTCGCCTACTCCTTCTTTTTTTTTTTTTTTTCTTTTTTTTTATTGATGTTTAAGGGCACATATTTATGCACAATGGCTAATCATGACCGTGGCAGTTTGACGGGTGGAGGAAGCTGGAGTACCCTGAGAGAACCACCGAGCAACGACGAGCAGCTGCCAGCTCCCCAACATCGTAACTCCGCACTGCAGCACAGGCAGGGTTAGATTGGTTGAAGACATGCATACCATTGACGTGCAGTATGCCTTAGTACACAGCGTCATCGTGCCCCCAAGCGGGCAATGGAGATGAAGTGTCTTGCCCAAGGACACAACGCGGTTGCCGCAGGTGGGATTCGAACCGAGGACCTCTCGTTTAAGCACATACGACTGCATCTTAGCTACCCGACTTCGGATATTCAGCCTGTTGCACCTAGAAGGAACCACTCTTTGCCCGTGAAGTCAGACCATCCGGTAGTTAGGGAGACGCCTTTCTGGTTGGAAACTTGCACGAGACAGAGCATATGTCCGCCCGCCGCTCGGGACGCCCCGTTTGGTCTGCACCCAGGGTCGGCTTCAGTCACAGCTTCCTCCGCTACGTTGTTTAAGCACATACGACTGCATCTTAGCTACCCGACTTCGGATATTCAGCCTGTTGCACCTAGAAGGAACCACTCTTTGCCCGTGAAGTCAGACCATCCGGTAGTTAGGGAGACGAGGCCTTGATCATCGGGTCATTCGGAGAAAGGATCCGTTTCGGACACACTGTCCCAGGAGCAGCATGTGGCTAAAGAACCGAAGACTGCTGGTCCTCAGGCCTCGATGACGGACTTGTTGTCGCAGATTGCGCAGCTGATCACAGCATCCCAGCAAGCGCAGTTGCAGCCTCCCTCAGACTCAGAATCTGAGCTGTCAGACGGTACTGGGTCGGTCCAGTCGTCTGTTCATGCAGATGCAATGGACTGAGATTCGCAACTGATTCTCTCGGATGGTGAAAGGGATAAGGAAGAGGATTACACTTCCCTTTCGGAGCAGTACATGGTTGCAATGGCTTTCATCCGTCAATACTAACTTGATTTTGTTCCGCCGAATCAAAATGCTGCGATGACAAGAGAGAAACCACTGGCATCATTAGGCGCAGACTTTATCCGGACAAAGGAGGAAGTCCTTTCTTTTCCGGTTCAGTTTATGCAGGTGTCGCAGGCCTTCGGCCATATAGACGACACCGTATTTATCCTCTTGAGTGCGAGGAAGAAGGTGGTTTCTTATCTTCATCTTCCATATACATACCGTTTTTTGGACCACATTTATTAAAAAACGGTCGGGGAAGATGTTCAGAGAGTTCTTCTGCGTTTGGATGAGCAGGCCGGGGATCTAGAGGTATCCTTACCTGTATCATTCACTATTCGCTCAGACACAATTGAGACGGCAATTTCTTCAAATAGAGCGATTTTGGTCGTTATGTCTTACGCAGATCTCCTTACAAGAGCTATGGCAGAACAGGTCCGGTGGGCACTGATACCTCCCCGCTGAATTTTTATGTAGTACTCTCTTCTACAAAGAATGATGTTGGCGCCAATTCCGGTCACTTCCTGATGTGTGCGTATGTGCGGAGAGTAAATGTATGGAGGGCCGGATAGGACTTTTAATTTTCGGTTTTGCAAGCAAATTTTGGGGATTGGGGGGTTCAAAATTTGTTTTTGGCCCTTAATAACTTTGAGTCAAAAACTTCCAGAACACAGTCAATATTCCTCCTATAATCAATCAAGCACACCTGATAGAATTGAAAGCAGTGCACATTCTATCAGCATCTGACATTTGAACATGAAGTTTTCAATTTAAAGTTTTCAATTTAACATATTTGTGATGAGTTAGTCTGGCACTGGTAAAGTATAATTACTTTAAGATCAAAATGTTTGTATTCAAACTGCTACAACATTAGAATATCCATCATATTTTTATACTGTACCAATGACCCAGACTTAGCTGGTGCTAACTCCACAAAAACCAGGGCCAAACACAAATTTTGCCCCCCAATCCCCAAAATTTGCATCCAAAACAAAAAGAAATCATGTCCTAAAGGACCTCCATAGTACGACTCTACTGCGCATGCGCAGTGACGCAGTCGTCCCGAAATTGGCGCCAAATATCATTCTCTGTTTGGCCCTTCATCAGTCAACATCTCACTGATCTTTGTGCTTGTAAATCTCAGTTTAAAGGATGCCAGACACGTAATTCTTGGAGAAAATGTGATTCTAAGGAGGATAGAAGGAGGAGAGGAAAAAAGAAGTGGCAAAAAATAATCAGGGCTGTACTTAAAATTTTTTGTTAAAATTATGTTAAGTTGCCTATTTTCGAGGCAAACGCCTC
Source organism: Pictodentalium vernedei (assembly GCA_031216915.1). Lineage (NCBI taxonomy): Eukaryota > Metazoa > Mollusca > Scaphopoda > Dentaliida > Dentaliidae > Pictodentalium > Pictodentalium vernedei. The sequence goes on from CM062288.1 coordinate 93,092,874, forward strand.
TTGTTGTCATTCTTGCTAATTGTTGCACTGCTTATTCAGTGTTTCCTCTCCCCTAACCTTCTAAAGTCCCCCCTTGCAATTCTCCCATGCTTTTGGCATATTTTTGAGAAGTTTCATTTCTAAAATTTCCCTGGGAGAGTTGCTTGGTTACAGAATGTTTTCTGTTATTTTCCCCATAGTTACGTTTTCACCCATGGGTGTATAACGTTTGTGTTCTGCATCTTCCATCTGATGTTCTGCAGATTCTCCCCTGGGAGTCTCTGTTTTGCATCAGATAGAGTGTAATTGAGGACTGATTCCGGGCCAGTTTTTTCAGTGCCTGGAGTCATGTTTTCTTCTGTGTTTACACTGTTTGTTTTCATTGGCAACAGCCTTTTTTGAGGGGGGCTGTTTGCCTTTGAGGTAGTTTATCTCATTATAAGATACATTTATATTATCCGAAAGTGTCTCATTAATTATTTTATATAATTTTAAAATTTTTGACCACACTTTGCCATCGGATCCATCGGGGCTCAACGTTACTTTTCAGCAACTTGGGCTTCTCTGAAAAAATATTTTTTCAAAATTATTTTGTTTTGCAATTGTTTTTTCTTTTATTAATGGATCATGTTATTATGTATCTTTGTGTCAGGGGTTTTTGCGAGTAACTAGGACTTATTGTTGTTCCTTCACAATGAAAGGAACTTGTTCAAATTGTAATAGGAAGAGATCTTCCTCTGACTTTCATGATTATTGCATAAATTGTAGTCAGTGTTCTCGCATTAATCCCTGTCCTGTATGTGAACATTGGGATGAGAAACATTGGAAACGTGTGTCACGATATGTTGTTTCTGGAGAAAGAGCGATGCCGGCTCTTTCTCCACAAGGTCACTCTACTCTCTCAGTTTCTATTTCAGAGGAACCAGAACAGGGTGATGTTTCCATGTTATCTTCTTCAAGTGTGCGTCCGTCGTCACAATTAAATACAGAGCTAGCGGCAAAAGTGCTCATGGAGATTAGACAAATGTCGTCCGCTAGCTCGCCCGGTGTAGCGTCCATTCACCGAATGGTTCGGCAGCCGGGTTCGTCCGATGCGGTCCAAGAGGAAATTTTGGGTGATGCGAGCACTATAAAAATAATAGATGCACACCCAGTGACGGCGGATAGTGAACGAGAACGGAGGAAGCCTTTTAGTCCGGTTCCTAGCTCGTCCAGGTCCAGCCGGGCCGCGAGCGAGAGAGGCCCCTCTCTCGTACAACAACATCTGGGACCAGATGTTGTGGTACAAAATGTGTCTTTAGCGGAGCATACGTCCGTCGCTCGGGACGCTCCGTTGTATAAGCAGTCCGCAGAGACTGTTAAGGCTTCCTCTTCTCGCCGGCGCACACGACCGCACCTTGGCTGCGTGACCTCCGATATCTTGCCAGCTTCGCCGATGAAGGATTATTCGGCGACCAGGTCACACCATCCGGCAGCCAGGGACTCGAGACCGATGGACTCCGGACGTTCGCATAGGAAAAGTATGCGGGAGCCATCTGATGCGGAGCTGCCCTCGGCAAAGCAGCGAAAGACCGCTCCTCCGCAGGTCTCGACGTCGGACATTCTAGTGCAGATAGCACAGCTTATCGCAGCATCCCAGCAGCCGACAGAGACGGTGTCGGATCGAGAATTATCCGAGGGCGCTGGGTCGGTACGCTCCGCCGAAGCATCGGGGGCGGACGACCGGGAACATCGGGAGGTCCGACCGGATGGTGAAAGGGATACGGATGAATTGGAGCTATCCCTTTCGGAACAACACAAAGCTGCCGTAGACTTCATCCGGCACTTTCTTCCTCAAGTTGTTCCGTCGGGCCAGACTGCTGCGCTTCCGGACAGGAGAATTATAGCGTCATTGGACTCTGATTTTTTCGAGCGGTTCAGGGACATCGCTCCCGAGTTTCCGTCGCAGTCCAATAATGTTGCAAGAACATTTGAATTATTGAACGACGCTATTTTTAAACTTGCTTCCAGGACAGGGAAAGCAGGCTTCTTGTCCGCAAATACTCTCAACCTGCCTTTCATTAATGCAAGGAATAAATTCGACACGGCAGGTCAGGGTATACCGAGAGTTCCTCTGCGTATGGACGACGAGGCGGAAGACTTAGAGCTATCATTACCGTCGTCAGCTTCTATTCCAACCGCAGTGTTGGAAACAGCTATTGCGTCTAACAGAGCCAATTTAGATGCCTTATCTTACGCAGATCACCTTACGAAGGCGTTATCACTGCGTCTTCAAGGGGAAGAGTTTCAGGATATACAATCCTCCTTAAGACTTCTTTCAAGGGCAGTAGCTTATTCCACGTGTAACTCCGCCCTTTCAGTGGCTAATCTGGAGTTGGTTAGACGTGACGCAGCCCTGTCTACATCCACACTAGTGGATTCTAAGGTGAAGAACTCTCTTAGAGTCGCTTCGGTCTCAGGAGATCTTCTCTTTGACGGCAAGCTTTCCGCTATTTATGATAATATTAAAAAGAAAGCTAGTGATTCTCTGTTGTTTAGATCCGCTCCTAAAAGGTCGGATTCAGCAGACACGAATAAGGCGGGCACTTCTGGGTCTTATCCGCCCAAGAGAGGTTCCTATAGAGGTTCCGGTGCGTCCTCTAGCTCTTATTCGAGAGACCGTCAGGATAGCGACTCTCGTTCGGGACGTCCTTCAGGCCGGGACAATCGGTCGGACGCCCCGAGGTCGACGAGGCGAGGTGCGGGTCGTGGAAGACGTGGTTTCTCCTACCGCAGGCCTCGCAGATCCAGGAGGTGATGGCTCAAACCTCTATCGCGTTCCGGTTGGCGGAAGGTTGTCGAGTTTTTCTCAAGAGTGGGCGTCGATTACGGACGACCCTTGGGTGAGAGGAGTGACTTCGGAAGGTCTAAAGATATCCTTCAAACGAAAGCCTCCATTAACTCGAAGTCCAAAGTGGACTCATCTTCCGTCAAACCCTCAGAAAAGAGACGCTCTGCTATCAGAGGTGCAGTCTCTTTTAATGAAGAACGCGGTAGAGGTCGTAGAAAACCAGGAATCGCTGGGATTCTACAGCCATCTGTTTCTGGTTCCGAAACCAGACGGCTCGTTCCGTCCAGTCATAGATTTGAGCTGGATAAACAAGCTGATCATCGCTCCGAAGTTTTATATGGAGACGATTCGATCGGTCAGAGCGAGTATTCGGGTGAACGATTATGCAACGAGCATAGATCTCAAAGATGCGTACTTTCACGTCATGGTACATCCGACATTCCGAAAGTATCTACGCTTCGCAGTCCTAGGAGTGGTGTATCAGTTCCGGGCCATGTGCTTCGGATTGAATCTAGCACCCTGGGCTTTCACTCGAGTAATGAACTCGGTAATGATTTACTTCCGAGCTCATTCGTCTGCGGTAACGTCGGCCTACCTGGACGACATTCTTCAGAGGTACGGCAACGAGTTAACGCTTCAGAACGATGTTCAGAATCTTCTTCTATTGCTCCGACGTCTCGGTTTCATAGTAAACGAGGAGAAGTCGGATCTGGTGCCGTCCAAGTCATTCACTCATCTGGGAATGAGCTTCGAGACGCACAACAATCTCGTTCGTCTGCCGTTAACCAGAGCGAAATTAGTCAGTTGTTACGCTCGCTATTGTCTAAATACAGACAAAGTCACAGCGAGAGAATTTATGAGACTGATAGGTCTGTGCGGAGCCGCTGCGGATCTCATTCCGATGGGACGGCTACGCACACGGCCTCTTCAAATTTTCTTGACTCAGAATTGGAGTGTGAAAATTCATTCGCTCGATGTAGACGTTCTCTTGTCAGATCAAGTGAAACAAGAGATTCAGACTTGGGCAAACATTCAGTGGTTAACTCAAGGAGTGCCGCTGCAGTTGCCGGATCCGAGTTTTACCATTATGACGGATGCCAGTCAAACAGGTTGGGGTGCATCATTAATCCCAACGGATTCGAGATGCCAGGGTCTTTGGGATCCGCAATTCCTGTGCAAGCACATAAACATCAAGGAAATGATGTCAATTTGGCTTGCGTTACGTCACTGGATGGACATTATTCACGATGCTCATGTCCAAATCCTATCCGACAATACGACAGTAGTGGCGTATATACGGAATCAGGGAGGCACTCATTCAGTTCCGTTGTTCAATCTAACGGAAAGAATCCTTCTGTTTGCGTTGGAACATCACGTTCTTCTTTCGGTCCGTCACATACCGGGTCGTCTGAATGTGCTAGCAGACTCCCTTTCTCGAAAGGGTCGCTTGTTGCCGTCGGAGTGGACTCTCAACAAACAAGTATTCAATCAGATTTGCTACCAATGGGAACGGCCAATGATAGACTTATTTGCGACACATCTCAACAATCAGTTGCAGACGTATGTGTCCCCGTGTCCGGATCCAAGAGCATTTGCTGTAGACGCTCTATCGATCCCTTGGGACGGAATGATAGGATATGCGTATCCTCCAGCGCCGTTAATTCAACAAGTATTGCTAAAGATAAAACAATCTCAATGCAAGATTCTGTTGGTAGCATCTCTGTCGCCACAGAGACCGTGGATAAATCTACTCAGGTGTCTGTTGTGGGACCTACCGCGGAAGCTCCCTCCACGAGAGGATCTTCTTTGGCAGGGGAAATCGCGCCAACTGCATCACAACCCGCAAGGTCTCAACCTTCACGTTTTTCCGTTGTGCGGTCCTTCTTGCATGGCAAGCACTTTACAGGACGAGCAGTGGACGCGATTTCTAACTGTAGGAGGACCTCCTCTTCGCTAAACTATGCGGCTAAGTGGAAGGTTTTCCGTCGTTGGTGTAGGGATCATTCTGTTGATATATTTGATCCCTCTATACCAGACATTGCTAACTTTCTAGTATACTTGTTTGACGAAATCAAACTGCAACCGGTTACTATAAAGGGTTATAGATCTATGTTATCTGATACCTATGCACATCATGATAGTTTACAAATTGGATCTAATGTCTCTTTATCGAAATTGGTTAGAAACTTTTCGATAAATAGACCCAGAACTCTTAGATTAATTCCTAAGTGGAATTTAGCTTGGGTTCTCCTTAAATTGAAGGAAAAGCCATTTGAACCTCTTGGGACAGTAGATTTCAAATTCTTATCTTATAAGACAGCTTTTCTCTTAGCTTTCTCTTCTGCCAGAAGAGTCAGTGAGCTTCATGCACTATCGGTGGATGATTCTCATTATCGTAGTGTTGGGAACACTATCACCTTCACTACTAACGTCGGTTTTTTAGCTAAGAATCAGGCTCCTAATAAATATCCGGAACCTATTGTTATTAAGGCTCTTCCGTCTTCAGACGGGCGTAGGCCTTTACTCTGTCCTGTTAGAGCACTACGTATCTATAAACAGAGATCTCAGTTCATCAGAAAGGGACGGAAACGTTTCTTTCTGTCTTTGATGCCTAATAGAAAGGACATTTCAGTCCATTCTATTGCTAGATGGATTCAGTTAACTATCCGTACTGCGTATGAAGATTTATCTTCTTCTCAGCAGTCTGTGCTTAAGATTTCTGCTCATGAAGTAAGAGCTCTTTCTACTTCCTGGGCTTATGCTAATAGTGTTGCTATTACAGATTTAATGAAGGCTGCTTATTGGTCTCAGCCATCCACATTTACTAATTTTTATCTCAGAAATATTGAGTCCATTTCTGGAGACCTGCATTGTTTAGGTCCGTTATCTGTTGCTCAGAATGTCGTCCACTAAACAGTTGCAACTATAGTTATGCAGGCTTTCTGTTCCGGCAGTGACTCCGTCCGGCTGCCCTCTTCGCTCTGGGCTATTTGACCCAGGGCAAGGGGAAGGGGGGGGGGGGGGGGCGGGTGTTCCCTTAGGTCACCTGCTTTATAGTGAAAAGCAAGGGAATGCCTCCTCCAAGACAGTATTTCTGAGTCGCTTCCGGGATGGTTTTAAAGTGTAATATTAATGTTTAATTTCATTCATGTCTTATTTTTAAAGTGTAGCTCGGTGTGAAGCATTTGTATATGTCAAGTGTCAAACGGGCTTTAATATACAATACTCGGACACTTTTAAATGATTATAAAGAGTCTCAATTCTCTGGACTACTTTATTTATTGGCTTGTTTTAAAAATAATTAGTATAAAGGTTATACTGGATATTAATAGAGAACATGAATGTTATTGTGCTCAATTATTAAGGGTAGTGTATCTTTCTATTTTAAATATTAAATAAGAAAGATACATGTAAAGCCTAATACTCCTTTTCTCCTTAAGGGGTTACCTCTTTATTTTATAATTGAGCTTATTGGATTTTCCTCTATGTCCTAGGCCCTCCAGCCTGTTTACTATTCAGCTAAGTCTGGGTCATTGGTACAGTATAAAAATGTTAAAAAATTTATAGTAATTTATATATTTTTTATACTTACCAATGACCCAGACGGGGATGGCCCTCCCTGAGTTGGGAACTCTTGCCTCCCCGCTGAGTACATAGCGCTGACCAGGCACTGCCAGTAAGAATGATATTTGGCGCCAATTTCGGGACGACTGCGTCACTGCGCATGCGCAGTAGAGTCGTACTATGGAGGTCCTTTAGGACATGATTTCTTTTTGTTTTGGATGCAAATTTTGGGGATTGGGGGGCAAAATTTGTGTTTGGCCCTGGTTTTTGTGGAGTTAGCACCAGCTAAGTCTGGGTCATTGGTAAGTATAAAAAATATATAAATTACTATAAATTTTTTAACTTTCCTGGAATTTATTTTGATAAATTCCTGGAACTTGTTATGGTTGGTGTATTATGACCTCAAAGTTTATTCAGGATACTTACAGGTATTCCAGATTCCGTTGAGGAAAAGAAAGTAAATTTTGAGGTATTGAAGTGAAAAATAACATAATATATTTATGTATGTATAATCGGGGGGCATGGTGGCTCAGTAGGTAGAGGTGCAGGCTGCAAGCCGAGAGGTCCTCGGTTCGAATCCCACCTGCGGCAATCGCGTTGTGTCCTTGGACAAGACACGTCACCCCCATTGCTCACCCGGGGGCACGGTGACGCTATGTACTAAGGCATACTGCATATCGATGGTGCACCTGTCTTCAACCAATGCTAACCCTGCTTGTGTGGAGTTAGTATGTTGGTGAGCTGACAGTTGCTCGCCATTGCTCAGTGGTTCTCTCCGGGTACTCCAGCTTCCTCCACCCGTAAAACTGTCGAGGTCATGATCAGCTATTATGCAGAAATATGTGACCTTAAACACCAATAAATAATAAATAATAATGTATGTATAATCCCATAGTATGTACAACATGATGAAGGTCAAATTAGATTCCAAAACAGTATATTAAATTAAAATCACTCATCTCACCTTTCACTCTTTCACATACATGTATATTATGAGTTGGGTGATCTTTCACTTGCTTGCATTCTGCGCCTGTGCATCAATGTCATGGTTGTTGAGGCTTGAAGAAAGGACCAAATAAGTACAAACATTCTTTTGGTTTCCTGGAAAGTTTTCATATAGAGCAAACATAATCGAAATCGTTTAATCATATATAACCCTGTTAATTGCATATAATTTTCAAACCCTAAATCAGTTGCCATATCATCGGTACAAATTTGACCTGTTAATTGCATATAGGTTATGGAATAAATCTCTTATTCTATTTGTGAGCTCTGTCAAAGGATAAATGCTCAGTTTGTAACTAGAAGGTAGGAATATGACCCATTTTTTGTTGATTGTATACTCTTGTTAATTGAATAGCCACTTTGGCTATTCAATTAACAACAGGGTTCAGCTGTATCAGACTAGCATTTTAACTTTCTCAGTCCTTTTCGATCCTGTTTGTTAACATTTTTAATCTTTGTTTCCCTTGTTTCATATAGATGTCTCTTAAGTATCAACCAACTATGAGGTCTAAAATAAAGGTAAACTGCCAGGCCTGAAAATAAGCAGTCTGACATTTGCAGAATGAGGTCCCCAGAGGGTGAATTTGATGATTCTATCCCATACAGTGGTATCTTCTTCTGTTTAGTTTTGAGACCCAGATTCAGATTGAGGTTCACAGAGGGTAAATTTAGTGATGCTACCCTACTGTGCAGGGTAGCATCACTAAATTCACCTTCTGGGGACCTCATTTTGCAGATGACAGTCTGCTTATTTTCTGGCTTGTAAACTGCACTGTTTGGTTCATTCATTCAATCCTGCGTGTATGGTCATTTCCATTGCATATTTATATTGAACCATAGAATTCTGTTTGTTTCAGCATTGCAGTGCCACATTTGTTTATTACTTTGTGTGATGTTTACTAACCATCAGCAGCTGCACAAACACAAACATTTCCACTAACATTTGAAAGTATTCATGTCTTGTTTAAACCTTAAAGCACTGGATATTTTTATACAATTTTGCAGCACTTTGACAGTCGACATCATGTGGCTTTATAGTAGTTTCTAGCAAAGACATACCTAACTCAGGGCTTCTGTGAAAAAGACCCATTCCCCAAAACAAAACAATTTTTCCCAGTTGGCGAGTGCAGATGTATATTGTTATGCACTTGAATCAGAATATGAGTGAATATTTCTATATACATCACACACTCTCTGACTTTTAATGTCAAACAAAAACTATTCATTTCCTTTGTAAACATTTGGTTCCTACGAGGTAGAACACCCCTTTCCAAACCTCCCCAACACGAGATCCATTGTGAAGCATCGCAGCCTGCCATTCTGTTCTCTTTGCCACTCTTTGTAGTGTATTCTAGTAGAATGCTCTCCCTTGATGTGTGACATACTCTTCAGTGTGGATGTACGATTGTGCTCTGCGATTCGTAGACCATGCTGTTCGATTTAAATTCATACTGACTTGGCAGCTCTGGCCATTTCTTATATATTTAAGAATTAAAATTTATTTTTCACAACTGTGGACCAAATTCTATAAAGTAAAGTCAAACGTTAATTCAAAAATAGATCACCAGTGGTTGGAACTACCAAGTATTAATTAACATAATTGCAAAAATATGACCGCCCCCTGTCGGCAACAGCCAAAATTACGTAAAAGGTATCCATGCATGAATTTATCGCATTTTACGAGGAAGAAATACACATTTTCCTCATGATTCTTTTCAGTATTTTTGTGGTCAGAATGCATCAAGCGGCAACCTCAGAGCATCTAAAATTCAAACAAAAATTCCAACACCAACCCCCATCCCCACCAAGCCAACCCCCACCTCCTCTCAAATGCATGGGCCTTCTGCTCATGCAGCAGACACTTTCCCCAATATCTTAAAACGAATGCAATAATTTTAACCTTGCCAAAACCCTGCCTAACTTGCATGAGATAAAATGTTATCTTTTAGCTAACATGACCCACATACAATGTTTGCTAAAAACATTTTTGAAAAACTACAAATTTTCTACTTTGCCTCAAAACATGTTTTAGCCAACCCCTCATTGGCACTGATAAGGGATCAAAAACTATGTTTAGCAGGAAAAAATAATAAAATTTGAAAGTTGTATTGGGTCTGGAAAAGGTTGATTGAACCTCCACCATAGCAATGTTGGCTGCATGGAATTGCTCTCCCAGTCTTCTCCATACTCCAAAACGCCTATCTGTGTGGTCTAGGCAGTACCTCGACTCATCTGTAAAAAGGACAGGTCGTCAATCTTCTCTGGTCCATCCAACGCGGTCCATGGCCCATTCATATCGTGCCAGGCGGTGGTTCTGGGACAGCAGAATGCGAATACATGATCTTCTTGATCAGAGACCACCTCCGTGCAACATTGCCCGGATAGTCTGCATCGAAATATTTACCCCGGATGCATTCTGAAGGTCACTGCAAAGCTGGGTTGCTGTGGCAAACTGGCAAAGCGGTTCCTACGGGCCTGAATGATCAATAACCGGTCTTCAGCTGCAGATGTTGCCCTGTCTCTGCCACTACCATGCCGTCTTAGTGGTGTGCCATACTGCTGAAATCTTGCCCAGAATCTGGTGATCACCGTATGGTGCACACCAAGGGCTTCACCAACCTGACGATGGGTAGCCCCTTGCTCCACCATCCCTACAGCCCAACACATTTCTGCTTCAGACAAATGTCTTCTTACATTTGCATTTGCCATATTCAATCATTAAATCACAAGGTTTGTTGAAATGAAGATTGAGTACCCTACACATGTCATGTACATGTAGACAGTACACGAAAACATCATGAAAATCAAGGGGTACATGCTTTCCATGACTGTCATGTAAAGTCTGCCTGTCAAGAGAGCTAATGTAAACACTGGGGACCATCTCAATACATTCCTCAATCATATCCACCAAAAATATTGCAGATATGTCACAAGCAAATTTCACAATGATGTGTCAAATATTTGGTGCTTAGCAAACTTTGAGTAGTATACTAATAATGAGCACATGCATACAAAAGATAAAATATGAAACTTGGGAGTACTTTTGTATGATGAAAATTCGGATTTCATCAAATGGTGCATCGGGCGACCAAAAGTTTTTTGGACAGTAAACAATTTCCAACAGACATGGGTTGGGGAGGAGGGGGGGGGGGGGGGGTGGTGGGTGCGAATTTCTACCCCACTAGCTTTGGGCAAAAGTCAGCAGCTCAGGTGGATCAAGTGTGATAGAGAAGTGCAAGGGTTGATACTCAAACTTACGACACTACCCCACAAAGTGCCCAATTTACCCCAAAATGTTAATTGAATATAATTTCCCAACACAAAACCATTTACCATACCTCCAGTACAAATTTGACCTGTTAATTGAATATAGGTAAAAGAGTTAACTCTTGAATAAAAAATCTTATAATCTGTCGAGAAATTATCCAGACTAGCCCCAGTTTTCCTTTATTTATAGACCTATTTGGCCTCAGTAAATCAATACAGGTATTTAATCTATTATATCTTGTTTGACAGAGCTCATGTATATAATAGAATAAATGCTAAGTTTATCTCTAGAATACATGAAAGTGCCACAATCCCTGTTAATAGAAAACTCCTGTTAATTGAATAATTTTCTTTGGCAAAGTGACTATTCATTTAATAGGGTTCCACTGTACTTTTTTTATTCCTTTAGAAACATAACTTGCAGCATATCTTGTTATGCAGGGATTTTACTACATGCATTGGGTGGGGGATCATGGCACATACATAAGTCCAAAAGGGATCATGGTCTGATTATTCTTGTCACCGCAAAATGATGTCCATTTTGGCTCTAAATTACTATAAATTCAACCTAATTCCATCTTTGCAAATTTTGTTATCTTAGAAATGTTTGAAGAATTTAGTTTTATTAATTCAAAGCATGGTCTGATTATTCTTGTCACCACAAAATGATGCCCATTTTGGCTGTAAATTACTATAAATTCAACCATTCAACCTAATTCCAACTTTGCAAATTTTGTTATCTTAAAAATGTCTCAGTTTGCAGAATTTTTGCAGTTTGAAACCTGTGGGTCACAGTACAATAGCAGTGCCTTCTAGAAATAACTTCTACAGGTATATTTCTCCAGACCTTCAAGGATTACTAGTAATCACCAAGTTAATACCATTTGGGATTTTAAATGTGAGAAATTCCCTACTCTCATTGGGGATGGTTCTCATATTTGACTCCTGTCAAAACCTTTAAAAATGCCTTTTGTTGGACTTCTTCATCGTTTTTATCTCTCCCCTTGAGATCCTGCTTCCTCAAGAAAAGTTGTTATTTTCTCCACTTCTGACAGAAATTCTATTTACATATATTTTATACACGAATGAATAGACATTTTATTTTTAAAATTAAATGAGTTTATTTTATTATTTAATATGCACTTTCTATATTTTTATACTGTACCAATGACCCAGATTTAGCTGGTGCTAACTCCTTAAATTCTAGGGCCAAACACAAATTTTGCCACCCCAATCCCCCAAATTTGCATCAAAATCCGAAATTTCAATGTCCTATGTGGTCCTCCATACTTTTTCTCCACTGCGCATGCGCAGTGTCAATGAGGTCTCGAAATTGGTGCCAAATGTCATTCTTTGTTTGGCCCTAAAATCAGTAACATCTCACTGATATTTGTGCTTGTAAATCTCAGTTTAAATGATGCCAGACACATAATTATGAAAGAAATGGTGGATCTAAGGAGGAAATAAAAGGATGAGAGGAAGAAACAGTGGCAGGATGTGTTCGGGGCTGTAACTTATAATTTTTTTACAAAATTATTTCATGTTCCCTAAATTTGGGGCATGGTCCTGATGTTGTCATTCTTGCTATGAATTTACCATTGTTTGTTCAGTGTTTCCTCTATCCCTTTCCTTTATTCCCCCCTTGCTATTCTCCCATGCTTTTGGCATAATTTTTGTAATTTTTTACTAAAATTTCTTGGGAGTTTTGGCTTGGTAACAGAATAATTATTCTGTTTTTCCCCATGCTTACGTCCTCACCCTTGGGTGGTTAGGCGTTTTGGTCTGCATCTACCATCCGATGTACTGCAGTTTCTTCTTTGGAAGTCTCTGTTTTGCATCGGATAGTGTTTAAATTGGTAACTGATTTTGGGCCATGTTTACAGTGCCTGGAGTCATGTTTCCGGTTTTTGTACACTTTTGTTTACATTCACAATGGTTACTTCTGATAGTGATTATTTGTCTTCTGTTTAGTTCTGCTCATAGCCAGATACATTAGTATTGTCCGTAAGTGTTATATTAATTTTTAAATATGTTTTAAAATTTTTGTCCACACTTAGGCTTTTTTGGGATCCATTTGGGCTCATTGTTCCCATTGGGAACTTGGGCTCTTCTGAAATTTTTTCGAACAATTTTTTTCTTTTGAATTATTTTTTCGAAATGTTATAATGGATTGTATTATATTATGTATCTTTGTTTTCAAGAGTTAGTGCGAGTATTATGACTGTTTATATTTTTTCATGATGAAAGAATATTGTTCAAATTGTAATGCAAGGAAGTCTTCCTCTGATTCTCATGTTCATTGTGTTTCTTATAGTCAGTGTACTCGCACTAATTCTTGCTCAGTGTGTGTCAATTGGGATGACAAACGTTGGAGATGTGTGTCACGGTATATTGTTAGCGGTGGGAGGTCCATGCCGGTCCTCTCTCTGCAGGGTCACTCTAGTTTTTCAGTCTCTTTTTCAGAGGAACAAGAACAGGGTGATGTTTTCGTGGTGTCTTCAAGAAGTGTGTTTCCGTCGTCGCAGTCTAACGAAGAGCTAGCGGCTAAAGTGCTCATGGAAATACGACAATTGCCTAAGAGGTCCCAAGTAGGATCAGCGGCATTGTCATCCGCTAGCTCACCCGGTGAAGTGACCATTCATGGAATGGCTCAGCAGCCGGGTTCGGCCGTTGCGGTCCAGGGAAGGAGTTCAGGTGATGCGAGCACTATAAACATTGAACGTGCACACCCAGCGATGACGGATCCGAGGATAGTACGGAGAAAGCCTTCAGTCCGGTAGCTAGCTCGTCCAGGTCTACCCGGACCGCGAGCGAGAGAGGCCCCTCTCTCTTACAGCAACATCTGGGCCCAGATGTTGTTGTACGTAACGTTCGTCAGTCGGAGCATATGTCCACTCTACCTGCTCGGGACGCTCCGTTGCATAGACAGTCTGGAGAGACTAGTCTATCAGCTTTCTCATCCTCACGGCAGAACACACGACCGCACCTTGGCTACGTGACCGCTGATATCCAGCCAGCTTCTCCGACTAGGGATTCCACGTCGACCAGGTCACGCCATCCAGTAGCCAGGGATATGAGGCCTTTACAGTCGGGACATTCGCATAAAAGAAGTATGCAGGATTCAACGTCCCAGGAGCTTCCAGCGGCTAAATCACGTAAGACCACGGCTCCACATGCCTCCGTAACGGACTTGCTATCGCAGATAGCTCATCTCATCGCAGCATCCCAGCAGCCGTCAGAAACTTTTTCGGATCAGGAATTGTCTGAGGAAGCTGGGTCGGTTCGTTCCGCTGCAGAGTCAGGAAGGGATGACCGAGATTATCAAGTGGTCCAGACGGATGGCGAAAGGGATTCAGAGGAGCTGGAATTTTCCCTTTCTGAGCAACATAAGGTAGCTATAGATTTCATTCGGCAATACCTTCCTGATGTTGTTTCTCTGGACCAGAATGCTGCGTTGCCGGATAAGAGACTGATAGCGTCACTGGACACAGATTTCTTTGGTCGGATTAGGGACATGGCGCCTGAGTTTCCGACCCAGTCCAGAAATGTCACACGGACATTTGAACTTTTGAATGACGCTATAATCAAACTTGCCTCCAAGACAGGCAAGTCCGGTTTCTTAGCGGCCAATGCTCTACAGCTGCCTTTCATCAATTCAAGGAATAAATTTGAAGCGGCAGGACAGGGCATTCCGAGAGTTCCTCTGCGTCCGGACGACCAGGCTGAAGACCTAGAATTGTCTTTGCCGTCGTCTATGTCTATTCCAGCCACTACGTTGGAAACGCCAATCTCGTCTAACAGGATCAGCTTAGACGCATTATCGTACGCAGATCACCTTACCAGAGCATTATCATTATGTCTCGAAGCAAAAGAATTCCAAGATGTACAGACGTCCTTAAGAGTTCTTTTGAGGGCCATAGCATACTCTACGTATAACTCTGCCCTTTCAGTTGCAAATCTGGAGTTAGTTAGACGTGATGCTGCCCTGGCTGCATCCACTCGGGTGGATCATAAGGTGAAAAACTCTCTTCGAGGCGCTCCAGTCTCCGGAGAGCTCTTCAAAGGCAAGCTTTCCATAATCTATGATCAGATTACTAAGAAAGCTTCAGACTCTTTGCTGTTCAAGTCCGCTTTTAAAAAGTTGGATTCAGCGGAGAAGAGTAAGACAGGCACTTCTGGGGCGAGTACGTCAAAGGGAAGTTCCTATAGAGGTTCTTATAAGTCCTCTAGGTCTTACTCCAGAGACCTTCAAGGTAGCGACTCAGGTAGGGGCCTTAATACTGGCCGAGACAACCGGTCAGATGCCCCTAGGTCGATGGGACGAGGTGCGGGTCGTGGAGGATGTGGTTTCTCCTCCCGCAAGCCTCGCAGGTCCAGGAGGTGATGGTGCAAACCTCCATCGTGTTCCAGTGGGCAGAAGGCTATCAAGTTTCTTAACCAATTGGTTGTTGATTACGGACAACCCTTTTGTTCGAGGGGTGATTTCAGAAGGGCTAAAACTGTCCTTCAAAAGAAAACCTCCTTTAACTCAAAGTCCAAGATGGACTCGGCTTCCGTCAAATCCTCAGAAGAGAGGTTTGCTTCTATTAGAAGTCCAATCTCTTCTGGAGAAGAACGCGATAGAGGTCGTAGAAAACCAGGAATCTCCAGGTTTCTACAGCCATCTGTTTCTGGTTCCGAAACCAGACGGCTCGTTTCGTCCAGTCATAGATCTGAGCTGGATAACCAAGCTCATCGTGGATCCAAAATTTTATACGGAGACCATTCGATCGGTCAGAGCAAGCATTCGAGTGAACGACTATGCTACAAGCATAGATCTCAAGGATGCATACTTTCACGTCATGGTACATCCCGCTTCCAGAAAGTATCTTCGCTTCGCTGTCCTAGGAGTCGTTTATCAGTTCCGAGCAATGTGCTTCGGTCTGAATCTAGCGCCCTGGGCTTTCACTCAAATAATGAACTCGGTAATGACTCATTTCTGAGCTCATTCATCTGTGGTAACGTCTGCCTACCTGGACGACATTGTTCAGAGGTATGGCAACGAGTTAATGCTTCAGAACGATGTTCAGAATCTGCTTCAACTGCTCCGACGTCTCAGTTTTATAGTAAACGAGAAGAAGTCTGATCTGGTGCCATCCAAGTCATTCACCCACCTGGGAATGAGTTTTTGAGATGCACAACAATCTCGTTCGTCTGCCGTTAACCAGAGTGAAATTAATCAGTTGTTACGCTCGCTTTTGTCTTCACTCCGACATAGTTACAGCGAGAGAATTCATGTGGCTGATAGGTTTGTGCGGAGCCGCTGCGGATCTTATTCCGATGGTGCGGCTACGTACTCGACCACTCCAAATGTTTCTGACTCAGAATTGGAGTGTGAAGATTCATTCGCTCGATACGAACATCGTCTTGTCGAATCAAGTGAAACAAGAGATTCAGACATGGGCAGATATTCAGTGGTTAACTCAGGGACTTCCACTGCAATCGCCGGATCCGAGTTTTATGATTATGACGGATGCTAGTCAAACAGGTTGGGGCGTAACATTGAGCCCAACAGATTCGAAGTGCCAGGGTCTTTGGGATCCGTAGTTCCTAAACAAGCACATAAACATCAAAGAATGATGTCAATTTGGCTTGCGCTATGCCATTGGATGAACATTATTCAGAATTCACATGTGCAAAATCTGTCCAACAATTCGACGGTTGTAGCATATATTCGGAACCAGGGAGGCACTCATTCCATTCCGTTATTCAACTTAACAGAAAGAATTCTTCTGTTTGTCCTAGAGCATCAAGTTCTCCTATCGGACTGTCATATTCCGGGTCGTCTGAACGTTTTGGCAGACTCCCTTTCTCGGAGGGGTTGCATGTTGCCGTCAGAATGGACTCTCAACAAACGAGTATTCAATCAGATTTGCTACCAATGGGAGCGTCCGATGATAGACTTATTTGCGACGCATCTCAACAATCAGTTGCAGACGTATGTGTCGCCGTGTCCAGATCCTCGAGTGTTTGCAGTAGACACTCTCTCGATCTCTTGGGACGGAATGATAGGATACGCGTATCCTTCAGTGCCATTGATTCAGCAGATATTGCTCAAGATAAAGCAATCTCACTGCAAAATTCTGTTGGTAGCATCTCTGTCACCCCAGAGACCATGGATAAATCTACTCAGGTGTCTCTTGTGGGACATGCCGCAGAAGCTTCCTCCACGGGAGGATCGTCCTTCACAGAGGAAATCGCGCACACTGCATCACAACCCGCAAGGTCTCAACCTTCACGTATTTCCGTTGTGCGGTCCTTCTTGCACGGCAAGCAATTTACAGGATGAGCAGTGGATGCAATTTCTAACTGTAGGAGGACCTCCTCTTCGCTAAATTATGCTGCTAAGTGGAAGGTTTTCTCACGGTGGTGTAGGGATCATTCTATTGATATTTATGATCCCTCCATTCCAGACATTGCTAATTTTCTAGTCTACCTGTTTGATGAGATCAAACTGCAGCGTGTTACCATTAAGGGTTATAGGTCTATGCTATCTGATACCTATGCACATCATAATAGTTTACAGATTGGATCTAATGTCTCTTTATCTAAGTTAGTGAAAAACTTTTCGATAAATAGACCTAGAACTCTTATATTAATTCCTAAGTGGAATTTAGCTTGGGTTCTTCTTAAGCTAAAAGAAGCGCCATTTGAGCCTCTTGACACGGTGGACTTCAAATTCTTATCTTATAAGACAGCTTTTCTCTTAGCCTTCTCTTCGGCTAGAAGAGTTAGTGAGCTTCATGCACTATCTGTTGATGATTCTCACTATCGTAGTGTAGGTAATACTATTACCTTGACTACTAATGTTGGATTTTTGGCTAAGAATCAGGCTCCTAATAAGTATCCGGAACCTATTGTTATTAAGGCTCTTCCATCTTCAGATGGGCATAGGCCTTTACTCTGTCCTGTTAGAGCTATACGTATTTACAAATGTAGATCTGAGTTTATCAGAAAGGGACGTAAACGTTTCTTTCTGTCTCTGCTGCCTAATAGAAGGGACATTACGGTCCATTCTATTGCAAGGTGGATTCAATTAACTATCCGTACTGCTTATGAAAAATTATCTTCAACTCAGCAGTCTGTGCTTAAAATTTCAGCGCATGAAGTAAGAGCTCTATCTACATCTTGGGCTTATGCTAATAGTGTTGCTATTACAGATTTGATGAAGGCTGCATATTGGTCTCAGCCTTCCACATTCACAAATTTTTATCTTAGAAATATTGAGTCCATTTCTGGAGACCTGCATTGTTTAGGTCCGTTTATCTGTTGCTCAGAATGTCGTCCACTAAACAGTTGCAACTATAGTTATGCAGGCTTTCTGTTCCGGCAGTGACTCTGTCCTGCTGACCTCTTCGCTCTGGGGTATTTGACCCAGGTCAAGGGGAAGTGGGGGGGATGGTGTTCCCATAGGTCACCTGCTTTATAGTGAAAAGCAAGGGAATACCCCCTGTGGAGTCAGTAATTCCGAGTTTGTGCCAGGATGGTTTTAAAGTGTAAAGCTAATGTTTAACTCATTCATGGAATATTTTTAAAGTGTAGCTCGGTGTGAAGCATTTGTATATGTCACGTGTCATACGAGCATTAATATACAATCCTCAGACACTTTTTATGAGTATAAAGAGTCTCATTCTCTGGACTTCTTTAAGAAATTAGTATAAAGGATTATACTGGATGTTAATAGAGATCATTGATGTTATTGTGCTCAATTACAGAATGGTATTGCGTCTTTCTTTTTTGATACAAATAAGAAAGATACATGTAAAGCCTGTTTCTCCTTTTCTCCTTGAGGGGATAATTCTGTTTACATGTATTTGAGCCTATTAGTTATTTATTGGTGTTTAAGGTCACATACTGATGCACAATGGCTAATTGTGACGGTGACAGTTTTACGGGTGGAGGAAGCCGGAGTACCCGGAGAGAACCACCGAGCAACGACGAGCAGCTGTCAGCTCTCCAACATCGTAACTCTGAACTCTGCACCGCAGCACAGGCAGGGTTAGATTGGTTGAAGACATGCTCACCATCGACGTGCAGTACGCCTCAGTACACAGCGTCATCGTGCCCCCATGTAGGCAATCGGGGTGAAGTGTCTTGCCCAAGGACACAACGCGGTTGCCGCAGGTGGGATTCGAACCGAGGACCTCTTGGCTTGCAGCCTGCACCTCTAACCAACTGAGCCACCGCGCCCCCATTTGAGCCTATTGGATTGTCCTAGGCCCTCCAGCCATTTTTCTATTCAGCTAAGTCTGGGTCATTGGTACAGTATAAAAATGTTAAAAAATTTATCAGTTTACAATTTTCCAGTTTAATTGAATCTCAGATAGAATCTTTTTGCTCTTCAAACATTTTGTAAACATTGCACCTTCTTACAACAATGAATATTGTCAGTCGCCACTCAAGTATTGTCTGTTTTGGCAAGTCAATCAAAAATGCTGAACACATCAGAACGGAATCGAAGTCATTTCGGAAGCAGAATCTCCTTGAACTCGTCTTCTATCATCAGGTCTCCTTTGTAGGAGAACTGATGATAGAGGAAGAAGTCAAGAGGAGATAACTCGGTAAGAGTTTTACCGTTAAAACTAGAAGTCCTGTCATGAACTGTGCACTTATCAAGGCTTAATTGCGCGTAGGAATTGCGCGCAAATGCAATATCGAATGGCATCCAAACCACGGAATGTTCTCCTGGTCACTCATAGCAAACACATGCAATGTTTCTGCCAATAGACCTCCGGGCTACTCGGAGGTCCATTGTCTGAAACATTGCTTGAGCATGGGCCATATGTACAGAATTTGATAGCCTTACTAGGATCCTAACGCATAGATTAACGCGCAGACCGACGTGCTATTTGTGCGCATATCATGACAGGACTTCTAGTTTCAACTGTATATCATCTTGACGATTCGAAAATTTCTGAATTGGCATTGTCCAAGCCTGAAAATAAGCAGACTGTCATCTGCAAAATGAGGTCCCCAGAGGGTGAATTTGGTGATGCTACCCTGCACAGCAGGGTAGCATCACAAAATTTACCCTCTGTGAACCTCAGTCTGAATCAAGGTCTCAAGCCAAAACAGAAAGATGTACCTAGAGGATAAATTGGCCCACTGTATGGGATCGCATCAGCAAATTCACTCTCTGGGGACCCCATTTTGCAAATGACAGGTTGCTTATATTCAGAATTGGCAGTGTCTGGAATCGAATTGAATCAAGGGATAATTTCGATCAAATCCAAATTTGAAGTTTGTCATCTGGTTTTATTTTGTTACATTTGATTAGAGAATGGCTACATTAACTCACTAATTAATTGTGAAAATACAATTTTATCAATTCCCAAATTCTTATACTTTCTAAGGTATTCCGGCACTTGATCAGTTAACACTTTACCCAACTTACAAGATATCAAAATTTATTATTTTAATTATTGTTTTTTTCAAATTTTTCAGAATTCAACAAAGCCTTATGATGCAACAAGCTCATTCCAATGATCACATCATATGTTTTGTTGAAATTGTATTAAAAATACTTTTTTTTTGACTGCTTAATTTGTAAATTACGCCACCGGAGACGGTCGGTTCGTTAGGTAAAGGGTTAAAGTTGATTACTACAGTGAAATAGTTAATTTTCATGTTTCACCATTTTGAAAATTTCTCTTATGTTTTAGGGTGATGAGTTCAAGGAATTACAGTATTCATTGAAGTCAGGTATGTTTATTTAGTGAAAGTTGTAGTGCAAACTCAGTTAACCCTTTACCAAATGTAACATCCAAAACAGCAGCACTATTCTATAAAATCGCCAATTTATTTTCATTATTTTTTCATTTTTTGTCTCAAAAACATAGGTTATGGCCCCTCATTGGAACAAGCTTGTTCCAGTGAGGGGTCATAACCTATGTTTTGGAGACAAAAAATGAAAAAAATTAGTTATTCAAGAATTTTGTTTGCAAGTGTCGTCTGCTTGTCATGTTAGGTAAAGGGTTAACATATTTATTTTTTTTTATTTATTGGAGTTTTAACTGCTTGAGTGCTAGAAGCCACTATCAGGGCTTTCAAAAAAATGAGGGTACCAGAAAAAAAAACAATATTTTACTTGCTCATTTTTCATATTCAGTCAAATCCAAATAATATTTTTTTATATAAATTTGTTTTATCATGAAATATTGAAAAGTGCCTATGGGCACTTTTCAATATTTCATGATAAAACAAATTTGGATGAACAAATACAGTCCACCAAAAAACTGTATCCCTCTACCAGTTAACGATACTTTAGCCCTGAAAAGCAGACAAAAAATGAAAAAATAATGAAAATTGACTGCTGATTTTCGTTAATAGCGTTGGCCGGTTTTGGCCGTTACCCGTTATGTTAGGTAAAGGATTAAACAGACGGGCATATCATGTAAGACAGTTTTATCAGTGGAGGAAATCAGAGTGCGCAGAGTGAACCACTGAGCAGTAGTGACTAACTGTCAGACTTCCCAAATTACTGACCCCACACAGGCACATGTACCATCAACATGTATTACTTCTAAGCACACCACACCTCAATGCACCTACTTGGACCATTGACATTAAGTGTCTTGCCTAAGAACACAACTCAGATGATACACATCAGGATTGAACCTACGACCTTTCAATCTGAGGTACAGTGCTGTAACCAATCAGCCGCCATTCTCACAAAAAAGTTAACTTAAATTCCCTATCAAACAATGAAACCTACAAGGATAGAACTTTTAGCTCACTGGAACAGAACCAAAATTTTAAATATATGTGGAAGTTACATTTCATTTATTTGCTATTTGTTGAGCTGAATATAATTTTTTTTATTTTGAGGATTGTTTTATCTATTGTTTATTGACAAGTACTTTATGGCAGTCTCCAATAAATTGTCAGAAAATAATGTGTGTGTGATCTGGAAGTAAGACGACTATTGTTATGGACATAAAATTCTGTTTCAAACTTGAAGAATTCATCTGCCCCCAGGGGATTCCCAGGAAATGGAGCAGTGCTTGCAAAATCTGGTGGACAAGTTCTGTTTAACTGGTAAAATAGGGCCCAGCAGGGGTCAGCCTAGTGGGCGACTGGGGCGAGGAAGTCACCTTGTCATTCCTAAAGTCACCTTGGCTTACATTGGTGCGAAATTCAAGTCGCCATCCCAAAATTCCTTGGGAGAGATGGCAGTTTAGGGCATTTCTTATGTTTTATTTCCAAATAGAAACACTTCTGCATTCTAATGGTCATGATAAAATAAACATGTTTGCGGTTGCTGTTAAAATCTGTCATATGGCTCTGAAAAGACCCCAAACTAGCCCATATTTTTATACTGTACCAATGACCCAGACATAGCTGGTGCTAACTCTTAAAATATAGGGCCAAACACAAATTTTGCCCCCCAATCCCCAAAATTTGCATCTAAAACTAAAGAAAACATGTCCTGAAAGGCCCTCCACACTTTGCCCCTACTGCGCATGCGCAGTGTCAAGGACATTCCGAAATTGGCGCCATTTATCATTCTAAGTTTGGCCCTTCATCAGTTAACATCTGACTGATCTTTGTGCTTTTAAATCTCAGTTTAAATGATGCCAGACACATAAATATTAGTGAAATGGTGATTCTAAGGAGGATAGAGAAGGAGGAGAGGAAAAGAATGTGTGACAGAATATTATCAGGGCTGTAACTTAAAATTTTTTAATGAAATTATGTTAAGTTACCTATTTTCAAGGCAGCAGCCATTTTGTTGTCATTCTGATTATTTAGTTACACTGTTTTTTCAAGTGTTTTCCTCTCTCCCTGTCCTTTAAGTTCCCCCTTGCTATTCTCCCATGCTTTTGGCATAGTTTCTGTAATTATTATTACTAAAATTTCTTGGGAGTTTTAGCTGAATAACAGAATGAATTCTGTTCTTCCCCATGTTTACGTCTTCACCTACGGGTGGTTAGGCATTGTGTTCTGCATCTACCATCTGATGTTCTGCAGTTTCTTCCCTGGAAGTCTCTGTTTTGCATCAGATAGTGTATTTTTGGTAACTGATTTCGGGCCTGGGTGCCTGGAGTCTTATTTTAGTGTTTTTACACTCATTGTTTACATTTACAACAGCCCTCTGTGTGAGGGGGGGATTTCTAAAAAATAATATCTTTATGTTATTTTAATCATAACTAGATACATTATTATTGTTCGTAAGTGTTGAATAAATTGTTTAAAATATTTTTAAAATTTTTGTCCACACTTAGGCTTGGGATCCATTGGGGCTCAACGTTACTTTTCAGAAACTTGGGCTGTTCTGAAAAAATATATTTTTATACTGTACCAATGACCCAGACTTAGCTGGTGCTAACTCCACAAAAACCAGGGCCAAACACAAATTTTGCCCCCCAATCCCCAAAATTTGCATCCAAAACAAAAAGAAATCATGTCCTAAAGGACCTCCATAGTACGACTCTACTGCGCATGCGCAGTGACGCAGTCGTCCCGAAATTGGCGCCAAATATCATTCTCTGTTTGGCCCTTCATCAGTCAACATCTCACTGATCTTTGTGCTTGTAAATCTCAGTTTGAAGGATGCCAGACACGTAATTCTTGGAGAAAATGTGATTCTAAGGAGGATAGAAGGAG
The DNA here is from genome assembly GCA_031216915.1 of Pictodentalium vernedei. Classification (NCBI taxonomy): domain Eukaryota; kingdom Metazoa; phylum Mollusca; class Scaphopoda; order Dentaliida; family Dentaliidae; genus Pictodentalium; species Pictodentalium vernedei. The sequence goes on from CM062288.1 coordinate 93,116,164, forward strand.
GAGAGGAAAAAAGAAGTGGCAAAAAATAATCAGGGCTGTACTTAAAATTTTTTGTTGAAATTATGTTAAGTTGCCTATTTTCGAGGCAAACGCCTCTTGTTGTCATTCTTGCTAATTGTTGCACTGCTTATTCAGTGTTTCCTCTCCCCTAACCTTCTAAAGTCCCCCCTTGCAATTCTCCCATGCTTTTGGCATATTTTTGAGAAGTTTCATTTCTAAAAATTCCCTGGGAGAGTTGCTTGGTTACAGAATGTTTTCTGTTATTTTCCCCATAGTTACGTTTTCACCCATGGGTGTATAACGTTTGTGTTCTGCATCTTCCATCTGATGTTCTGCAGATTCTCCCCTGGGAGTCTCTGTTTTGCATCAGATAGAGTGTAATTGATGACTGATTCCGGGCCAGTTTTTTCAGTGCCTGGAGTCATGTTTTCTTCTGTGTTTACACTGTTTGTTTTCATTGGCAACAGCCTTTTTTGAGGGGGGCTGTTTGCCTTTGAGGTAGTTTATCTCATTATAAGATACATTTATATTATCCGAAAGTGTCTCATTAATTATTTTATATAATTTTAAAATTTTTGACCACACTTTGCCATCGGATCCATCGGGGCTCAACATTACTTTTCAGCAACTTGGGCTTCTCTGAAAAAATATTTTTTCAAAATTATTTTGTTTTGCAATTGTTTTTTCATTTATTAATGGATCATGTTATTATGTATCTTTGTGTCAGGGGTTTTTGCGAGTAACTAGGACTTATTGTTGTTCTTTCACAATGAAAGGAACTTGTTCAAATTGTAATAGGAAGAAATCTTCCTCTGACTTTCATGATTATTGCATTAATTGTAGTCAGTGTTCTCGCATTAATCCCTGTCCTGTATGTGAACATTGGGATGAGAAACATTGGAAACGTGTGTCACGATATGTTGTTTCTGGAGAAAGAGCGATGCCAGCTCTTTCTCCACAAGGTCACTCTACTCTCTCAGTTTCTATTTCAGAGGAACCAGAACAGGGTGATGTTTCCATGTTATCTTCTTCAAGTGTGCGTCCGTCGTCACAATTAAATACAGAGCTAGCGGCAAAAGTGCTCATGGAGATTAGACAAATGTCGTCCGCTAGCTCGCCCGGTGTAGCGTCCATTCCCCGAATGGTTCGGCAGCCGGGTTCGTCCGATGCGGTCCAAGAGGAAATTTTGGGTGATGCGAGCACTATAAAAATAATAGATGCACACCCAGTGACGGCGGATAGTGAACGAGAACGGAGGAAGCCTTTTAGTCCGGTTCCTAGCTCGTCCAGGTCCAGCCGGGCCACGAGCGAGAGAGGCCCCTCTCTCGTACAACAACATCTGGGACCAGATGTTGTGGTACAAAATGTGTCTTTAGCGGAGCATACGTCCGTCGCTCGGGACGCTCCGTTGTATAAGCAGTCCGCAGAGACTGTTAAGGCTTCCTCTTCTCGCCGGCGCACACGACCGCACCTTGGCTGCGTGACCTCCGATATTTTGCCAGCTTCGCCGATGAAGGATTATTCGGCGACCAGGTCACACCATCCGGCAGCCAGGGATTCGAGACCGATGGACTCCGGACGTTCGCATAGGAAAAGTATGCGGGAGCCATCTGATGCGGAGCTGCCCTCGGCAAAGCAGCGAAAGACCGCTCCTCCGCAGGTCTCGACGTCGGACATTCTAGTGCAGATAGCACAGCTTATCGCAGCATCCCAGCAGCCGACAGAGACGGTGTCGGATCGAGAATTATCCGATGGCGCTGGGTCGGTACGCTCCGCCGAAGCATCGGGGGCGGACGACCGGGAACATCGGGAGGTCCGACCGGATGGTGAAAGGGATACGGATGAATTGGAGCTATCCCTTTCGGAACAACACAAAGCTGCCGTAGACTTCATCCGGCACTTTCTTCCTCAAGTTGTTCCGTCGGGCCAGACTGCTGCGCTTCCGGACAGGAGAATTATAGCGTCATTGGACTCTGATTTTTTCGAGCGGTTCAGGGACATCGCTCCCGAGTTTCCGTCGCAGTCCAATAATGTTGCAAGAACATTTGAATTATTGAACGACGCTATTTTTAAACTTGCTTCCAGGACAGGGAAAGCAGGCTTCTTGTCCGCAAATACTCTCAACCTGCCTTTCATTAATGCAAGGAATAAATTCGACACGGCAGGTCAGGGTATACCGAGAGTTCCTCTGCGTATGGACGACGAGGCGGAAGACTTAGAGCTATCATTACCGTCGTCAGCTTCTATTCCAACCGCAGTGTTGGAAACAGCTATTGCGTCTAACAGAGCCAATTTAGATGCCTTATCTTACGCAGATCACCTTACGAAGGCGTTATCACTGCGTCTTCAAGGGGAAGAGTTTCAGGATATACAATCCTCCTTAAGACTTCTTTCAAGGGCAGTAGCTTATTTCACGTGTAACTCCGCCCTTTCAGTGGCAAATCTGGAGTTGGTTAGACGTGACGCAGCCCTGTCTACATCCACACTAGTGGATTCTAAGGTGAAGAACTCTCTTAGAGTCGCTTCGGTCTCAGGAGATCTTCTCTTTGACGGCAAGCTTTCCGCTATTTATGATAATATTAAAAAGAAAGCTAGTGATTCTCTGTTGTTTAGATCCGCTCCTAAAAGGTCGGATTCAGCAGACACGAATAAGGCGGGCACTTCTGGGTCTTATCCGCCCAAGAGAGGTTCCTATAGAGGTTCCGGTGCGTCCTCTAGCTCTTATTCGAGAGACCGTCAGGATAGCGACTCTCGTTCGGGACGTCCTTCAGGCCGGGACAATCGGTCGGACGCCCCGAGGTCGACGAGGCGAGGTGCGGGTCGTGGAAGACGTGGTTTCTCCTACCGCAGGCCTCGCAGATCCAGGAGGTGATGGCTCAAACCTCTATCGCGTTCCGGTTGGCGGAAGGTTGTCGAGTTTTTCTCAAGAGTGGGCGTCGATTACGGACGACCCGTGGGTGAGAGGAGTGACTTCGGAAGGTCTAAAGATATCCTTCAAACGAAAGCCTCCATTAACTCGAAGTCCAAAGTGGACTCATCTTCCGTCAAACCCTCAGAAAAGAGACGCTCTGCTATCAGAGGTGCAGTCTCTTTTAATGAAGAACGCGGTAGAGGTCGTAGAAAACCAGGAATCGCTGGGATTCTACAGCCATCTGTTTCTGGTTCCGAAACCAGACGGCTCGTTCCGTCCAGTCATAGATTTGAGCTGGATAAACAAGCTGATCGTCGCTCCGAAGTTTTATATGGAGACGATTCGATCGGTCAGAGCGAGTATTCGGGTGAACGATTATGCAACGAGCATAGATCTCAAAGATGCGTACTTTCACGTCATGGTACATCCGACATTCCGAAAGTATCTACGCTTCGCAGTCCTAGGAGTGGTGTATCAGTTCCGGGCCATGTGCTTCGGATTGAAACTAGCACCCTGGGCTTTCACTCGGGTAATGAACTCGGTAATGATCTACTTCCGAGCTCATTCGTCTGCGGTAACGTCGGCCTACCTGGACGACATTCTTCAGAGGTACGGCAACGAGTTAACGCTTCAGAACGATGTTCAGAATCTTCTTCTTTTGCTCCGACGTCTCGGTTTCATAGTAAACGAGGAGAAGTCGGATCTGGTGCCGTCCAAGTCATTCACTCATCTGGGAATGAGCTTCGAGACGCACAACAATCTCGTTCGTCTGCCGTTAACCAGAGCGAAATTAGTCAGTTGTTACGCTCGCTATTGTCTAAATACAGACAAAGTCACAGCGAGAGAATTTATGAGACTGATAGGTCTGTGCGGAGCCGCCGCGGATCTCATTCCGATGGGACGGCTACGCACACGGCCTCTTCAAATTTTCCTGACTCAGAATTGGAGTGTGAAAATTCATTCGCTCGATGTAGACGTTCTCTTGTCAGATCAAGTGAAACAAGAGATTCAGACTTGGGCAAACATTCAGTGGTTAACTCAAGGAGTTCCGCTGCAGTTGCCGGATCCGAGTTTTACCATTATGACGGATGCCAGTCAAACAGGTTGGGGTGCATCATTAATCCCAACGGATTCGAGATGCCAGGGTCTTTGGGATCCGCAATTCCTGTGCAAGCACATAAACATCAAGGAAATGATGTCAATTTGGCTTGCGTTACGTCACTGGATGGACATTATTCACGATGCTCATGTCCAAATCCTATCCGACAATACGACAGTAGTGGCGTATATACGGAATCAGGGAGGCACTCATTCAGTTCCGTTGTTCAATCTAACGGAAAGAATCCTTCTGTTTGCGTTGGAACATCACGTTCTTCTTTCGGTCCGTCACATACCGGGTCGTCTGAATGTGCTAGCAGACTCCCTTTCACGAAAGGGTCGCTTGTTGCCGTCGGAGTGGACTCTCAACAAACAAGTATTCAATCAGATTTGCTACCAATGGGAACGGCCAATGATAGACTTATTTGCGACACATCTCAACAATCAGTTGCAGACGTATGTGTCCCCGTGTCCGGATCCAAGAGCATTTGCAGTAGACGCTCTATCGATCCCTTGGGACGGAATGATAGGATATGCGTATCCTCCAGCGCCGTTAATTCAACAAGTATTGCTAAACATAAAACAATCTCAATGCAAGATTCTGTTGGTAGCATCTCTGTCGCCACAGAGACCGTGGATAAATCTACTCAGGTGTCTGTTGTGGGACCTACCGCGGAAGCTCCCTCCACGAGAGGATCTTCTTTGGCAGGGGATATCGCGCCAACTGCATCACAACCCGCAAGGTCTCAACCTTCACGTTTTTCCGTTGTGCGGTCCTTCTTACATGGCAAGCACTTTACAGGACGAGCAGTGGACGCGATTTCTAACTGTAGGAGGACCTCCTCTTCGCTAAACTATGCGGCTAAGTGGAAGGTTTTCCGTCGTTGGTGTAGGGATCATTCTGTTGATATATTTGATCCCTCTATACCAGACATTGCTAACTTTCTAGTATACTTGTTTGACGAAATCAAACTGCAACCTGTTACTATAAAGGGTTATAGATCTATGTTATCTGATACCTATGCACATCATGATAGTTTACAAATTGGATCTAATGTCTCTTTATCGAAATTGGTTAGAAACTTTTCGATAAATAGACCCAGAACTCTTAGATTAATTCCTAAGTGGAATTTAGCTTGGGTTCTCCTTAAATTGAAGGAAAAGCCATTTGAACCTCTTGGGACAGTAGATTTCAAATTCTTATCTTATAAGACAGCTTTTCTCTTAGCTTTCTCTTCTGCCAGAAGAGTCAGTGAGCTTCATGCACTATCGGTGGATGATTCTCATTATCGTAGTGTTGGGAACACTATCACCTTCACTACTAATGTCGGTTTTTTAGCTAAGAATCAGGCTCCTAATAAATATCCGGAACCTATTGTTATTAAGGCTCTTCCGTCTTCAGACGGGCGTAGGCCTTTACTCTGTCCTGTTAGAGCACTACGTATCTATAAACAGAGATCTCAGTTCATCAGAAAGGGACGGAAACGTTTCTTTCTGTCTTTGATGCCTAATAGAAAGGACATTTCAGTCCATTCTATTGCTAGATGGATTCAGTTAACTATCCGTACTGCGTATGAAGATTTATCTTCTTCTCAGCAGTCTGTGCTTAAGATTTCTGCTCATGAAGTAAGAGCTCTTTCTACTTCCTGGGCTTATGCTAATAGTGTTGCTATTACAGATTTAATGAAGGCTGCTTATTGATCTCAGCCATCCACATTTACTAATTTTTATCTCAGAAATATTGAGTCCATTTCTGGAGACCTGCATTGTTTAGGTCCGTTATCTGTTGCTCAGAATGTCGTCCACTAAACAGTTGCAACTATAGTTATGCAGGCTTTCTGTTCCGGCAGTGACTCCGTCCGGCTGCCCTCTTCGCTCTGGGCTATTTGACCCAGGGCAAGGGGAAGGGGGGGGGGGGGGCGGGTGTTCCCTTAGGTCACCTGCTTTATAGTGAAAAGCAAGGGAATGCCTCCTCCAAGACAGTATTTCTGAGTCGCTTCCGGGATGGTTTTAAAGTGTAATATTAATGTTTAATTTCATTCATGTCTTATTTTTAAAGTGTAGCTCGGTGTGAAGCATTTGTATATGTCAAGTGTCAAACGGGCTTTAATATACAATACTCGGACACTTTTAAATGATTATAAAGAGTCTCAATTCTCTGGACTACTTTATTTATTGGCTTGTTTTAAAAATAATTAGTATAAAGGTTATACTGGATGTTAATAGAGAACATGAATGTTATTGTGCTCAATTATTAAGGGTAGTGTATCTTTCTAATTTAAATATTAAATAAGAAAGATACATGTAAAGCCTAATACTCCTTTTCTCCTTAAGGGGTTACCTCTTTATTTTATAATTGAGCTTATTGGATTTTCCTCTATGTCCTAGGCCCTCCAGCCTGTTTACTATTCAGCTAAGTCTGGGTCATTGGTACAGTATAAAAATGTTAAAAAATTTATAGTAATTTATATATTTTTTATACTTACCAATGACCCAGACGGGGATGGCCCTCCCTGAGTTGGGAACTCTTGCCTCCCCGCTGAGTACATAGTGCTGACCAGGCACTGCCAGTAAGAATGATATTTGGCGCCAATTTCGGGACGACTGCGTCACTGCGCATGCGCAGTAGAGTCGTACTATGGAGGTCCTTTAGGACATGATTTCTTTTTGTTTTGGATGCAAATTTTGGGGATTGGGGGGCAAAATTTGTGTTTGGCCCTGGTTTTTGTGGAGTTAGCACCAGCTAAGTCTGGGTCATTGGTAAGTATAAAAAATATATAAATTACTATAAATTTTTTAACTTTTTCAAAATATTTTGATTTCAATTATTTTTTCTATATTAATGGATCATATTATTATTATGTATTTTGATTGCCAGGGGTTAGTGCGAGTACCAGGACTTGTTTTCTTTTCACTTTGAAAGGATATTGATCAATTGTTTTAAGAGGAAGTCTTCCTCTGACTTTATTATCATTCTATATGTGGTCAGTGTACTCGCATTAACTCCTGTTCTGTATCGTATGATTTCGATGACAATATGGGAAGCGTATGTCACGGTATGTTGTTGGGGATTTGGACACTCCGGTCCTTTCCCCGCAGGGTCACTCTACTTTATCAATTTCTATTTCAGACGATCAAGATTAGGGTGATGTATCTGTGATGTCTTCCAACAGTGTGCCTCCGTCGTCACAATTAATGAAGGGCTAGCGGAAAAGTGCTCATGTAAATACGCCAATTGCCTAAGAGGACCCTAGTAGGTTCGACGGCCTTTGACGTCCGCTAGCTCGCCCGGTGTAGCGTCCATTCACCGAATGGTTCGGCAGCCGGGTTCGTCCGTTGCGGTCTAGAAGGAATTTTGGGGTGATGCGAGCACTATAAAATTAACTTAATGCACACCCAGTGACGGCGGATCGGAGGGAGAACGGAGGAAGCCTTTTAGTCCGGTTCATAGCTCGTTCCGGTCCATCCGGACGGCAAGCGAGAGAGGCGCCTCTCTCGTTCAACAACATCTGGCCCCAGATGTTGTGGTACAAAATGTGTCGCTAGCGGAGCATACGTCCGTCGCTCGGGACGCTCCATTGTATAGGCAGTCCACTGAGACTGCTAAGGCTTCCTCTTCTCGTCAGCGCACACGACCGCACCTTGGCTGCGTGACCGCCGATATATTACCAGCTTCGCCGATCAAGGATTCTTCGGCGACCAGGTCACACCATCCGGCAGCCAGGGATTCGAGACCGATGGACTCCGGACGTTCGCATAGGAAAAGTATGCGGGAGCCATCTGATGCGGAGCTGCCCTTGGCGAAGCAGCGATAGACTGCGCCTCCGCAGGTCTCGACGCCGGACATTCTTGTGCACATAGCACAGCTTATCGCAGCATCCCAGCAGCCGACAGAAACGGTGTCGGATCGAGAATTATCCGACGGCGCTGGGTCGGTAGCCGGGGACACGAGGCCTGCAGACTCCGGACGTTCGCATAGGAAGTGTGCGGGAGTCAACGTACACGGAGCTTCCGGCGGCAATGCATCGTAAGTCCGCTACTGCACAGGCCTCGGGAATGGACGTGCTTTCCTTAATAGCACAGTTTATCGCAGCATCCCAGCATCAACTGAATCTGTCGCATATATTTTATCCGACGATGCTGGGTCGGGACGCTCCGCGGAAGCGGGTACAGACGTCCGAAAGTTTCATCCGGTCCGACGGGATACCGAAAGGGATTCGGAGGATTTCAAGCTTTCCCTTTCGGAACAACATATGCTGCGATGCCGGATAAGAAACTGATAGCGTCGGTGGACTTAGAATTTTTGGTTCGGTTCAGGGACATCGTCCCTCAGTTCCGACATAGTCCAATAATGTCACACAAACTTTCGAATTATTGAACGACGCTATATATATTATTATTTTATGCTTGCTATCCAAGCATTTCTGGTTTCTTGTTCGAAGAGTTATGGAGATGTCTTTCAAAAGTGTGCCTCTGTCGTCATAGTTAATGAAGAGTTAGCGGCTATAAGTGCTCATGGAATATGTCTATCGCTTATGGAGTGACATTCGCTAGCTCACCCGGTGTAACGTACATTCATCGAATGGTTCGGCTGCCGGGTTCGTCCGTTGCGGTCTAGGAAGGAGATTTGGGTGATGCGAGCACTTTAATTACTTTAGTACTCACCCAGTGACGGCAAATTGAGGACAGATCGGAGGAAGCCTGTTAGTCCGGTTCCTGGCTTGTCCAGGTCCGTCCGGGCTGTGAGCGAGAGAGGTTCCTCTCTCGCCCAACAACATAGGGGACCGCATGTTGTGGTTCAGATATTTTACATTTGGAGCATATGTCCGTTGCTCGGGACGCTCCGTTATATTGACAGTCCGAGAGACTGTCTTTAATGCTTCCTCATCCTCACAGCAGGGCACACGACCGCACATTGGCTACGTGACCTCGAGTATCCGATCAGTTTCGGCATTCAGTGATTCCACGGCGAAAATGCCGCGCCATCCGGTAGCCAAGGGACACGAGGCCTATACACTCCGTTCGCTCGCATATTGGAAGTATGCACAGGGTAACGATCACGGAGCTTCCAGCGGCAATGCATCGTAAGACCGCTTCTCCTCAGGCCTCAGTGACGGACGTGCTATCCGAGTTAGCACAGTTGTTTTGCAGCATCCCAGCAATTGACAGTTTCTCGGTCGAATCAGGAATTATCCGACGGCGCTGGGTCGGTGCGGTCCGCGGTTGCATCAGCTACGGACGACCGAACGCTTTATAGGGTCCGACAGGATGGCGAAAGGGATTCGAAAGATTTCGAGTTTTCCCTTTAGTAGTATCGGAAGATGCCTTTCATATCTTCTGGCATTTCTTCCAGTGATTATTATTTCGGACTTCATTGCTGCGATCTTGGATAAGAGACTTATAGCGTCATTGGACTCGGATTTTTCGATCGGTACAGGGACATTGTCCCTGACTTACCGACGCAGTCCAATATTGTCATTACAACATGTGTTTTATTTTTCGACGCTATATATATATATATATACAAGCCTGCTACTAAGCATGATAGTTTAGTTTCTTGTCCGCGTTGCTCATTTCTGTTATTTTATCATTTTTACAAATAGTTTATTTTGGCAGAGCAGGGCATACCGAGAGTTCATATGCGTCTAGACGGTGTGATTAAAGACTGCATATATTCTTTTTCGCCGTTTATGTCTTTTCCAGTTTCAATGTTGGGAACGACATTATGTATAGTAGACTTAACTTAGACGCTTTATTATACGTAATCCGCCTTACTGAGGCGTTATCATTACGTCTTCAAGAAAAGATTTACGGGATATTATTCTCTATGTAATTTCTTTTGAGGGCAGTAGTTTGTTCACGTATAACTCCGCCCTTCAGTGGCTGTTTGGAGTTGGTTAGACGTGACGCAGCCCTAGCTACATCCACACGCGTGGATAGTAAGGTTAAGAACTCTCTCAGAGTCGCTTCGTTCTCGGAGGAGCTTCTCTTCGACGGCAACTTTACGGCAATCCAGGAATTGCTCGATTTATACGTTCTCTTGTCTATCTAGTGTTACAAGAGATTCAGACTGGGGCAAACATTCGGTGGTTGACTCAGAGAGTGCCGCCGCAGTTGCCGGACCCGAGTGTGGCTGTTATGACGGTTGCCAGTCAAACAGATTGGGATATATACTGATCCCTACGGATTCGAAGTGCCAGGGTCTTTGGGTTCCGCAGTCTTTTAGCTATCAGTTTAACTTCCGCGGAATAATGTTTTTTAGGCTTGCTTTATGACATTGCATGAACATTATTCAGAAACGCATGCCCAAATTCCTGTCCTTTAATTCGACAGTAGTGGCGTTTCTCCGGAACCAGGGAGGCACTCTTTCGTTTCCGTTATTCTATTTAATGGAAAGAATCCGTCTGTTGGTTATAGTACACCAAGTTCAGTTTTGGTCCGTCATATTCCGGGTCGTCTGATTGTTTTATCGGACTCCCGTTCTCTTACGGGTCGCTTGTTGCTGTCAGAATGGACTCTCAACAAACAAGTATTCAATCAGATTTGCTATCTATGCGAGCGCCCAATGATGATTTATTTATGACACAGCTTGCTAATCAATTGCAGACGTATGTGTTGGCTTGTCCAGATCTCTGAGCTAATAGTGTTAACGCTCTATTGATCTATAGGACGGGATGATAAGATACGCGTATCCTCCGGCGCTGTTGTTTTAGCAGGTATTGCTAAGATAAACAACCACAATACATTTCTGTTGATAGCATCTCTATCTTCACAGAGATCATGAGTAATTTACTCTCTTGTCTACTGTGGGTCTTAACGTGAAATCTTCCTCTATGTGAGGATCTTTTTTCACTGGGTAAATCGTGTCATCTTTATCACAACCAGCAAGGTCGCAACCTTCATGTATTCCGTTGTGTGGTCCGTATTGCATTGTAAGCACTGTACTGGACGAGCTTTGGACGCGATTTCTTACTATAGGAGATCCTCTTCTTCGCTATTCTATGCGACTAAAGTGGAGGCTCTTCCGTCGTGGTGTAGGGATCATTATGTTCATATTGTTGATCCCTCCATACTACTCATTGCTATTTTTTAGTATACTTGTTTCACAAGATCTACTGCAGCCTGTTATTATTTAGGTTATAGGTTTATGTTACCTCATACTTATGCACTCTACGATAGTTTACAATTGAGTCTTTTGTCTCTTTATCTAAGTCAGTTAGTAACTTTTTGATAAATAGACTTAGAATCTTTAGATTAAATTCCTATACGGATTTTAACTTCGGTTCTTATTTAGCTAAGTAATCATTTGAGCCTCTGGAAACAGTAGTTTTCAAATTCTGACCTTTTAGACAGTAATTCTGTTGGTTTCTCTTACTGTAGAGTCAGTGAGTTTCATGCACTATCGATGGATGATTTTCACTTTCATAGTTTCGGAATCAATACTTCCGTTACTATTTAAGTTGGATTGTTGCATAAGAGTTAGGCTCCTATTATCCGGAACCTATTATTTTAAGGTCCTTCCGTCTTCGTATGGGCATAGGCCTTTACTCTTTCCGGGTACAATTTATGTATTTATAAACAGATATCTGTTTATTACAAGGGCGTAAGCTTCTTCTGTCTTTGATGTCTAGTAGAAGGTCGTTACGCTCCATTTTATTGTTAATGGATTCTATTAACTATCGGTACTGCTTATGGTATATCATTGACTTAGCAGTTGTGCTTAAGATTTCGGCTCATGAAGTAAGAGTTCTTCTACTTCTTGGGCTTACATTAATAGTGTCGCTATTATAGATTTTTGAAGGCCGCTCATTGCGCTCAGCCATCCACATTCATGAATTTTATCTTAGAAATATCGAGTCAATTTCTTGAGGCCTCTTTTGTTAGGTCTATTATCTACTGCTCAGAATGTCATTCACTTAACAGTTGCTACTATAGCTAGGTAGGCTGTCTGTTTCGGCAGTGTCTCCGTTCGGCTGCCCTCTTCGCTCTGGGCTATTTGACCCAGGGCAAGAAAAAGGGGGGGGGGGGGGGGTGGGTGTTCCCTTGGGTCACCTGTTTTACTATGAAAACAAGGGGATACCTCCTCCGGAGTTAGTAATTCTGAGCTGTTATTGGGATGGTTGTTTAGTGAGAAGTTTAAGTTTTTAAAATTCATTCAAGTCTTAGTTTTTAAAGTATAGCTTTTGAATATTGCATATGTCAATGGACATGATTATGCAATTCTCACACTCTTTTAGGAGTATAAGAGTCTCTATTCTCTAGACTTACTTTATTATTGGCTTACTTTAAAAATTATTAGTATAAGGATTATATTGGATATTAATAGAGTACATGGATATATGAAGCTCAATTTTGGAAGGTGTTGTATCTTTCTAATTTATCATAAATAAGAAAGATACATGTAAGGCCTATTACTTCTTTTCCCTACAGGGGATGACTCTATTTTATTTTATTGAGCGTATTCCATTTTGCTCTATGTCCTTGGCCCTCCAGCCTTTTTACTATTCAGCTATGTCTGGGTCATTGGTACAGTATAAAAATGTTAAAAAATTTATAGTAATTTATATATTTTTTATACTTACCAATGACCCAGACGGGGATGGCCCTCCCAGGAGTTGGGAACTCTTGCCTCCCCGCTGCGTACATAGCGCTTACCAGGCACTGCTTATTAGAATGATAAATGGCGCCAATTTCGGAACGTCCTTGACACTGCGCATGCGCAGTAGGGGCGAAGTGTGGAGGGCCTTTCAGGACATGTTTTCTTTAGTTTTAGATGCAAATTTTGGGGATTGGGGGGCAAAATTTGTGTTTGGCCCCATATTTTAAGAGTTAGCACCAGCTATGTCTGGGTCATTGGTAAGTATAAAAAATATATAAATTACTATAAATTTTTTAACTTTCATATTACCCAAAAGAGTTGTAATGGTTGTGGTGTTTAAACAATTTGCCCTTACTGGTTGCAACCAGCACAAAAATGGCTTTTTAAAAATAGGATCCCTTCTGACTCACCAGGCTGTGATTTTTAATCACAAATATTAGGGTGGATGAGAATGGCAGGTCTCCACAGCATCAATCGCATGCATCAATGTAGGATGGCCATCAGAAACTGTCATTTTTCTGTTCGGTGTATTGGAAAAATACAGAGTGCAGAAAAAAGGGAGACAACTGAAATATTTTGTCAGTTACCTCTGTTTTCCTCAGAAATAAATTAACTCAAATTGTTGATGACGCTTAATTAATGGAGGATATTAAAAACTTTTTTAACTACACTTTTCAGTTTAATTAAGACATTCAGAAACCACGATAGACCCAGCTTCTTGTATGAATTTTAGATTTATTTTGAATATTTTAAATAATTTTTAAAAAATACCTTCGGTGGAGAACGCTCTCAAAATTTGTAATGATAAATTTAACTTCCACTGCTCTTAGGTAAATTTAAAATCAATTTGAGTGCTTTTGAAATTTTCACAACCTGCTTCATTTTTAGCTTAACTGTAAAAGTCAAGATAAGCTATTGCCCTCACGCATGCGGAAGTCTGTTAGTCTGGAGTCTGTTCACATTTTCCTTTAGCACAGGCTACACCCCATAGTTCTTATCCGATCGTCACAAAATTTTATATGCAGGTTTGGGGTCATGTCTAGATGAGAACGTCCTCTTTTGGTCGCATTCGGTCAACCGTGATGGCTGCCTGAGCCCAAAACCTTTAGCACAGTCTACAGGTCATATTTATGAAGGGATTTCATTGTAACTTGGTAGGATGCATCTGTATAATATCTAGATGAAAACATCCCATGTTGGTTACGATCTGTCAACCGTGACGGCTGCCCAAGTCCGAAACCCCAAAACTTTTAGCGCAGTCTGCAGGTAATATTTAATAGGGAGGGATTTCATTGTAACTTGGTAGGATGACTCTGTATGATGTCTAGATGAGAACGTCCCCTTTTGATCATGATCAGTCAACTGTGATGGCTGCCCGAGCCCAAAACCCGAAATCTTTAGCACAATATACAGGTCGTATTTATGAAGGGATTTCATTGTAACTTGGTTGGATGCCTTTGTATAGTATCTAGATGAGAACTTCCCCATTTGGTTGCGATCTTTCAACTGTGACGACTGCCCAAGCCCAAAACCCGAAAACCTTTAGCACAGTCTACAGGTCATATTTATAAAGGGATTTCATTGTAACTTGGTAGGTTGACTCCATATAATGTCTAGATGAGAATGTCCCCTTTTGGTCACGGTTGGTCAACTGTGACGGCTACAGGGGCCCGAACTCGAAAACCTTTAGCACAGTCTTTTGGTCATATTTATGAATGGATTTTATTGTATCTGGGTAGGATGACTCCAGATAATGTCTAGATGAGAATGTCCCCTTATGGTCATGATTGGTCAACTGTGACTGTTACAGGAGCCCAAAGCCCAAAAATCTTTAGCACTGTCAAAAGGTCATATTCATGAATGGATTTCATTGTAACTTGGTAGGATGACTCCAGATGAGAATGTCCCCTTATGGTCATGATCATTCAGCCATGACAGCTGCCCAAGCCCAAAACCCGAAAACTTTTAGCACAGTCTACAGGTCGTATTTATGGAGGGATTTCATTGTAACTTGGTAGGTTGATTCCATATAATGTCAAGATGATAACATCCCCTTTTGGTCGCGATTGATCAACTGTGATGGCTACAGGGGCCTAAAGCCCAAAAACCTTGCGCACAGTCTGCAGGTCATATTTATGAAGGGATTTCATTGTAACTTGGTAAGCTGACTCCAGATAATGCCTAGATGAGAATGTTCCCTTTTAGTCACGATCATACAACCATTATGGCTGCCCGAGTCCAAAAAGCTTAAGCACAGACTACAGGTCATATTTATGAAGGGATTTCATTGTAACTTGGTGGGATGACTCAGTATAATGTCTAGATGAGGACGTCTTCTTTTGGTTGCGATTGGTCAACCGTGATGGTTACACAGGCTCGAAGCTCCAAAACCTTTAGCACAGTCTACAGCCTGTATTTATGGTGGGATTTCATTGTAACTCATTTTGGAAAAATTTCACTGTAACTTGGTAACTTTCGTTGGTGTACATTAACTGTGAGGGTCACATTAACCCACCCCTCAATTCTTTAGTACAGTCTACACCTCATAATATTTTTATTGAAAACATAGCATACAGGGAACAGAAATTAACATATTCCCAATTATCACAATTCTTGTCTTATTTCATAATTCTTTCATAAACATCGAACATTATCCTTTTCATCAAACATAACACACAGACAAGTTAAGCTACAGTGTCATTGACACTTTCATTTGTTAACTGTTTGAGTGCGAGAGGTCTCCATTATGCCTCCATTGCAAAGTGCTGGAAAGCCACTGTTGTGGCACAACACTGCACACATTAGCTTGATGTTTGCTCAGCAGTAGAAATTCTTTTTATATACAGGTGATTGATTGCAATTTAGACCTATTGGCATGCTCCAATAAATTGCAACAAAACAATAATTTATGAATACAATCTTGCTACACTGTGGCCACTATTACTGGTAGTGTGGTATCTTTGAACCCAGGTTTCAAATCACCTTTAAAATATAATTTAGAACTCAACCAGTTAATAAAACTTACTTTTAAGTGGTCAGTTTATATTGACCACTACCACCTTGCCATAATTTTCGTATGTCCGGTTGAACACAATATGAATGAATGAGGACTCTCCTTAACTCTTTCCTTACCATTAATTACAATAGTTACCATGCTTTGAATTATACATGGTCTCAAATAGTGTGAAGGGTTGAGGACATTAAAATTTGAAATGTACTGCCTGGAGGCAGCAGATTTCAAATTTTAGATTGCTCATCTGACAGACAATTTACTAATCTACTTCATAGTGCCGTTAAATGTAATGGCAAACATTTTTTATGTTTTTTTCTGACTTCTCCCTCATGTCCATTGACTTCTCTCTCCTAGCCCCTGACTTCTCCCTAAAATTTCTGGAGGGAGAAGTCACTTCTCCCTAAAATCAGCTGCCAGGCTGACCCCGGGGGCCCAGTCACCAATGCTTGGGTGAAGTCCTCTAAAGTGGGCCTCATATGTATAATGATTTGCTACAATTGACTTTATATTTGAGTTATGACCATGATATAGCATAGATGATGAAAGTAATGTAAAACCCCAATGAAGAAATAAATTCAGCATTGATTCAACAGAATAATTTTTTTTTATTTTTTCGTTGATGTAAACAGAAACTGTTAATAGAAGTTGAAGACAACAATATTGGTATTTTATCCTCAATAACTTTAAAATTTCATTGCTTCTTATGTGGCCGCTTAAATGAGTGGGCTGTGATATAGTGTGACTATGTATTTCCAACCATCTCTCCATCTCTCCATCAATCCATCCAATAACTTTTGATTGTCCAAGCAACAAATTGAAAACTCTTTGTCAATAGACTCTATTTTTATGGTGGATTTGGCATGACTACAGGAAAGTTTTTCTCCATAATCAGTATTCTGGCATATCAAACATGGCCACCATGGCAGCAACTGTTATTTTCTTGGTTCAGTACTTTCGACTATTGGAAGCTTCCTTTCAATAATTTGTATACTGGCATATCTAGCAAAACACCCTTGGCAGCCGTATTGGGTATTTTTGCTTGTCCAGGCATTAATTTGAAAAAATGAATAACTAATGAACCCCATTTTTAGCTCAACTTTGACATCGTCAAATTTGAGGTTATGCCATGGCCCGTCCACCAACAATTCAATACGGCTTGGGCTAGAGGCTGTATTTATGAATCAGTCTTTATGAAACTTCTTCAGGGCCCTTTGTTATCACTGTGGGTCGAGAACGAGTGTTTTTGGGTGCACTCCTTTTTTGGGTGCAGTCTGAAATTTAGGATTTTTGGTGCACCATACAAGGATCACCATTGTAACATTAACCCCATGGAGATTTCTTTTCTAGTTTAGCATCTAACTGTCATCCACCTTTACAATACTTTACCTGAACATTTGTTACAGGCTATAGTCAGTATTTATGTACATACCTTTTCAATACTTTACATGTACTTTTGTTATCAGGTCATTACCTAGATGTGTGTCATTGCTGTGTCACATACTATACATGTACATGTCTTACACAAGTTGAGCTACAGTGTCATTGACACTTTCATTCTGGTTCTTGTAATAAATTGAGTATTTGAATGTGTAAAGTATATAATAAAGAAGTAATGATCAAACTTTGTAGCAGTGTTTTCTTAGCAAGTCTTCTCTGCCTGTATAGGCAGCCAAGACTTGACAAGAATCAGTCATGGTAATTCACCCTCAGCAGTCAGCAGTGCTGAGGAAAATGCCACTGAAACGAAAAATACCCACAGCAAAAATACTGCTGAGGATGGCTTCTTCAGAAAGTCTTATGGTGGCAGTAATTGCACAACATCCAGGTTACGCAAGGAATCAAACCATGTGGGTTTGTACCATGCTGTATTGCTGATATTACAATTAACAGTACAAATTGCAGCATAAGCACTAGAAACTGTTTTCTGCTTCCATGTTGATAACACCAGAATCTGACATCAGTTTCTGGAAATCTCTTAAAGAGCTTTCCAGAAACTGATGTCAGATTCTAGTGTTATCAACATAGAAGCAGTGAGATACTTAGTTTGTGGTTATGCTGCATCTTATTTTCACACATACTCTACATATTGAGCAAGTCGCCTTCTTACTTCTAAGATTTTTTCTCAGCATTCACATTGTTCATGATATTGGCATGATCTAATAGAGTGAAAGATTCTGCACATCGATTGTGATCAGAAACACATGTATCTCGAACTACTTTCACATGTTAAAGTTACTTCTCACTTCACCACATACTACATATAAATGGCAATTGAGACTATGCCCTGCCCCTGATGATTTTTACACAATCGAACAGCCTTCACAGCAATTGCTGTAGAAGCATCAATTTTCCACAGCAATTTTTTTTGCCGAGGAAACAAGGATGAATTACCAGGACTGCAAGAATTTACTGCCCTGCCACTAGACTTACTGGATATGATGTAATTGAAATTCTAGAAAAAGGTCTATACCCTCAAGGGTTAACAGGAAAATACTGGTAATCTCATGCAGCTTTCAAACACCAAAATATAACATCCAAACACAAAACCATTTGCATGCTGTCAGTACATATTTGATTCCACATAAGATAGGTTATAGAGCAATCTGTTAATTGAATAAAAAAAATCTTGTAATATATCAAGAAATTAACCTGACAAATCACCAATTATCCCATTGTTTAAAGATCTATTTGGTCTCAGTATATCAAATATGGACAATTAATCTATTATGTTTTATTTGATAGAGCTTCATGAACTCTGTCAAGCAAGATACAATAGACTGAATACATAGTTTATCTCAAGAATATAGAAAAGTGACATAATCCCTGTTTATTGAATATGTCTTAATTGAATAATTTTTATTGGCAAAGTGGATATGCAATTAACAGGCTTCCACTGTGACTGGTAGTGGTATTGGGCTGGCAAAAGCTCTTTACCTAAAGATGACTGACAAACTAAATATACACTTGAAACTTAATTAAGCACCCCCAGTTTTTTTTTTTTTTTTTTGCAGTGGTTTTAATAGAAACTGTCATTACTTTCATGCTATCTTTTAGAGGACCAAAAGTGATTGTTTGCGGAAAGAATGGTCTGTTGACAAATGAAAGACAACAATGGTGAAAATATGCAGTATTTTAATGGCGCTAATTACACATATCTGTCACTAATGTTTTTGATTTAAAAATGTTCTCTTGACAAATATGGTGCTGGAACAGTCCATGATGAAACTATGCCAGTAATTACTGACAATAAGTGTAGCTTGTGATCTCCTGAACACAATAGCAGTGTCTGATGTCAGTAGCGAGTGTATCCACCACGTGCCTGGATGACAGCCTGAACCCTCCTCCTAATGCTATCAGTGAGCCTTCTGATATGGTCCAGAGGCAACTGCTGCCAATCCTCATTCAGTGCAGCTTCCAAATCGACCAAATTCTGTACAGGCGGATCCCTTGCTTGCACACAATGTCCAAGAAAGCCCCAGCTGTGTTCTAAGGGATTCAGATCAGGGCTCATTTCAGGCCAAGGTACTGTTGTAATAGCATTGTTCTGAAGGAATGCTCTCACAGCATGGGAACGATGTTGCCTTGCATTATCGTCCATGAATACAGGGCGAGTAGCCAACAGGTGGTTGTCAAAATGAGGCATGACAACCAGATTAAGAATGTCCCAGATGTACTGATAACCATTGAGATTCCCATGTACAGTCACCATATCAAGTTTACAATCATGAGAGAGGCATCTCCAGATCATTACTGATCCTCCACCATAAGGAACAGTAGGTTTGATGTTCCTGTGCATTAGCAGTATTTCTCTGCCTCCACACTCTCATGTGATCATCTGTGATGTAAACCAAGAACCTGCACTAATCTGGCCAATGTCCTTGTCCTGAGATTCCAAAGTTGTCATACCATACACCACTCCAAATGTCTTTGATGCTGATTGGACAGAGCTGGACGCTTGATGACACTTATGAACCTCATACCCAGTGCTTTGAGATAGTTTCGGACAGTTCTGTTGCACAAATGCTGTTGGGGAGATAAGGGCATTTCAAAACCCACTTGAAGCAAAGGGTTCATGCCTAATGAGGCATGCCAGACTCTAATCTTCCAGAGGAAAGGTCTTTTGGGGTTGTCCAGGCCTTGGTCGGCCCTTAACATAGTTGGTTTGTTGATTTTTAGCTCAACTTTGACGTAAGTCAAATTTGAGGTTATGCCATGGCCTGTCGTCCGTCTGTCTGTCTGTCAACAATTCAATATGGCTTGGGCTAGAAGCTGTATTTATGAACTGATCTTTACAAAACTTCTCGATTATCTTTGTTATCACCGTGGAATGAGAACGAGTGTTTTTGGGTGTGGTCCGAAATTCATGATGGCCACCAGCAGCCATG
The DNA here is from genome assembly GCA_031216915.1 of Pictodentalium vernedei. NCBI lineage: Eukaryota > Metazoa > Mollusca > Scaphopoda > Dentaliida > Dentaliidae > Pictodentalium > Pictodentalium vernedei. The sequence continues at coordinate 93,136,170 of CM062288.1, forward strand.
TTGTACCTTAGTTCATGCAATCAGTTTTTTGTGCAGAACTTCTGTATGAAAGTTCTGGTTCGAATAAATTTTTGTCTGAATGTTTAGTAGCATGGAATACATCACATATAATAGAGGTTTTTTTTCTTGTGCAGAAATTCTGCAAATTTGATTTTTTCAGTGCTACTTATACACAGTAAGTACACATGTCAATACGGCTTGGGCTAGGTGCTGTATTTATGAACCAATCTTCACGAAACTTCTTGGGTACCTTTGTTATCACCTTGGGATAAAAACGAATGTTTCTGGGTGCGATCCAAAATTCAAGATGGCTGCCAGTTGCCATTTTGCACCAAAATTAGGTTTAATCTGTTTTTTGTACACAGGCCGTATTTATGAACCGATCTTTACAAAACTTCTTGGGTACCTTTGTTATCACCTTGGGATGTGAATGAGTGTTTTTGGGTGCAGTCCAAAATTCAAGATGGCTGCTGTGGCCATTTTGAATTTTGGTACAATCAGTTTTTTGAACAGAACTTCTATATGAAGGTTCTGATTTGAATAAATTTTTGAATGAATGTTTAATAACATGGAATACATAACACATAATACAGGTTTTTTTCTCATGCAGAAATTATGCAAATTAGATGAACTTCGATTTATTAGGTGCTACTTATACACAATAAGCTCACATGTCAATACGACTCGGGCTAGAGGCTGTATTTATGAACTGATCTTCACGAAACTTCTTGGGTTCTGGTACCTTTGTTATCACCTTCGGACATGAACAAGTGTTTTGGGGTGCCTTTGTTATCACTGTGCTATGAGAACAAATATTTTTGGGTTCAGTCAGACCCACTCTGGAACTCAAAGATTTCTTTTCTAGTTTAGCATCTAACTTTCGCCCACCTTTACAATACTTTACCTACGGTCAGCATTTATGTACAGACCATTACAATACTTTATATGTACTTTGTTATCAGGTCATTACCTAGATGTGTGTCGTTGCTGTGTCACTTACTATACATGTACATGTCTTACGCAAGTTGAGCTACAGTGTCATTGACACTTTCATTTCAGATAAGTCTGCTGATGACAGAATGACTATAGCCAAGTTGCCTTCCAATAGCTTTGAATGACATGCTTGTTGCATGCATGCCTCTGACAGTCTCCTCCTTGCCATGTCAACATTTACTGATAAAAGAAGTGACAAATTTTCTTTTTTTGTTCCCAGATATTACATGTGGATTATAGTGTTTTTTGTGACATTCATGGGTAGCATGCTTCATGTGGTCGAGGGGATGTGTTTGGAATACACTATCAACCAGAAACATCTTGTTTCACGAGATGAAATGTACTGCAAGACACAGAAATCATTAAAACACAATAATCAGTAACAGCAACTTTACTGTCACGAAACATTTCAAGGGGTGATTAATTAAGTTCCAGGTGTATAGTATTTTTTTTTTCATTTCAGCTTGCAGTGCATGTCTGACTGAACTAGTATTAAATGATACAAATGCTCAACAAATAGTACAAGCTAATGGTATTTACATTCTTGGACTTCACATCTTACCACAACCATGTAAAGATAAACTGAAGAAATCAGTTGAGAAACTACAGGTAACTTAGTATCTCTCAATATTAACCTCAGACAAATTCTGAGACTTGTTATTTACCAAGATGAATCTTCCCACTTTTGTTCATGTTACTTTTTTCTCTCACTCAAAGCCCTAATTGTAACTTTGACAATATGTGTTGCCTCAGAAAGGTTCCCCAACATGTGAAAAACTCTATTTTTATACTGTACCAATGACCCAGACATAGCTGACCCAGACATAGCTGGTGCTAACTCTTAAAATATAGGGCCAAACACAAATTTTGCCCCCCAATCCCCAAAATTTGCATCTAAAACCAAAGAAAACATGTCCTGAAAGGCCCTCCACACTTCGCCCCTACTGCGCATGCGCAGTGTCAAGGACGTTCCGAAATTGGCGCCATTAATCATTCTAAGTTTGGCCCTTCATCAGTTAACATCTGACTGATCTTTGTGCTTATAAATCTCAGTTTAAATGATGCCAGACACATAAATATTAGTGAAATGGTGATTCTAAGGAGGATAGAGAAGGAGGAGAGGAAAAAAATGTGTGACAGAATATTATCAGGGCTGTAACTTAAAATTTTTTAATGAAATTATGTTAAGTTACCTATTTTCGAGGCAGCAGCCATTTTGTTGTCATTCTGTTTATTTAGTTACACTGTTTTTTAAGTGTTTTCCTCTCTCCCTGTCCTTTAAGTCCCCCCTTGCTATTCTCCCATGCTTTTGGCATAGTTTTTGTAATTATTATTCCTAAATTTTCTTGGGAGTTTTAGCTGAATAACAGAATGAATTCTGTTCTTTTCCCCATGTTTACGTCTTCACCTACGGGTGGTTAGGCGTTGTGTTCTGCATCTACCATCTGATGTTTTGCAGTTTCTTCCCTGGAAGTCTCTGTTTTGCATCAGATAGTGTATTTTTGGTAACTGATTTCGGGCCTGGGTGCCTGGAGTCTTATTTTAGTGTTTTTACACTCATTGTTTACATTTACAACAGCCCTCTGTGTGAGGGGGGGGGATTTCTGGAAAATAATATCTTGATGTTATTTTAATCATAACTAGATACATTATTATTGTTCGTAAGTGTTGAATAAATTGTTTAAAATATTTTTAAAATTTTTGTCCACACTTAGGCTTGGGATCCATTGGGGCTCAACGTTACTTTTCAGAAACTTGGGCTGTTCTGAAAAAATATTTTTTCAAAATATTTTGATTTCAGTTATTTTTTCTATATTAATGGATCATATTATTATTATGTATTTTGATTGCCAGGGGTTAGTGCGAGTACCAGGACTTGTTTTCTTTTCACATTGAAAGGATATTGATCAATTGTATTAAGAGGAAGTCTTCCTCTGACTTTATAATCATTCTATATGTGGTCAGTGTACTCGCATTAACTCCTGTTCTGTATCGTATGATTTCGATGACAATATGGGAAGCGTATGTCACGGTATGTTATTGGGGATTTGGACACTCCGGTCCTTTCCCCGCAGGGTCACTCTACTTTATCAATTTCTATTTCAGACGATCAAGATTAGGGTGATGTATCTGTGATGTCTTCCAACAGTGTGCCTCCGTCGTCACAATTAATGAAGGGCTAGCGGAAAAGTGCTCATGTAAATACGCCAATTGCCTAAGAGGACCCTAGTAGGTTCGACGGCCTTTGACGTCCGCTAGCTCGCCCGGTGTAGCGTCCATTCACCGAATGGTTCGGCAGCCGGGTTCGTCCGTTGCGGTCTAGAAGGAATTTTGGGGTGATGCGAGCACTATAAATTAACCTAATGCACACCCAGTGACGGCGGATCGGAGGGAGAACGGAGGAAGCCTTTTAGTCCGGTTCATAGCTCGTTCCGGTCCATCCGGACGGCAAGCGAGAGAGGCCCCTCTCTCGTTCAACAACATCTGGCCCCAGATGTTGTGGTACAAAATGTGTCGCAAGCGGAGCATACGTCCGTCGCTCAGGACGCTCTGTTGTATAGGCAGTCCGCGGAGACTGCTAAGGCTTCCTCTTCTCGTCAGCGCACACGACCGCACCTTGGCTGCGTGACCGCCGATATATTACTAGCTTCGCCGATCAAGGATTCTTCGGCGACCAGGTCACACCATCCGGTAGCCAGGGACACGAGGCCTGCAGACTCCGGACGTTCGCATAGGAAGTGTGCGGGAGTCAACGTACACGGAGCTTCCGGCGGTAATGCATCGTAAGACCGCTACTGCACAGGCCTCGGGAACGGACGTGCTTTCCTTAATAGCACAGTTTATCGCAGCATCCCAGCATCAACTGAATCTGTCGCATATATTTTATCCGACGATGCTGGGTCGGGACGCTCCGCGGAAGCGGGTACGGACGTCTGAAAGTTTCATCCAGTCCAACGGGATACCGAAAGGGATTTGGAGGATTTCGAGCTTTCCCTTTCGGAACAACATATGCTGTTGTGTATGTCATCTGACTTGGTCTTCTACAGCTTCTTTCGTCGGACCAGAATGCTGCGATGCCGGATAAGAAACTGATAGCGTCGGTGGACTTAGAAATTTTTGGTTCGGTTCAGGGACATCGTCCCTCAGTTCCGACATAGTCCAATTATGTCACACAAACTTTCGAATTATTGAACGACGCTATATATATTATTATTTTATGCTTGCTATAACCAAGCATTTCTGGTTTCTTCTTCGCAGAGTTACGGAGATGTCTTTCAAAAGTGTGCCTCTGTCGTCATAGTTAATGAAGAGCTAGCGGCAATAAGTGCTCATGGAATATGTCTATCGCCTACGGAGTGACATTCGCTAGCTCACCCGGTGTAGCGTACATTCATCGAATGGTTCGGCTGCCGGGTTCGTCCGTTGCGGTCTAGGAAGGAGATTTGGGTGATGCGAGCACTTTAATTACTTTAGTACTCACCCAGTGACGGCAGATTGAGGACAGATCGGAGGAAGCCTGTTAGTCCGGTTCCTGGCTTGTCCAGGTCCGTCCGGGCTGTGAGCGAGAGAGGTCCCTCTCTCGTCCAACAACATAGGGGACCGCATGTTGTGGTTCAGATATTTTACATTCGGAGCATATGTCCGTCGGTCGGGACGCTCCGTTATATTGACAGTCCGAGAGACTGTCCTTAATGCTTCCTCATCCTCACAGCAGGGCACACGACCGCACATTGGCTACGTGACCTCAAGTATCCGATCAGTTTCGTCATTCAGTGATTCCACGGCGAATAGGTCGCGCCATCCGGTAGCCAAGGGACACGAGGCCTATACACTCTGTTCGCTCGCATATTGGTAGTATGCACGGGGTAACGATCACGGAGCTTCCAGCGGCAATGCATCGTAAGACCGCTTCTCCTCAGGCCTCAGTGACGGACGTGCTATCCGAGTTAGCACAGTTGTTTCGCAGCATCCCAGCAATTGACAGTTTCTCGGTCGAATCAGGAATTATCCGACGGCGCTGGGTCGGTGCGGTCCGCAGTTGCATCAGGTACGGATGACCGAATGCTTTATAGGGTCCGACAGGATGGCGAAAGGGATTCAAAAGATTTCGAATTTTCCCTTTAGTAGTATCGGAAGCTGCCTTTCATATCTTCTGGCATTATCTTCCGGTGATTGTTATTTCGGACTTCATTGCTGCGATCTTGGATAAGAGACTTATAGCGTCATTGGACTCGGATTTTTCGATCGGTTCAGGGACATTGTCCCTGACTTACCGACGCAGTCCAATATTGTCATTACAACATGTGTTTTATTTTTCGACGCTATATATATATATATATACAAGCCTGCTACCAAGCATGATAGTTTAGTTTCTTGTCCGCGTTGCTCATTTCTGCCATTTTATCATTTATACGAATAGTTTATTTTGGCAGAGCAGGGCATACCGAGAGTTCATATGCGTCTAGACGGTGTGGTTAAAGATTGCATATATTCTTTTTCGCCGTTTATGTCTTTTCCAATTTCAATGTTGGAAACGACATGATGTATGGTAGACTTAACTTAGACGCTTTATCATACGTAATCCGCCTTACTGAGGCGTTATCATTACGTCTTCAAGAAAAGATTTACGGGATATTATTCTCAATGTAATTTCTTTTGAGGGCAGTAGTTTGTTCACGTATAACTCCGCCCTTCAGTGGCTGATTGGAGTTGGTTAGACGTGACGCAGCCCTAGCTACATCCACACGCGTGGATAGTAAGGTTAAGAACTCTCTCAGAGTCGCTTCGTTCTCGGAGGAGCTTCTCTTCGACGGCAACTTTTCGGCAATCCATGAATTGCTCGATTACACGTTCTCTTGTCTATCTAGTGTTACAAGAGATTCAGACTGGGGCAAACATTCGGTGGTTGACTCAGAGAGTGCCACTGCAGTTGCCGGACCTGAGTGTGGCTGTTATGACGGTTGCCAGTCAAACAGATTGGGATATAATACTGATCCCTACGGATTCGAAGTGCCAGGGTCTTTGGGTTCCGCAGTCTCTTAGCAATCAGTTTTCTTCCGCGGAATAATGTTTTTAGGCTTGCTTTATGTCATTGCATGAACATTATTCAGAAACGCATGCCCAAATCCTGTCCTTTAATTCGACAGTAGTGGCGTATCTCCGGAACCAGGGAGGCACTCTTTCGTTTCCGTTATTCAATTTAATGGAAAGAATCCGTCTGTTGGTTATAGTACACCAAGTTCTGTTTTGGTCCGTCATATTCCGGGTCGTCTGATTGTTTTACCGGACTCCCGTTCTCTTACGGGTCGCTTGTTGCTGTCAGAATGGACTCTCAACAAACAAGTATTCAATCAGATTTGCTATCTATGGGAGCGCCCAATGATGATTTATTTACGACACAGCTTGCTAATCAATTGCGGACGTATGTGTTGGCTTGTCCAGATCTCTGAGCTAATGTTATTAACGCTCTATTGATCTATAGGACGGAATGATAGGATACGCGTATCCTCCGGCGCTGTTGTTTCAGCTGGTATTGCTAAGATAAACAACCACAATACATTTCTGTTGATAGCATCTCTATCTTCACAGAGATCATGGGTAATTTACTCTCTTGTCTACTGTGGGTCTTAACGTGAAATCTTCCTCTATGTGAGGATCTTTTTTCACTGGGTAAATCGTGTCATCTTTATCACAACCCGCAAGGTCGCAACCTTCATGTATTCCGTTGTGTGGTCCGTATTGCATTGTAAGCACTGTACTGGACGAGCTTTGGACGCGATTTCTTACTATAGGAGATCCTTTTCTTCGCTATTCTATGCGGCTAAAGTGGAGGCTCTTCCGTCGTTGGTGTAGGGATCATTATGTTCATATTGTTGATCCCTCCATACTACTCATTGCAATTTTTTAGTATACTTGTTTCACAAGATCTACTGCAGCCTGTTATTATTTAAGTTATAGGTTTATGTTACCTCATACCTATGCACTCTACGATAGTTTACAATTGAGTCTTTTGTCTCTTTATCTAAGTCAGTAACTTTTTGATAAATAGACTTAGAATCTTTAGATTAAATTCCTATATGGATTTTAACTTCGGTTCTTATTTAGCTAAGTAATCATTTGAGCCTCTGGAAACAGTAGTTTTCAAATTCTGACCTTTTAGACAGTAATTCTGTTGGTTTCTCTTTTACTGTAGAGTCAGTGAGTTTCATGCACTATCGATGGATGATTTTCACTTTCGTAGTTTCGGAATCACTAATTCCGTTACTATTTAGGTTGGATTTTTGCATAAGAGTTAGGCTCCTATTATCCGGAACCTATTATTTTAAGGTCCTTCCGTCTTCGTATGGGCATAGGCCTTTACTCTTTCCAGGTACAGTTTATGTATTTATAAACAGATATCTGTTTATTACTATGGGCGTAAGCTTCTTCTGTCGTTGATGCCTAGTAGAAGGATGTTACGCTCCATTTTATTGTTAATGGATTCTATTAACTATCGGTACTGCTTATGGTATATCATTGACTTAGCAGTTGTGCTTAAGAATTCGGCTCATGAAGTAAGAGTTCTTCTACTTCTTGGGCTTACATTAATAGTGTCGCTATTATAGATTTTTGAAGGCCGCTCATTGCGCTCAGCCATCCACATTCATGAATTTTATCTCAGAAATATCGAGTCCATTTCTGGAGGCCTCTATTGTTAGGTCTATTATCTACTGCTCAGAATGTCATTCACTTAACAGTTGCTACTATAGCTAGGTAGGCTGTCTGTTTCGGCAGTGTCTCCGTTCTGCTGCCCTCTTTGCTCTGGGCTATTTGACCCAGGGCAAGAAAAAGGGGGGGGGGGGGGGGGGGAGGGTGTTCCCTTGGGTCACCTGTTTTACTATGAAAACAAGGGGATACCTCCTCCGGAGTTAGTAATTCTGAGCTGTTATTGGGATGGTTGTTTAGTGAGAAGTTTAGGTTTTTAAAATTCATTCAAGTCTTAGTTTTTAAAGTATAGCTTTTGAATATTGCATATATCAACGGACATGATTATGCAATCCTCAGACACTTTTAGGAGTATAAGAGTCTCTATTCTCTAGACTTACTTTATTTATTGGCTTACTTTAAAAATTATTAGTATAAGGATTATATTGGATATTAATAGAGTACATGGATGTATGAAGCTCAATTTTGGAAGGTGTTGTATCTTTCTAATTTATCATAAATAAGAAAGATACATGTAAGGCCTATTACTTCTTTTTCCCTACAGGGGATGACTCTATTTTATTTTATTGAGCGTATTCCATTTTGCTCTATGTCCTTGGCCCTCCAGCCTTTTTACTATTCAGCTATGTCTGGGTCATTGGTACAGTATAAAAATGTTAAAAAATTTATAGTAATTTCTATATTTTTTATACTTACCAATGACCCAGACGGGGATGGCCCTCCCAGGAGTTGGGAACTCTTGCCTCCCCGCTGAGTACATAGCGCTTACCAGGCACTGGTTATTAGAATGATTAATGGCGCCAATTTCGGAACGTCCTTGACACTGCGCATGCGCAGTAGGGGCGAAGTGTGGAGGGCCTTTCAGGACATGTTTTCTTTGGTTTTAGATGCAAATTTTGGGGATTGGGGGGCAAAATTTGTGTTTGGCCCTATATTTTAAGAGTTAGCACCAGCTATGTCTGGGTCACCTATGTCTGGGTCATTGGTAAGTATAAAAAATATAGAAATTGCTATAAATTTTTTAACTTTTGAGACAATTGTTGAGGTACCATGGCTTCTGTTTCTAGTCAAGTCTATATAGACAGTCAAAAGACCCTAACTTGACTAAAAATCTTTGCCAAGATTTTTGACTGGAAGATTGTTAAATTTCTTTCACAGGTTTAAATTTTGGGTCACATCAAATGCTGAATCACATCAGACTGAGGATTTTGATTTGAATCAGATATCGAATTGAGTCATCGGTGTTCTTCAGGTTGTCGGCATTGCACATTCTGACAGTCTGAAATTTTGTCTGTCGGTACCTGAGTATTGCATTCAATGGCAACTGGTCTGTGTGGACAAGCCAATAAAAAAGTGAAATATATTTCAGAAACCAAGTAATTTTGGAAAAGGAGCCTTCTTGAACTCTTTTTAACTCCACCTGACAGAGCCAACAGAGCTTTTCTGATGCTGTGTCGTACGTCATCTGGCATATGTCTGTCTGTCCACCTGGCGTCAACATTTTGTTTGTCTGGGCCATAATTTCTTAACTGCTGAATATTTTTTAATGAAACTTTATACCAATATGTAATATCATAAGACGGTGTGTTTTGAATTAAAATATGGTATGTGTCTCTCATCGTCAAGGTCACAGCCTATGATAAGGTGACACATAGAAATACTTTGACATTTGTTTCTTCGGGCCATAATTTCTTAACCACTGAATATTTTTTAATGAAACTTTACACCAAATTGAATATGTAATATCATAAGATGGTGTGTTGCAGATTAAAGTGTGGTATGTGCCCCTCAAGGTCAAGGTCACAGGCCCTATGATAAGGTGACACATAGAAACACTTTGACATTTGTTTGTTCGGGCCATAATTTCTTAACTTCTGAATATTTTTTAATGAAACTTTATACCAATATTTAATATCAAAAGACGGTGTGTCGCGAATTATTATGTGGTATGTGGGGGCACGGTGGCTCAGTAGGTAGAGGTGCAGGCTGCAAACCGAGAGGTCCTCGGTTCGAATCCCACCTGCGGCAACCACGTTGTGTCCTTGGGCAAGACACTTCATCTCCATTGCCCACGTGGGGGCACGATGGCGCCGTGTACTAAGACGTACTGCACATTGATGGTACGGATGTCTTCAACCAATCTAACCCTGCCTATGCTGCAGTGCGGAGTTATGATGTTGGGGAGCTGACGGCTGCTCGTCGTTGCTCGGTGGTTCTCTCCGGGTACTCCGGCTTCCTCCACCCGTAAAACTGTCACGGTCATGATTAGCCATTGTGCATAAATATGTGACCTTAAATATCAATAAATAAATAAATAAATATGTGGTATGTGCCCCTCAAGGTAAAGGTCACAGGCCCTGTGATAACGTGGGACTTAGAAAAATTTTGACATTTGTTTGTCCGGGCCATAATTTCTTAACCACAGAATATTAGCTCTGTCTGATAGAATTTCATATCATCAAGGTCAAGGTCACAGACAGCAAAACTTGGATATTATTATACAGCCCTTGTCTGGGCTATGTAACTTGTTGTGATTGACAGATCTTATTCATAGTTGATACAGTTATTACTCATGACTCAAAGGTGTGTCATGACTTTGATCCAAGGTCATACCATCAAGGTCAAGGTCACAGACAACAAGACTTTGATATTGTTGTACAGCCCATATCTGGTCTGTATAATTGAATCTGTGTGGCAGATCTTGTTCATACTTCACACAATTGTTACCCATAACCTAACCTTGTGTCATAATTTTGACCCATTGTCATATCATGAAGGTTAAGGTCACAAGCAGTAATACTTGGATTCTTGTCTTGTATTCAGCTTCCCTTGAAAACGGTGACCCTCGGCGGAGCTATCTAGGCATGGCTGCCTCTTGTTTTTTATCTTCTAGTCTCCTGTTCAGGAGACCTGACGACAGATGATGGAGTTCAAAGAGAAACTACTTTCAGAAGAGTCAAGGAGACAACACTTGTAGGATTTTGAAAACATCACAGCGATTTGGAAATTTCCAAATTAGCACAACTTTATTCAAATTGAATCATTGAGACAATTTTGAATCAAATCGAAATTGCAGAGCTTCATGGGGCTCTAGCCAACAAAAGACAGTTCCCAACAAATAATAATAAAACAAATCATGTGAACAAATTAATGCATAACCCGTAGCTTACCTTAGAATATGAAGTCTTTCAATCGTGCTGCTTACCACATTAGCCCAAATTTGGACTTCAAACACTCAACCAGTTAAATACAGTGGAATTTTCAGAAAATTTTCTTTTTAGAGGGCTTTGTTCAGGACTTTAGATTGGTCTAATTTAGACAACAGGGCTCTTTTGGTTAATCTGGATTCTCCCCACAAGCTAATCTTTTTTAGCTCACCTGAGCAAAGCTCAAGGGGAGCTTTACTAATCACTTTCCGTCTGTTGTCCATTGTCGTCCCTCCATCCCGCGTCTGGTGTTAACTTTACATTATCGACTTCTTCTCACAAACTCCTCAACCAAATTGAACCAAATCTGGTGTGCAGATTCCCTATCATATGTCAATTCAAGTTTGTTCATATCAAGTTGACCCGCCCCTTGGTAAGGCCATGCCCAAAAAGTGAGCCTAAATCTTACAAAAATCTTCTTCTCATGAACCAGCAGTAGCAGAAACTTGATATTAGGTGTGCAGCTTCCTTTTTAGGTGTAGACTCAGATTTGTTCAAGAAAAGTTCTAGGAGTTATATTTGCCATCTTTATGGGAGGGGCAAGAATTTTTGCCCTGCCCAAAATTTCTATTTTCCAAACCGAGAGGCTGATTTGAACCAAATTTGATATGAACCGCAGGAGCTAAAAATAGAAAAAAAATTAAAATGCCCATATCTCCAAAACTACACGGCACTGAGAATTCTTATTTGGTGTGAGGCTTCCTTAGGGCCAACAGAATGGAATGGTAAAAATAAAATTGCTATCGGTTTTATCATGGGGTACTTTTTGAGGACTTTGAAAAAGTGCTGAGTCAGCATTTTTTAACACTTGTGGGTAATGGGAAAAACATTTAAGACTACTTTTCTCCCAAACCACTGCTCCAAAAGCTTTCAAATTTCACATATAACGTCTTTGGAAGATTGTTTCACATGTTTATTGAAATCAATTCCCTGGGTCCATATTTGGGCTCTCTGTGGGAGCCCAAATATTTAAATTAAGTGCAGTATGAGGAATATTCTTTAAACGTCTTCTTCAGATCTACCAATAAGACTCTTTTGATATTTGGTATGCAGCATCCTCAGGGGGGTGAGATTCAAGTTTATTCAAGCCAAGTCCCTAGGTTCATATTTAGGCTGAAAATTTGGGGTCCCTTTCCGGACTACGAAATTTTAAAAAAAAATCTGGAAATTAGTTTTTTTGGTTTTTATGCATTTTGGTCAATTTTAAGACAAAAAAAATTGTTTTTCTTTTACACTGAAAATTTGGGGTCCTGGTGGGACTTTGAAAATTTTGGACCAAAATCCGGAAGTGAGTTTTTTTTTTATTTTTATGCATTTTGGTCAATTTTAAGACAAAATTTTTTTTTTCTTTTATGCTGAAAATTTGGGGTCCGGGTGGGACCAAAATCCAGAAATTAGTTTTTTTTTATTTTTATGCATTTTGGTCAACTTTAAGAAAAAAAAAAAAAAAAAAAATTTAGTCTGAAAATATTTTGTTTGGGACTTCGAAAATTTCCGAACAAAAATAAAAAAAAATCTGTTTTTATACGCCCGTTTTGAAAAAACGGGTTGTATTATGGTATGCTGCTGTCTGTCTGTCTGTCCATCTGTCCGTCCGGTCACATGTCGTACGATAACTCAAGAACGCTTTGAGAGATTTTCATGATTTTTGGGTAGGTGGTGTATATCGATGAAGGGAAGCTCCCTTTCGCTTAGCGTCACCGTTTGATTAGTCATTCCAGTGTTATGGGACTTTATTACTTAGAAAATCGTTGATTTTTTACACGTACGATAACTCGAGAAGGCTTCAAGAGATTTTCACGATTTTTTGGTAGGTGGTTTATGTTGATGGAGGGAAGCTCCCTTTCATTTAGTGTCGCTGTTCGATTAGTCATTCCAGAGTTGTGGGACTTTATTACTTAGAAAATTGTTGATTTTTAACTCGAGAACACTTTGAGAGATTTTCGTGATTTTGGGGTAGGTGGTGTATATCGATGGAGGGAAGCTCCCTTTTGTTTAGTGTCGCCGTTCGATTAGTCATTCCAGAGTTATGGGACTTTATTACTTAGAAAATTGTTGATTTTTTACACGTCGTACGATAACTCGAGAACGCTTCGAGAGATTTTCACGATTTTTTGGGTAGGTGGTTTATGTTGATGGAAGGAAGCTCCTTTTCGGTTGGTGTCCCGTTCGATTAGTCATTCCAGAGTTATGGGACTTTATTTTTCACATGTCGAACAATAACTTGAAAATGCTTAGAGCAATTTTCATGATTTTTTGGTTGCAAGTATATGTCGATAGAAGGAATCTCCCTTTCAATTTGTGTTGCTGTCCGATTTGTCATTCCAGAGTTATGGGACTTTATTCATCAAACTATAGGCAATTTTCCACATGTTGGACTTTGAGCAATTTTCATGATTTTTTGGTGGCAAGTTTATGTAACCTGACAAGTACACATGTATACTCATATTGTGTGGTTCCCTCTTGTAATTAATAACGGGTGTATCATGCGCTCATGGCGCAGCTGTTTATTTATGCGTTTATCTCAATTTTGGTACGTAAAAGTGCAGGAACTGAAAATAGAAGGAAAATCCTGTGTATTGTGTGGGCACAATCGCTTCATCTAGTTGGTACATGCTTTTCTTAGGATGGGCATATGCAGCTTATTCAAGTCAAGTCCCTGGTTTGATATTTAGACTACCATGTCAGGTGAGCGCCCTCAGGCCCCCTGGGGGCCTCTTCTTTCACATATAGTTATGCACCTGAGGAAAGAAACCTGTGTCAGCAGTGTTTAACCCTCTGCAGTGATGATGCCAAAATACCCAAAATTTCAGTCAGACAATTTTCCTATAATGCATCTAGAAATTTAAACAATTCAGCCTTGTTTGTCTGAGCTCAAGAAGCTCTGTCAACTAGACCTAATGCTAATTTTCCCTTTATTTCAGAGAAATGCTTTCCGAACATTACGTTTTCTGTTCAGCATGGAGAGAAATCGACGGCAGTTCAAGCAGTTGTTCCCACCAGATTTATTTGAACTTTTTATTGATGTTGGTCATTACAATAAAGATCTCAGAGCATATAAGCCTCTTGTATCGAAAATTAATCGTCTCTCTGTAAGTATAAAATATAAAATACATTTATTAATATCATATTTTAACCCTTTACCCAATGCAGACGATATCAAAATTTATTATTTTAAATATCAATTTTTTTCAAATTTTTCAAAACATTTCAACAAAACCATATCATGTGACCCCCTCGGAACGAGCTTGTTCCAACGACAGGTCACATAATATGGTTTTGTTGAATTTTTTTTAAAAATAATATTTTTTCCACTGCTGAATTTGCATATACGCGGGCGGATGCAACCGATTCGCTGGGTAAAGGGTTAATATTATTCTGTAGCTACCATGGCATTAGACTTCAAACCAAAAGGTTTGATTCCCACCAGGGGCAACTGTGTTTTGTCCTTGGACAAGGCACTTAATCCTGATTGCCCATGTGGGAGCACAGTGGCGCTGTGTACTAAGTCATACTGCACATTGATGGTGCACTTGTCTTCAACCAGTGCTAACCCTGCTTGTGCGGAGTTGGTACATTGAGATGTCTTACATTACTCACCACTGTTTGGCGGTTCTCTCCAAGTACTTTGGTTTCTTCCACCCGTAAAACTGTTCAATAAGAGGGGACCCTGGCTGTTAAAAGTGTCATTAAACCCTAATAAATAAATAACTACCATGAATATCCCCTCACAACAACAGTAGTCTGCCTATCAATTCTGGCTTGCCAAAAAATGTGTTTCTCAACTTTTCCAAATCCATATCATGCCTGTCTCAAATGAGAATCTCATGACATCACTTACATTTGGAGATTTTTGAAGTGACAGTTTTACAAATGTAAAATGAAAACTCGAGTGCTTGGGCACTGAGCACTCCGGACAAACATCCATACTTTCTTTTTTGATAGAACTGCTATCATATAATGAACAACTTATTACAACAGTGGTTCATCTTGGTTTCCATATACCGTCTCGTTGATAAGACCAGATTAGTTGGATCAAACATGATGCCTACAGCATCTTGTTTGATCTAACAACTCTGGTCTTGTCAACTTGGCAGAATGTGATGACCCACATCATCTAACTGTTGTAATATCTGTATTTAGTGCTAGTAATTAGCTTCCACAGGGTTGTAACAGAAAAAGATAACTACAACTGCAAATAAATTGCAAACACTTGGACTGCATGATTGGATTATTACACCCTAAATTTCTGTTCATACCAGGGTTCCTGTGACAATGGGTGGGACAAAATAATACCAGAAATTCACAATATTTTTATACGACAAACAATGACCCAGGCTAGCTGGTGCTAACTCAAATTAATCCAGGGCCAAACACAAATTTTGCCCCCCAATCCCCTAAATTTGCATGCAAAACTGAAAAAAATGAAGTCCTAGATGGTCCTTTATACTTTTGAGATCTCTGCATGCACAGTATCCAGAAAGGTACCGAAATTGGCGCCAACCATCATTCTTTGTTTGGCCCTAAAGTCAACTACAATGAACTGACATCTTAGCTTTTAAATCTCCTTTTTATGTGTACCCATACTATGTATGGTACACATAATGCCGGCATCCGGGGTGGCCATCCGTCGTTCGTCCATCCTTTGTCCGTCTGTCCATCCGGCATCCGTATCCAGTTCTTTGTCATTCGATAACCTGAAAAATATTGCTTGGATTGTCAAGTTACTTTATATTTGTGTTCAGGTTACTGAAATGCCGAGCTGTATAGTTTTTGGTGTAAATCTGATAATTTGATCCCGAGATATTAACCCTTTATCCTTCAAATTGAAAATTCCTCCAATCCCTTTGGCATTCGATAACTTGAAAAATAGTGCTTGGATTGTCAAGTTACTTTATATTTGTGTTCAGGTTACTGATGTGCCGAGCTGCATAGTTTTTGGTGTAAATCTGTTGTTTTGATCCTGAGATATTAACCCTTTATCCTTCAAAATGAAAATTCCTCCAATCCCTTTGGCATTCGATAACTTGAAAAATATTGCTTGGATTGTCAAGTTATTTGTATTTATGTTCAGGTTACTGATGTGTCGAGCTGTATAGTTTTTGGTGTAAATCTGATAATTTAATCCTGAGATATTAACCCTTTATCCTTCAACTTGAAAATTTCCCCAATCCCTTTGGCATTCGATAACTTGAAAAATATTGCTTGGATTGTCAAGTTACTTTATATTTGTGTTCAGGTTACTGATGTACCAAGCTGTATAGTTTTTGGTGTAAATCTGTTATTTTGTTCCTGAGATATTAACCCTTTATCCTTCAAATTGAAAATTCCTCCAATCCCTTTGGCATTCGATAACTTGAAAAATATTGCTTGCATTGTCAAGTTACTTTATATTTGTATTCAGGTTACTGATGTGCCAAGCTGTATAGTTTTTGGTGTAAATCTGTTATTTTGATCCTGAGATATTAATCCTTTATCCTTCAAATTGAAAATTCCTCCAAACCCTTTGACATTCGGTAACTTGAAAAATATTGCTTGGATTGTCAAGTTACTTTATATTTGTGTTCAGGTTACTGATGTGCCGAGCTGCATAGTTTTTGGTGTAAATCTGTTATTTTGATCCTGAGATATTAACCCTTTATCCTTCAAATTGAAAATTCCTCCAATCCCTTTAGCATTCGATAACTTGAAAAATATTGCTTGGATTGTCAAGTTATTTTATATTTATGTTCAGGTTACTGATGTGGCGAGCTGTATAGTTTTTGGTGTAAATCTGATAATTTAATCCTGAGATATTAACCCTTTATCCTTCAAATTGAAAATTCCCCCAATCCCTTTGGCATTCGATAACTTGAAAAATATTGCTTGGATTGTCAAGTTACTTTATATTTATATTCAGGTTCCTGATGTGCCGAGCTGTATAGTTTTTGGTGTAAATCTGATAATTTGATCCTGAGATATTAACCCTTTATTCTTCAAATTGAAAATTCCTCCAATCCCTTTGGCATTTGATAACTCAAAAAATATCAATCCGATTGTCATGTTACTTTATATATTTATTCAGGTTACTGATGTGCTTTGCTGTATAGTTTTTTTATGTAAATCTGATAATTTGATCCGGAGATATTAACCCTTTATCCATCAAATTAGACACTGCTCCAATCCATTTCTATATGTACCCATACCATGTATGGTGTACATAATGTCGGCATCCGTGGTGGCCCTCCATAATACAGTTTTTTACTAGTTGCGCGTATGGGTACACATCTGACGATTTCATCGGCCTATTTTTTGACCATGCCAGACACAAATCAATGGTAAAATTGGTGGATCCAAGGCTGGAAATGGATGATGGAAGTGAACAACAGTGGTTGGAAATGTTCAGGGCTGTAACTTTGTAATAATTATAAAAATTATTTCATGTTTCCCAATTTCGGGACATATGCCTGACGTCATCATTCTTGCTAATGATTTATCCACTGTTTGTTAAGTGTTCCTTCCCTATCCCTCCTTGAAGCCCTCCTGTTAAACTCCTAAGCTTTTAGGCTGGTTTTTATCAAAATTTTTTATTAAATTTCTGAGGAGTTTAACTTGTATTACAGAATGTTTATTCTGTTGATCCCCATGGTTACATCCTCACCATAGGGGTGTTAGGTCATTTTGGTCTTGCATCTTCTATCTGATGTATCATTTTTTCTTCGTATGAAGATCTAGCTTTATATCTGGTAGCATTAAAACCTGTTTCTGACTTTGGGCCTTTTTTCTGTGCCTCATATCTTGTTTCCAGTTTTTCTTTCGACGTTGTTTACATTGGCAACGTCTTTAAATATATGTAGTATTTAGATATTATATTACTGTAGGATTATTCTAAGATACATTGATTATGATTCCGGTAGTGTAGCTAAAAAAGATGGATTTTGTCCACACTTTGGCTCTATAGGTGTGCTCTTGGACTCTTTATGTTCCCTTTGAGAACTTGGGCTTTTTCAAAAAATTTGTAAAAAATTTTCCGGATTTAATTTTTCAATTTTGATTTTTATTGCAATTATTTATGTATCTTTATCCTATATTTATTGTGGAGTTTGTAGGAGTACTATCGACTTATTTTGATTGAATCATGAAAGCTTACTGCTCTAAATACAAGGCAAGGAAATCTTCCTCACATTTACATGCTTGTTGCTTTGCCTGTAGTCGATGTACTCCTGCAAATTCTTGTGTGAATTGGGATGACAAACGGTGGAGACGGGTGTCACGGTACATTGTTGGTGGTGAGAAGCCTCCACCAGTGCTCTTACCACAGGATAATTCAAGTTTTTGTGTTTCTTTTTCAGAGGAACAAGAACATGGTGATGGTATTGTGACTCCCTCCAAATGTGTCCTACTGTTGTCGTGCTCTGATGAGCAAACAGAGCTAGCTGCAAAGGTGCTTATGAATACAAAGCAAGGGTTAAGGCATCTAGTCAGTGTTCTTAATCTGTTGCAGGCAGCTAGCTCTACTGGTGAAGCTGTTACTCCCTCTGTGGGAGCCATGACACCAGGTTTCGCCATTGCGGTCGAAGGAAGTGTACAATTGTTGGGTAGAGCAAGCACCTTAAAAACAAAACAAAAACCCTTAAAAACAAAAGCTCACCCAGCGACGATGGAAATAGGGAGGAAGCCAGCATGTTTCTTTTCAGGGGGCTCGGCGTGGTCTGACAATTTTGCTGGAGAAGTCTCTCTCTCTAACCCAACAACAGGGGCCAGAGGTTGTTTGGAGAAACTTGCACGAGCTGGAGCATACGTCCACACCTGCCACTCAGGACGCTCCGTCTAGACTGTAGCCGGTCTCGGCTACATTCACGGCTTCCTCCGCTACAATTCACACATGACTGCATCCTAGCTACCCAACTTCGAATATCCTGCCAGCTGTGCGAAGCCACTCTTCGCCCTGAAGTCAGACCATCCGGTAGCTAGGGAACTGAGGCTTCGATCATCGGGACGTTCAGAGAAGATATCCATCTCCGGAACGCCATCCCAGAAGCAGCAAATGGCTAAAAAACTGCTGCTCCTCGGTGACGGACTTGCTATCTCAGATTGTGCAGCTGATCGTAGCATCCCAGCAAGTACATGAGCAGCCCCCCGCAGACTCCAGAATTTAATTGTTGGATGGTGCTAGGTTGGTCCAGTCGTCTGCACATGAAGATGCGATGGACTGAGATTCACAGCTGATTCAGTCGGATGGTGAAAGCTATAAGGAAGAGGGTTACCCTTCCCTTTCGGAACAACATATGGTAGTGATGGAATTTATCCATCAGTACTATCCTGAATTTGTTCCACCGAATCAACAAGCTGAGACAACAAGGGAGAAACCGCTGGCATCTTTAGATGTTGACTTTATATGTAGATAAGAGGAAGTTCTTTCTTTTCTGGTTCAGCCTAGACAGGTGTCGCAGACCTTCGGCCATGTTGATGATGCCATATTTAACCTCTCTAGTGTGAGGAAGAAAGGCGGTTTCTTAACATCTTCCATAAATATACCGTTCCTTGGACCACATTCATTTAAAACGGTTGGAGAAGATGTTCAGGGAACTCCTCTGCATTTAGATGAGCAGGCCAGGGATTTAGATATATCCCTACCTACTTCATTCAACGTTAGCTCGGATGTGAAGGAATCTGCTATTTCATCAAATAGAGTGAATTTGGATGCAATGTCCTACACAGATCACCTTACCAGAGCTATGGCGCAATGTCTCAATGGGAAGGAATTTGTGGACGTTTGTACCTTGCTTACAGTTCTTTCCAGGGCAGCCATGTATGCTACGTATAACTCCACCCTGACAGTGGCAAATCTGGAGTTAATCAGACGTGATGCTGCCCTTGCGTCATCATCGCTTATAGAAGTGTAGAATTGGGTAGAGTGAGCACCTCAAAAACAAAAGCTCACCAAGCGAGGTCGACAAAAGGGAGGAAGTCCGCAAGTTTCTCTTCGGAAAGCTCGGCGAGGTCTGATAGACCGCGAGCAGGAGAGCCTTCTCTAATCCAGTAACATTTGGGGCCAAATGTTGTTTTGAGAAACTTGCCTGAGCCGAAGCTAACGTCCACACCCAGGGTGAAAAGCTCTCTTCGGGTCGCTCCAGTCTCCGGACATACTCTGTTTGACGACAAGCTTTCGTTGGTCTATAAACAGGCTACTAAGAAAACTTCTAGTGCTCTGCTTTTGAAGTTGGCGTCTCAGCAACCTGCTTCAGCAGATTGGGGTAAGCTAGGACGTTCTAAATCAAAATCATCTAAAGGAAACTCTTTGTGAGGGTTCAAGAAACCCTTGTACAGTTACTTCAGAGGTCGTTACTACAGCGACTTGAGAAAGGGGCGTAAGTCTGATCAGGATTATCGGTCAGACGCCCTTTAAGCCGATGGGACGAGGATCTTTGCGGGGAGGATGTAGGTTCTCCTCATGTAAGCCTCACAAGTCCTACAGGTGATGGTCAAGACCTCTCTTGCTTGCCAGTTGGCGGAAGGTTATCAAACTTTGCGAGAAACTGGATAGCAGTCACGGAAAATCAGTGGGTGAGAAGTGTAGTCTCAGAAGGCCAATGGCTATCATTCCGAGCGAAACCCTCCACTAACAAATCTTCTGGCGGATCCTTTCAAAAGAGAGTCTCTCCTAGTGGAGATACAGGCTATCTTATTAAAGGAACCAATAGAGGTCATCAGGAATCAAAATTCTCAACTCTTTTACAGTCTCCTGTTCCTGGTACTGAAACCAGACGACTCATTCTGACCGGTAATAGACTTGAGCTGGATAAACAAGTTAATTGTGGCCCCAAAGTTCTATATGGAAACCGTTCGGTCGGTAAGAGTGAGCATTCGAGTGAATGACTATGCGGCAAGTATAGATCTAAAAGATGCTTACTTTCATGTCCTGGTACATCTGGCATTCAGAAAATACCTGCTGTTCGCCATGCAAGGAAAAGTTTATCAGTTCAGAGCAATGTGCTTTGATCTGAACTTGGCTCCTTTTGCTTTCACTCGAATAATGAACTCTGTAATGTCATACTTCCGAGCTCATTCGTCTGTGGTAACGTCGGCTTACTTGGACGACTTTCTTCAGAGATACGGCCACAGAATTATTCTTCAGAACAATGTTCAGAGTCTACTACAATTGCTCCGATGTCTCAGTTTCATAGTAAACGAGAAAAAGTCGGATCAAGCTCTGTCTAAGTCATTCACTCACTTGGGAATGAGCTTCGAGACTCACTACAATCTGGTTTGTCTGCCGTTTCCCAGAGCGAAATTAGTCAGTTATGCTAAACTCAGATGCAATAACAGCGAGGGAGTTCATGCGACTGATGGGGCTGTGCGGAGCGGCTGCAGATCTTATCCCGATGGGGCGTCTGCGCACGCATTCCCTCCAGATATTCTTTACTCAGAACTGGAGTGTGTAGATGCATTCGCTTGAAACCAGTATTGTTTTAACGGACCTAGTAAAACAAAAGGTTCAGATTTGGGCAGATCTTCAGTGGTTAACCCAAGGAGTTCCACTTCAACTGCCAGATCCGGCTTTCACGGTTATGACGGATGCAAGTCAGACGGGCTGGGGTGTGTCCCTAAGTGCCAGGTCTTTGGGACTCTGGGTTCCTAGAGAAGCACATAAACATCAAAGAGATGATGTCAATATGGCTAGCACTACAACATTGGAAACGCCTAATAGCGAACGTCCATGTTCAAATTCTGTCAGACAATTCGACAGTAGTTGCTTACCTCTGGAACACTCACTCGATTCCATTATACGAATTAATGGAGGGAATTTTCCTATTCGTTCTGAATCATCACATTCATCTCTCAGTCCATCATATACCGGGTCGTCTGAACGTATTAGCAGACTCGTTCTCTCGGAAAGGTCGCCTGTTGCCATCGGAGTGGACTCTCAACAAACGAATATTCAGGCAGATTTGCTACCAGTGGGATCGTCCCATGATAGATCTTTTTGCAACACACCTAAACAATCTGTTACGATGTTCATGTCGCCATGCCCAGATCATCGAGCACACGCAGTAGACACTCGGTCGATTTCATGGGTCGGGATGATAGGATATTCATATCCTCCAACTCCGTTGATTCAGCAGATTCTGTTAAAGATCAAACAGACTCATTGGAAAATCCTACTAGTAGCACGTCGGTCGTCACAGAAACCTTGGATCAATCTTCTCAGGTGTCTGTTATGGGACTTTCCCCGGAAGCTTTCTCCACGATAGGATCTTCTTTATCAAGGGAAGTCATGTGCACTGCATCACAACCCGGAAGGTCTCAACCTTGACGTATTTCCGTTGTGCGTTCCTTCTTGCACGGAAAACATTTTACAGGACGAGCAGTGGTCGCAATTTCTAACTGTAGGAGGGCCTTCTCTTCGTTGAATTATGCAGCAAAGTGGAGGGTTTTCTTCTGTTGGTGTAGGGATCAGTCAATAGAAATATACGATCCATCCATTCCACATATTGCCAGTTTCCTGATCTACTTGTTTGACTTGATCTTAAACTGCAGCCCGTCACTATTAAGGGCTATAGGTCTGTGTTATCAGATACTTATGCTTATCATGATAACTTGGCTATTGGATCAGATACTTCTTTATCCAAGCTAGTTAGAAATTTCTCTATTAATAGACCTAGAACCCTCAGATTAATTCCTAAGTGGAATTTGGCTTGGGTTCTGTTGAAGCTCAAAGAAGCTCTTTTTGAGCTGTTAGACATTGTAGATTTCAAATTCTTGACCTATAAAACGGCATTTCTCTTAGCCTTTGCATCTGCTAGAAGAGTCAGTGAACTTCATGCATTATCTGTTGATGAATCTCATTACTGTAGCGTGGGTAATACCATTACCCTCACTACTTAAGTGGGATTTTTGGCTAAGAATCAGATTCAGGATAAGCGGCCGGAGCCTTTTGTCATTAAGGCTTTACTGTCCTCAGATAACCGTAGACCTTTGCTGTGTCCAGTCAGAGCGATGTGCATTTATAAACGTCGATCAGATTTTATTAGAAAGGGAAGAAAATGTTTCTTTCTTTCTTTGATTCCTAACGGAAAAGATATTTCTGTTCATTCTGTCACTAGATGGATTCAGTTGGCAATACACATTGCCTATGAAAATCTATCTTTGGATCAACGTTCTGCCAATATTTCAGCGCACGAGGTTAGAGCACTGTCCACTTCTTGGGCTTATTCTAACAGTATAGCCATTTCTGATCTCATGAAGGCTGCTTACTGGGCTCAAACCTCTTCATTTACCAAGTTTTACCATAGAAATTTAGAGTCCATCTCCGATGACCTTAGGTCTTTGGGTCCTCTTTCTGTTGCTCAGAATGTCATCCACTCTTGTTGCATCAATAAGGTCTTTAGGCAGTCTGCTCCAGCACTGACGCTGTTCCTCTGCCCTCTTTGTTCTGTGAAATTTTACCTCAGAACAAGGGTAAGGGTGTGGGGGGGACGTTTTTTCCTCTATGATTATTTGGCTTTATAGTGAACAGCAAGGGAATACCTCCTCCAGTGACAGTAGTCCTGCGTCGGTGCTGGGGTGGTTTTAATGTGTAGCTCAGTGTGAGGCAATAACTATGTCTCATTTATGTACTGTTTTTAAAGTGTAGCTCACTTTGAAGCATTTGTATATGTTACGTGTCAAACGACCGTTAATATACAATCCTCGGACACTTTTAAATGAGTATAAAGAGTCTCATTCTCTGGACTATCTTTATATATTGGTTTTCCTTCACCGAATTAGCATAACAGGTTATGCTGGCATTAAATGTAGAATTATATATTATGTAATACTCAGTTACATCGTTGGTGTTATGCCTTTCTCATTTCTCGTAGAAGAGAAAGACATATATAATTCCTACCTTCACCCATTCTCCTGTAGGAGCTATCCTTTACTGAAGTAATTGAGAGATTGGATTTTCCTTCAAGTACTAGGCCCTCCAGCCTTTTTACGATTCAGCTTGTCTGGGCCATTGGTGTCGTATAAAAATATGATAAATTTTAAGTAATTTGTATATTTTTTTATGCTTACCAATGGCCCAGACGGATATGGCCCTCCCATGAGTATGCACTCATACCTCCCCACTGTTTATAACATTTAACAGGCATCTGTACAAAGAATGATGGTTTGCGCCAATTTCGGTACCTTCCTGGATGCTGCGCATGCGCAGATCTCAAAAGTATGGAAGACCATCTAGGACTTAATTTGTTTGGTTTTGCATGCAAATTTTGGGGATTGGGGGGGGGGGGGGGGCAAAATTTGTGTTTGGCCCTGGATTAATTTGAGTTATCTCCAGCTAGTCTGGCCCATTGGTAAGTATTACTTAAAATTTATTTTTTAAGCTTTATCTGGAAAATCAGTGATTTTTAACCCAATGGGTATTGTAATATATTATGAACTTGATTTTTCTGTTATTAGCTATTGTTGATTGATTGATTTTATTCAGTAGTGCAATATGTATACAAACAAAAATATACATAAAAGTAACATTATTCACAACTACATGATTGCACCACAGGAAGATGGAGTAGCCACTAGTGGCTGTCTTCCCGTCATTCCCAGTAAAAAAATTTGACAAACTTCTTATCCTCATAACATGGAGCATGGCAACTCATTGGTTAGAGCATTGAACTTCAAACTAAAATATGAACAGGTTAATCCTTTACCCAACGTAACGGCCAAAACCGGCCAGCGCTATTCTCAAAAATCGCCAATTAATTTTCAAAATATTTTCATTTTTTGTCTCAAAAACATAGGTTATGACCCCTCGTTGGAACGAGCTCGTCGAGGTCGTTCCAACGAGGGGTCATAACCTATGTTTTTGAGACAAAAAATTAATTATTCAAGAATTTTTTTTGCAAGTGTCGTCTGCTATTCATGTTAGGTAAAGGGTTAATCCTGAACAACAGTAACTGTATTGTGTCCTTGGGCAAGATCCTTACTCCCACTTGCTCATGTGGTGGGGGGGGGGGGGGCATGGCGGCACTGTGAACTAAGGCATACTGCAGGTCAGTGACGTACTTGCCTTTAACGACTGCTAACTCTGCTATTGCAAATTTTGTACATTGAGGAGTTCTATGGTTGCTTGATGGTTCTCTTTGGGTATACCGGCTTCCTCCACCCATCAAACTGTCTGATGAAAGTGTCATTAAACCCCAATAAAGCAAACCCTCAGAACAAGTGCTCCAGTGTGAAGCCATAAGGATGTCCTACATACATTAACTGGTTGAGTGCTAAATTATTTTTCAAAGGTGATTTGGAACGCGAGTATTTTTTTTCAGAAATGCCATGCAAACAGCCAGCAAGAGAAGCCTTGATTTAGCAAGACTTTATTCATAAACAATTATTTGGCACAATTTATTACCACCAGGCACTCTCCAATAAATTGTAACAAAATAATTTTATATAAATATTTATTTTTTACTGTCAAAAAAACAACAAGCCTATGCAAACAGTGTAAAGCCCCTAAAGTGGCATTTAGAACTTTTCAATAGAGACATGATAGTGGCTTCTAGAACTTATGATAGTGGCTTCTAGAACTCAACCAGTTTAATGACCTAAGCAGTTGTTTCCATTTAAATGTTGGCTGTCTATGCAATCAGGATTTGGCAAAATCTTTGCTAAGCCACTAGACTTTAAGGTTGAAATACAGTTAGGTATCTGTAAAGCTTCTAGACTCTTAAAGGCTACACAGAGAGTGTTGTCTGAGTGGATAAGTTTGCTGGTCTCTCTGGCCAGAGGTCCTGGGATTGAACATCTGCCAGGAAAGATTTTGAAGTGTCAAAACAAACTGATGACATCACTTGTTCCATTTTTTTTCTTCCAAATCATGTTGTACGATATTTTTTTTATCCCATATAGCAGCAAATGATCACCAAAATTCTCTTAATTTTTTTTGACTGTATGGGTATAGTAATTTTACCACAAATTAAGTATACTTAATTGGTGTCAAAATCACTACAGCCATATATTAGGAAATCACAGTAAGCTCCATCGTCATGTTTTGGCAGAAGTCAGTCACAAAATTGAACAGAGGGTTTTTATTAAATTTTCTTGATGGTTTGCCAAGAAAGATTTCATTCTTAGTAAGTTCTCAGGTTGTCAAACAGGTGCAGAAATAAATTAAAATGTTTTAGTTATTTATCAAGTAATTGCATCATTTCTACATACTGCACACTGAAAGGAAATCAGTGAGAACTTGCCTTAGAATCAAAAATGCTGGTTTTATTTACAATGACATAGCGGGGGTTCGAACCGACGCCAAGAGAGTTTCCTACGGCACCAACCACCTAGCGAAACTATACTGAACCACGCACACCACTCGGCCACTGACAGACCCCAAAAAGCGTATGTTAGTTAACCAAGTATAATCGAGATCAGTACAGATCACATGGAACTCTCTCTCAGTTATTTTTAAGTTCAATGAGCTTGTTCCAAAGAGGGGTCATAACCTATGTTTATGAGAAAAAAAATGAAAAAAATAATGAAATTTAATTGGAGATTTTTGTGAATAGCACTGGCCGGTGTTGGCCATTATGCTAGGTAAAGGGTTAACTACATATGACTGAGTAGTATTCAGTTATTTGGAGAAAATTTAGTTGGGTTTTAATGCATTATTTATTTACTTAGTTTTTACTTAACTGAGCAAGTTGCTGTCAAGTGATAGAGTGCTAAATTATTTCTGGTCATCAAAATTTATTCACCAGTCTTTGCCATCTTGCAATTTATGGGAGAGTGCACAAAGCAGATAAAATAATATAGGAAGCACACCCTCATAGCACGAAGCCTTTGAATTGTAGTACCTGAACTTCAGAATAAAGCCAAAATGTGGGAATTAGGGAATGATTTTTCCCAATTCCATACCCTAAACATTGCAATCCCAAACAAACATTTAATTCACAATTGGTCTCATTAGCTGGATGGTCATAAGTTCTCAGAAAACCAATAATTGCCAACCTAACAAAGTG
This sequence comes from Pictodentalium vernedei, assembly GCA_031216915.1. NCBI lineage: Eukaryota > Metazoa > Mollusca > Scaphopoda > Dentaliida > Dentaliidae > Pictodentalium > Pictodentalium vernedei. The sequence continues at coordinate 93,163,048 of CM062288.1, forward strand.
TAGAAAGTATTGTATGTTTCTTTTCTAATAAAACAAATTCCCAGTTGGAGCCCTCACAGTGTGAATTTTCCTGATGCCATAGGCTCCAGACCCTTTTCCAGAAGGGCAAAATAATCCCTGCATGTGAGTTCTACAATGTTGCAGGAAGGAAAGTGGACAGAGAGGGAGCGTGGTGGCTCGGTAGGTAGAGATGCAGGCTGCAAGCCAAGAGGTCCTCTGTTCGGATCCCACCTGCGGCAACCACATTGTGTCCTTGGACAAGACACTTAATCCCAATTGCCCATGTGGGGGCATGGTGGCATACATAAGGCATACTGCACATCAATGGTGCATTTGTCTTCAACCAATGCTAACCTTGCTTGTGTGGAGTTAGTATGTTGGGGAGTCTGACAGCTGCTCGCCATTGCTCGGTAATTCACTCTGTGTACTCCGGCTTCCTCCACCCATAAAACTGTATGACATGAGGTGACCCTGGCTGTCGAAATTGTCATTAAAATCCAATAAATAAATAAATAGTGGACAGAGAATTTTGATTGGATTGCGACTCAGTCGCAATCTGGTCAAAATTCTTTGTCCACTTCTGTCATCACAGTACAGTGCAATTGTCCAATGTTAAGAAGAATTGAACGTGACCATGATTACACCCTGAAAGAATATGCCACTTTTGTATGGAAATGTTTTCTTTTTCAGTCCAAATCAGTGTTGGAAATCAAAGAAAATATATTGCTGACCAATCAGCATAAAGCACCTTCACATTACATAGGAGATTTTGCTGTCTTTGAAGTGATTGGAACTGGCGGGTTTGGATCAGTGTATAAAGTGAGAAAGAAGACTGCTGGTCAGTCATTTCTTGCACTCAAAGAGGTATATTATTTCTAATAATTGCATCTTTCATATTATTTCTCACTTTTGGAAAGCTTAGTGATTCGATTATTTTGGTAAGGAGTCTGTCCATTTTCAAAATAATTAAACTGAGCTGTGATATTTGTATGTAACAGTGAGCAGATTTGTCTGATTTGTTAGATAATCCAATAGAACCCTGTTAATTGAATCGACACCTTGCCAGCCAGAATTATACAACAGGAATGTTCCATTAACAGGGATTTGGTCACTTTCTAGAGATAAACTGGGTATTTATACTACTGTATCTAGCTCATGCAGCTAAATGCCTCTTCTGGGTGTACTGAGGCTAAATATGTCTATAAACATGGGGAATTTGGTGATTGTTAAGGTATATTTTTATACTGTACCAATGACCCAGACATAGCTGGTGCTAACTCTTAAAAATCTAGGGCCAAACACAAATTTTGCCCCCCAATCCCCAAAATTTGCATCTAAAACCAAAGAAATCATGTCCTGAATGGCCCTCCATACTTCGCCTCTTCTGCGCATGCGCAGTGTCAAGGAGGTCCCGAAATTGGCGCCATTTATCATTCTTTGTTTGGCCCTTCATCAGTTCACATCTGACTGATCTTTGTGCTTGTAAATCTCAGTTTAAATGATGCCAGACACATAAATATTAGAGAAATGGTGGATCTAAAGAGGAAATAGAAGGAGGAGAGGAAAAATGAGTGACAGAAAATAATCAGGGCTGTAACTTAAAATTGTTTAATGAAATTATGTTAAGTTACCTATTTTCGAGGCATGGGCCTGTTGTGGTCATTCTTGCTATAAAGTTACACTGCTTGTTCAGTGTTTTCCTCTCTCCCTTTCCTTTAAGTCCCCCCCCCCCCCCCCCCTTGCTATTCTCCTATGCTTTTGGCATATTTTCTGTAGTATTATTACTAAAATTTCTTGGGAGTTTTAGCTGGGTAACAGAATGAATTCTGTTCTTTTCCCCATGTTTACGTCCTCACCCATGGGTGTTTAGGCATAGTGTTCTGCATCTACCATCTGATGTTCTCCAGTTTCTTCCCTGGAAGTCTCTGTTTTGCATCAGATAGTGTATTATTGGTAACTGATTTCGGGCCATGGTTATCAGTGCCTGGAGTCATGTTTCTGGTGTTTTTACACTTCTTGTTTACATTGACAACAGTCTCTGTGGAGGGGGATTTCTTGTCTTTGTGTTAGTTTAATCATAACAAGATACATTATTATTATTCGTAAGTGTTGCATTAATTTTTAAAAATAGTTTTAAAATTTTTGTCCACACTTAGGCTTGGGATCCATTGGGGCTCAACGTTACTTTTCAGAAACTTGGGCTTTTCTGAAAAAATATTTTTTCAAAAAATTTTTTTTTTTGATTTCAATTATTTTTTCTATGTTAGGCCAAAAAAAAAAAAGGAATTGATTCTCAGGCACCGCCGCATTGAAAAAAATGGCCCGCGTTGGGCCTTTTTATTTGGACCGTCATTGCACGAAAATAGGAAACAGGGAAATTGAAAAGGGACTATTGGTTTTAAGGCCCAAAACCAACGAATAAACAGGTAAATATACACAGGCGTGTGTTAAGTGTGAGAGGGGAAAGGTTTTTGCCATATTTTCAGGAGATTGGGCGCACACGGCAGGGGAATTCAAACGCAAACTTGACTCGGTCGATGTTGGGCGAGTTGTCCAACACAGGCATAACCCACCTTGTCGAATACTAAACGTTAAATTTGCCAGGTACTGGCATCAAGTAAACCTTTTGGCTGTGAAAACACGAATGAGAAATAGTGAGAATAATCGGTACAGGTAAGTATATTTTCGGGGTGGGGAATTATCACTTACTAAAGAAATACAAAAGTCCAAATTCTGCTGACGTGTCATGAACATAACGGGAAAGAATGGGCAAACACTGAATGGAATCTGAAATTCAGATTATTTTTATACTGTACCAATGACCCAGACATAGCTGGTGCTAACTCTTAAAATATAGGGCCAAACACAAATTTTGCCCCCCAATCCCCAAAATTTGCATCTAAAACCAAAGAAAACATGTCCTGAATGGCCCTCCACACTTCACCTCTACTGCGCATGCGCAGTGTCAAGGACGTTCCGAAATTGGCGCCATTAATCATTCTAAGTTTGGCCCTTCATCAGTTAACATCTGACTGATCTTTGTGCTTGTAAATCTCAGTTTAAATGATGCCAGACACATAAATATTAGTGAAATGGTGATTCTAAGGAGGATAGAGAAGGAGGAGAGGAAAAATGTGTGACAGAATATTATCAGGGCTGTAACTTAAAATTTTTTAATGAAATTATGTTAAGTTACCTATTTTCGAGGCAGCAGCCATTTTGTTGTCATTCCTGTTATTTAGTTACACTGATATTTTTATACTGTACCAATGACCCAGACTTAGCTGGTGCTAACTCCACAAAAACCAGGGCCAAACACAAATTTTGCCCCCCAATCCCCAAAATTTGCATCCAAAACAAAAAGAAATCATGTCCTAAAGGACCTCCATAGTACGACTCTACTGCGCATGTGCAGTGATGCAGTCGTCCCGAAATTGGCGCCAAATATCATTCTCTGTTTGGCCCTTCATCAGTCAACATCTCACTGATCTTTGTGCTTGTAAATCTCAGTTTAAAGGATGCCAGACACGTAATTCTTGGAGAAAATGTGATTCTAAGGAGGATAGAAGGAGGAGAGGAAAAAAGAAGTGGCAAAAAATAATCAGGGCTGTACTTAAAATTTTTTGTTGAAATTATGTTAAGTTGCCTATTTTCGAGGCAAACGCCTCTTTTTGTCATTCTTGCTAATTGTTGCACTGCTTATTCAGTGTTTCCTCTCCCCTAACCTTCTAAAGTCCCCCCTTGCAATTCTCCCATGCTTTTGGCATATTTTTGAGAAGTTTCATTTCTAAAAATTCCCTGGGAGAGTTGCTTGGTTACAGAATGTTTTCTGTTATTTTCCCCATAGTTACGTTTTCACCCATGGGTGTATAACGTTGTGTTCTGCATCTTCCATCTGATGTTCTGCAGATTCTCCCCTGGGAGTCTCTGTTTTGCATCAGATAGAGTGTAATTGATGACTGATTCCGGGCCAGTTTTTTCAGTGCCTGGAGTCATGTTTTCTACTGTGTTTACACTGTTTGTTTTCATTGGCAACAGCCTTTTTTGAGGGGGGCTGTTTGCCTTTGTGGTAGTTTATCTCATTATAAGATACATTTATATTATCCGAAAGTGTCTCATTAATTATTTTATATAATTTTAAAATTTTTGACCACACTTTGCCATCGGATCCATCGGGGCTCAACGTTACTTTTCAGCAACTTGGGCTTCTCTGAAAAAATATTTTTTCAAAATTATTTTGTTTTGCAATTGTTTTTTCATTTATTAATGGATCATGTTATTATGTATCTTTGTGTCAGGGGTTTTTGCGAGTAACTAGGACTTATTGTTGTTCTTTCACAATGAAGGGACTTTGTTCAAATTGTAATAGGAAGAAATCTTCCTCTGACTTTCATGATTATTGCATTAATTGTAGTCAGTGTTCTCGCATTAATCCCTGTCCTGTATGTGAACATTGGGATGAGAAACATTGGAAACGTGTGTCACGATATGTTGTTTCTGGAGAAAGGGCGATGCCGGCTCTTTCTCTACAAGGTCACTCTACTCTCTCAGTTTCTATTTCAGAGGAACCAGAACAGGGTGATGTTTCCATGTTATCTTCTTCAAGTGTGCGTCCGTCGTCACAAATAAATACAGAGCTAGCGGCAAAAGTGCTCATGGAGATTAGACAAATGTCGTCCGCTAGCTCGCCCGGTGTAGCGTCCATTCACCGAATGGTTCGGCAGCCGGGTTCGTCCGATGCGGTCCAAGAGGAAATTTTGGGTGATGCGAGCACTATAAAAATAATAGATGCACACCCAGTGATGGCGGATAGTGAACGAGAACGGAGGAAGCCTTTTAGTCCGGTTCCTAGCTCGTCCAGGTCCAGCCGGGGAGAGAGGCCCCTCTCTCGTACAACAACATCTGGGACCAGATGTTGTTGTACAAAATGTGTCTTTAGCGGAGCATACGTCCGTCGCTCGGGACGCTCCGTTGTATAAGCAGTCCGCAGAGACTGTTAAGGCTTCCTCTTCTCGTCGGCGCACACGACCGCACCTTGGCTGCGTGACCTCCGATATTTTGCCAGCTTCGCCGATGAAGGATTCTTCGGCGACCAGGTCACACCATCCGGCAGCCAGGGATTCGAGACCGATGGACTCCGGACGTTCGCATAGGAAAAGTATGCGGGAGCCATCTGATGCGGAGCTGCCCTCGGCGAAGCAGCGAAAGACCGCTCCTCCGCAGGTCTCGACGTCGGACATTCTAGTGCAGATAGCACAGCTTATCGCAGCATCCCAGCAGCCGACAGAAACGGTGTCGGATCGAGAATTATCCGACGGCGCTGGGTCGGTACGCTCCGCCGAAGCATCGGGGGCGGACGACCGGGAACATCGGGAGGTCCGACCGGATGGTGAAAGGGATACGGATGAATTGGAGCTATCCCTTTCGGAACAACACAAAGCTGCCGTGGACTTCATCCGGCACTTTCTTCCTCAAGTTGTTCCGTCGGGCCAGACTGCTGCGCTTCCGGACAGGAGAATTATAGCGTCATTGGACTCTGATTTTTTCGAGCGGTTCAGGGACATCGCTCCCGAGTTTCCGTCGCAGTCCAATAATGTTGCAAGAACATTTGAATTATTGAACGACGCTATTTTTAAACTTGCTTCCAGGACGGGGAAAGCAGGCTTCTTGTCCGCAAATACTCTCAACCTGCCTTTCATTAATGAAAGGAATAAATTCGACACGGCAGGTCAGGGTATACCGAGAGTTCCTCTGCGTATGGACGACGAGGCGGAAGACTTAGAGCTATCATTACCGTCGTCAGCTTCTATTCCAACCGCAGTGTTGGAAACAGCTATTGCGTCTAACAGAGCCAATTTAGATGCCTTATCTTACGCAGATCACCTTACTAAGGCGTTATCACTGCGTCTTCAAGGGGAAGAGTTTCAGGATATACAATCCTCCTTAAGACTTCTTTCAAGGGCAGTAGCTTATTCCACGTGTAACTCCGCCCTTTCAGTGGCAAATCTGGAGTTGGTTAGACGTGACGCAGCCCTGTCTACATCCACACTAGTGGATTCTAAGGTGAAGAACTCTCTTAGAGTCGCTTCGGTCTCAGGAGATCTTCTCTTTAACGGCAAGCTTTCCGCTATTTATGATAATATTAAAAAGAAAGCTAGTGATTCTCTGTTGTTTAGATCCGCTCCTAAAAGGTCGGATACAGCAGACACGAATAAGGCGGGCACTTCTGGGTCTTATCCGCCCAAGAGAGGTTCCTATAGAGGTTCCGGTGCGTCCTCTAGCTCTTATTCGAGAGACCGTCAGGATAGTGACTCTCGTTCGGGACGTCCTTCAGGCCGGGACAATCGGTCGGACGCCCCGAGGTCGACGAGGCGAGGTGTGGGTCGTGGAAGACGTGGTTTCTCCTACCGCAGGCCTCGCAGATCCAGGAGGTGATGGCTTAAACCTCTATCGCGTTCCGGTTGGCGGAAGGTTGTCGAGTTTTTCTCAAGAGTGGGCGTCGATTACGGACGACCCGTGGGTGAGAGGAGTGACTTCGGAAGGTCTAAAGATATCCTTCAAACGAAAGCCTCCATTAACTCGAAGTCCAAAGTGGACTCATCTTCCGTCAAACCCTCAGAAAAGAGACGCTCTGCTATCAGAGGTGCAGTCTCTTTTAATGAAGAACGCGGTAGAGGTCGTAGAAAACCAGGAATCGCTGGGATTCTACAGCCATCTGTTTCTGGTTCCGAAACCAGACGGCTCGTTCCGTCCAGTCATAGATTTGAGCTGGATAAACAAGCTGATCGTCGCTCCGAAGTTTTATATGGAGACGATTCGATCGGTCAGAGCGAGTATTCGGGTGAACGATTATGCAACGAGCATAGATCTCAAAGATGCGTACTTTCACGTCATGGTACATCCGACATTCCGAAAGTATCTACGCTTCGCAGTCCTAGGAGTGGTGTATCAGTTCCGGGCCATGTGCTTCGGATTGAATCTAGCACCCTGGGCTTTCACTCGGGTAATGAACTCGGTAATGATCTACTTCCGAGCTCATTCGTCTGCGGTAACGTCGGCCTACCTGGACGACATTCTTCAGAGGTACGGCAACGAGTTAACGCTTCAGAACGATGTTCAGAATCTTCTTCTATTGCTCCGACGTCTCGGTTTCATAGTAAACGAGGAGAAGTCGGATCTGGTGCCGTCCAAGTCATTCACTCATCTGGGAATGAGCTTCGAGACGCACAACAATCTCGTTCGTCTGCCGTTAACCAGAGCGAAATTAGTCAGTTGTTACGCTCGCTATTGTCTGAATACAGACAAAGTCACGGCGAGAGAATTTATGAGACTGATAGGTCTGTGCGGAGCCGCCGCGGATCTCATTCCGATGGGACGGCTACGCACACGGCCTCTTCAAATTTTCCTGACTCAGAATTGGAGTGTGAAAATTCATTCGCTCGATGTAGACGTTCTCTTGTCAGATCAAGTGAAACAAGAGATTCAGACTTGGGCAAACATTCAGTGGTTAACTCAAGGAATTCCGCTGCAGTTGCCGGATCCGAGTTTTACCATTATGACGGATGCCAGTCAAACAAGTTGGGGTGCATCATTAATCCCAACGGATTCGAGATGCCAGGGTCTTTGGGATCCGCAATTCCTGTGCAAGCACATAAACATCAAGGAAATGATGTCAATTTGGCTTGCGTTACGTCACTGGATGGACATTATTCACGATGCTCATGTCCAAATCCTATCCGACAATACGACAGTAGTGGCGTATATACGGAATCAGGGAGGCACTCATTCAGTTCCGTTGTTCAATCTAACGGAAAGAATCCTTCTGTTTGCGTTGGAACATCACGTTCTTCTTTCGGTCCGTCACATACCGGGTCGTCTGAATGTGCTAGCAGACTCCCTTTCACGAAAGGGTCGCTTGTTGCCGTCGGAGTGGACTCTCAACAAACAAGTATTCAATCAGATTTGCTACCAATGGGAACGGCCAATGATAGACTTATTTGCGACACATCTCAACAATCAGTTGCAAACGTATGTGTCCCCGTGTCCGGATCCAAGAGCATTTGCAGTAGACGCTCTGTCGATCCCTTGGGACGGAATGATAGGATATGCGTATCCTCCAGCGCCGTTAATTCAACAAGTATTGCTAAAGATAAAACAATCTCAATGCAAGATTCTGTTGGTAGCATCTCTGTCGCCACAGAGACCGTGGATAAATCTACTCAGGTGTCTGTTGTGGGACCTACCGCGGAAGCTCCCTCCACGAGAGGATCTTCTTTGGCAGGGGAAATCACGCCAACTACATCACAACCCGCAAGGTCTCAACCTTCACGTTTTTCCGTTGTGCGGTCCTTCTTGCATGACAAGCACTTTACAGGACGAGCAGTGGACGCGATTTCTAACTGTAGGAGGACCTCCTCTTCGCTAAACTATGCGGCTAAGTGGAAGGTTTTCCGTCGTTGGTGTAGGGATCATTCTGTTGATATATTTGATCCCTCTATACCAGACATTGCTAACTTTCTAGTATACTTGTTTGACGAAATCAAACTGCAACCTGTTACTATAAAGGGTTATAGATCTATGTTATCTGATACCTATGCACATCATGATAGTTTACAAATTGGATCTAATGTCTCTTTATCGAAATTGGTTAGAAACTTTTCGATAAATAGACCCAGAACTCTTAGATTAATTCCTAAGTGGAATTTAGCTTGGGTTCTCCTTAAATTGAAGGAAAAGCCATTTGAACCTCTTGGGACAGTAGATTTCAAATTCTTATCTTATAAGACAGCTTTTCTCTTAGCTTTCTCTTCTGCCAGAAGAGTCAGTGAGCTTCATGCACTATCGGTGGATGATTCTCATTATCGTAGTGTTGGGAACACTATCACCTTCACTACTAATGTCGGTTTTTTAGCTAAGAATCAGGCTCCTAATAAATATCCGGAACCTATTGTTATTAAGGCTCTTCCGTCTTCAGACGGGCGTAGGCCTTTACTCTGTCCTGTTAGAGCACTACGTATCTATAAACAGAGATCTCAGTTCATCAGAAAGGGACGGAAACGTTTCTTTCTGTCTTTGATGCCTAATAGAAAGGACATTTCAGTCCATTGTATTGCTAGATGGATTCAGTTAACTATCCGTACTGCGTATGAAGATTTATCTTCTTCTCAGCACTCTGTGCTTAAGATTTCTGCTCATGAAGTAAGAGCTCTTTCTACTTCCTGGGCTTATGCTAATAGTGTTGCTATTACAGATTTAATGAAGGCTGCTTATTGGTCTCAGCCATCCACATTTACTAATTTTTATCTCAGAAATATTGAGTCCATTTCTGGAGACCTGCATTGTTTAGGTCTGTTATCTGTTGCTCAGAATGTCGTCCACTAAACAGTTGCAACTATAGTTATGCAGGCTTTCTGTTCTGGCAGTGACTCCGTCCGACTGCCCTCTTCGCTCTGGGCTATTTGACCCAGGGCAAGGGGAAGGGGGGGGGGGGGGGCAGGTGTTCCCTTAGGTCACCTGCTTTATAGTGAAAAGCAAGGGAATGCCTCCTCCAAGACAGTATTTCTGAGTCGCTTCCGGGATGGTTTTAAAGTGTAATATTAATGTTTATTTTCATTCATGTCTTATTTTTAAAGTGTAGCTCGGTGTGAAGCATTTGTATATGTCAAGTGTCAAACGGGCTTTAATATACAATACTCGGACACTTTTAAATGATTATAAAGAGTCTCAATTCTCTGGACTACTTTATTTATTGGCTTGCTTTAAAAATAATTAGTATAAGGGTTATACTGGATGTTAATAGAGAACATGAATGTTATTGTGCTCAATTATTAAGGGTAGTGTATCTTTCTAATTTAAATATTAAATAAGAAAGATACATGTAAAGCCTAATACTCCTTTTCTCCTTAAGGGGTTACCTCTTTATTTTATAATTGAGCTTATTGGATTTTCCTCTATGTCCTAGGCCCTCCAGCCTGTTTACTATTCAGCTAAGTCTGGGTCATTGGTACAGTATAAAAATGTTAAAAAATTTATAGTAATTTATATATTTTTTATACTTACCAATGACCCAGACGGGGATGGCCCTCCCTGAGTTGGGAACTCTTGCCACCCCGCTGAGTACATAGCGCTGACCAGGCACTGCCAGTAAGAATGATATTTGGCGCCAATTTCGGGACGACTGTGTCACTGCGCATGCGCAGTAGAGTCGTACTATGGAGGTCCTTTAGGACATGATTTCTTTTTGTTTTGGATGCAAATTTTGGGGATTGGGGGGCAAAATTTGTGTTTGGCCCTGGTTTTTGTGGAGTTAGCACCAGCTAAGTCTGGGTCATTGGTAAGTATAAAAAATATATAAATTACTATAAATTTTTTAACTTTTCAGTGTTTTCCTCTCTCCCTTTCCTTTTAGTCCCCTCTTGCTATTCTCTCATGCTTTTGGCATAGTTTCTGTAATTATTATTACTAAAATTTCTTGGGAGTTTTAGCTGAATAACAGAATGAATTCTGTTCTTTTCCCCTTGTTTACGTCTTCACCTATGGGTGGTTAGGCGTTGTGTTCTGCATCTACCATCTGATGTTCTGCAGTTTCTTCCCTGGAAGTCTCTGTTTTGCATCAGACAGTGTATTTTTGGTAACTGATTTTGGGCCTGGGTGCCTGGAGTCTTATTTTAGTGTTTTTACACTCATTGTTTACATTTACAACAGCCCTCTGTGTGAGGGGGGGATTTCTTGAAAATAATATCTTGATGTTAATTTAATCATAACTAGATACATTATTATTGTTCGTAAGTGTTGCATAAATTGTTTAAAATATTTTTAAATTTTTTGTCCACACTTAGGCTTGGGATCCATTGGGGCTCAACGTTACTTTTCAGAAACTTGGGCTGTTCTGAAAAAATATTTTTTCAAAATATTTTGATTTCAATTATTTTTTCTATGTTAATGGATCATATTATTATTATGTATTTTGATTGTCAGGGGTTGGTGCGAGTACCAGGACTTTGTTTTCTTTTCACATTGAAAGGATTTTGATCAATTGTAATAAGAGGAAGTCTTCCTCTGACTTTTATAATCATTCTATATGTGGTCAGGGTACTCGCATTAACTCCTGTTCTGTATCTGATGATTTCGATGACAACATGGGAAGCGTATGTCACGGTATGTTAGTGGGGAATTGGACATTCCGGTCCTTTCCCCGCAGGGTCACTCTACTTTATCAATTTCTATTTCAGACGATCAAGATTAGGGTGATGTATCTGTGATGTCTTCCAACAGTGTGCCTCCGTCGTCACAATTAATGAAGGGCTAGCGGAAAAGTGCTCATGTAAATACGCCAATTGCCTAAGAGGACCCTAGTAGGTTCGACGGCCTTTGACGTCCGCTAGCTCGCCCGGTGTAGCGTCCATTCATCGAATGGTTCGGCAGCCGGGTTCGTCCGTTGCGGTCTAGAAGGAGTTTTGGGGTGATGCGAGCACTATAAATCAACCAAATGCACACCCAGTGACGGCGGATTAGAGGGAGAACAGAGGAAGCCTTTTAGTCCGGTTCATAGCTCGTTCTGGTTCATCCGGACGGCGAGCGAGAGAGGCCCCTCTTTCGTACAACAACAGGCGGCCCCAGATGTTGTGGTACAAAATGTTTCGCATTCGGAGCATACGTCCGCCGCTCGGGACGCTCCGACATATAGTCAGTCCGGAGAGACTGTCAATAAGGCTTCCTCATTCTCATGGTAGCGCACACGACTGCTCTTGGCTACGTGACCTCGGATATCCAGTCAGCTTCGCCAGTCAGAGAATCATCGGCGACCAGGTCAAACCATCCGGTAGCCAGGGACACGAGGCCTGCAGACTCCGGACGTTCGCATAGGAAAGTGTGCGGGAGTCAACGTACACGGAGCTTCCGGCGGCAATGCATCGTAAGACCGCTACTGCACAGGCCTCGGGGACGGACGTGCTATCCTAAATAGCACAGCTTATCGTAGCATCCCAGCAACAACTGAATCTGTCGCATAATGTTTTATCCGACGATGCTGGGTCGGGACGCTCCGCGGAAGCGGGTACGGACGTCCGAAAATTTCATCCGGTCCGACGGGATACCGAAAGGGATTCGGAGGATTTCGAGCTTTCCCTTTCGGAACAACTTATGCTGTTGTGTATGTCATCTGACTTGATCTTCTACAGGTTCTTTCGTCGGACCAGAATGCTGCGATGCCGGATAAGAAACTGATAGCGTCGGTGGACTTAGAAATTTTTGGTTCGGTTCAGGGACATCGTCCCTCAGTTCCGACATAGTCCAATAATGTCACACAAACTTTCGAATTATTGAACGACGCTATATATTTATTATTATGCTTGCTATTACCAAGCATTTCTGGTTTCTTGTTCGCAAAGTTACGGAGATGTCTTTCAAAGTGTGCCTCTGTCGTCATAGTTAATGAAGAGCTAGCGGCAATAAGTGCTCATGGAATATGTGTATCGCCTAAGAGGTCCCTTGTAGGATCGACGGAGTGACATTCGCTAGCTCACCCGGTGTAGCGTACATTCATCGAATGGTTCGGCTGCCGGGTTCGTCCGTTGCGGTCTAGGAAGGAGATTTGGGTGATGCGAGCACTATAATTACTTTAGTACTCACCCAGTGACGGCGGATTGAGGACAGATCGGAGGAAGCCTGTTAGTCCGGTTCCTGGCTTGTCCAGGTCCGTCCGGGCTGTGAGCGAGAGAGGTCCCTCTCTCGTCCAACAACATAGGGGACCGCATGTTGTGGTTCAGATATTTTACATTCGGAGCATATGTCCGTCACTCGGGACGCTCCGTTATATTGACAGTCCGAGAGACTGTCGATAATGCTTCCTCATCCTCACAGCAGTGCACACGACCGCACATTGGCTACGTGACCTCGAGTATCCGATCAGTTTCATCATTCAGTGATTCCACGGCGAACAGGTCACGCCATCCGGTAGCCAAGGGACACGAGGCCTATACACTCTGTTCGCTCGCATATTGTAGTATGCACGGGGTAACGATCACGGAGCTTCCAGCGGCAATGCATTGTAGGACCGCTTCTCCATAGGCCTCAGTGACGGACGTGCTATCCGAGTTAGCACAGTTTTTTCGCAGCATCCCAGCAATCGACAGTTTCTTGGTCGAATCAGGAATTATCTGACGGCGCTGGGTCGGTGCGGTCCGCGGTTGCATCAGGTACGAACGACCGAACGCTTTATAGGGTCCGACAGGATGGCGAAAGGGATTCGAAAGATTTCGAGTTTTCCCTTTCGTAGCATCGGAAGCTGCCATACATATCTTCCGGCATTATCTTCCAGTGATTGTTATTTCGGACTACATTGCTGCGATGTTGGATAAGAGACTTATAGCGTCATTGGACACGGAATTTTGGATCGGTTCAGGGACATTGTCCCTGACTTACCGACACAGTCCAATAATGTCATTAGAACATGTGTATTATTTATCGACGCTATATATATATAAGCCTGCTACCAAGCATGATAGTTTAGTTTCTTGTCCGCAATTCTCATTTCTGCCTTTTATCATTTATACGAATAATTTATTTTGGCAGAACAGGGCATACCGAGAGTTCATATGCATCTAGACGGCGTGGTTAAAGACTGGAAATAATCTTTTTCGCCGTCTATGTCTTTTCCAACCACAATGTTGGAAACGACAATAATGTCTAATAGACTTACCTTAGACGCTTTATCATACGTAATCCGCCTTACTGAGGCGTTATCATTACGTCTTCAAGAGAAAGAATTCCGGGATATAATCCTCAATGTGATTTCTTTTGAGGGCAGTAGTTTGTTCACGTATAACTCAGCCCTTCAGTGGCTGCTTGGAGTTGGTTAGACGTGATGCAGCCCTAGCTACATCCACGCGCGTGGATAGTAAGGTGAAGAACTCTCTCAGAGTCGCTTCGTTCTCGGAGAAGCTTCTCTTCGACGGCAACTTTTCAGCAATCCATGAATTGCTCGATTTACACGTTCTCTTGTCTATCTAGTGTAGCAAGAGATTCAGACTGGGGCAAACATTCGGTGGTTGACTCAGAGAGTGCCACTGCAGTTGCCGGATCCGAGTTTTATAATTATGACGGTTGCCAGTCAAACAGGTTGGGATTTAATATTGATTCCAACGGATTCGAAGTGCCAGGGTCTTTGGGTTCCGCAGTCTCTAAGCAAACACTTATCTTCCACGGAATAATGTTTTTTTTAGGCTTGCTTTATGTCATTGGATGAACATTATTCAGAAACGCATGTCCAAATCCTGTCCGTTAATTCGACAGTAGTGGCGTATCTCCGGAACCAGGGAGGCACTCATTCGTTTCCGTTATTCAATTTAATGGAAAGAATCCTTCTGTTTGTTTTAATACACCAAGTTCTGCTTCGGTCCGTCATATTCCGGGTCGTCTGAATGTATTAGCAGACTCCCTTTCACGGAAGGGTCGCTTGTTGCCATCAGAATGGACTCTCAACAAACAGGTATTCAATCAGATTTGCTACCAATGGGAGCGGCCAATGATAGACTTATTTGCGACACAACTCAACAATCAATTGCAGACGTATGTGTCACCATGTCCGGATCCCCGAGCATATGCAGTAAACGCTCTATCGTTCTCGTGGGATGGAATGATAGGATATGCGTATCCTCCAGCGCCATTGATTCAGCAAATATTGCTAAGATAAAACAATCACAATACAATTCTGTTGGTAGCATCTCTGTCTCCACAGAGACCGTGGATAAATTTACTCAGGTGTCTGCTGTGGGACTTACCACGAAAACTTCCTCCACGAGAGGATCTTCTTTCGCTGGGGAAATCGTGTCAACTTCATCACAACCCGCAAGGTCTCAACCTTCACGTATTCCGTTGTGTGGTCCTTCTTGCACGGCAGGACGAGCAGTGAATGCGATTTCTAACTGTAGCAGGACCTCCTCTTCGCTATACTATGCGGCTAAAGTGGAAGGTCTTTCGTCGTTGGTGTAGGGATCATTATGTTGATATTTTTGATCCCTCCATACCAGACATTGCAAACTTTCTAGTATACTTGTTTGACGAGATCAACTGCAGCCTGTTACTATTAAAGGTTATAGGTCTATGTTATCTGATACCTATGCACACCATGATAGTTTACAATTGGATCTAATGTCTCTTTATCTAAATTAGTGGGAAACTTTTCGATAAATAGACCGAGAACCCTTAGATTAATTCCTAAATGGAATTTAGCTTGGGTTCTTCTTAAACTAAAAGAAAACCATTTGAGCTTCTTGAGACAGTAGATTTCAAATTCTGGTCTTATAAGACAGCATTTCTCTTAGCTTTCTCTTCTGCTGAAGAGTCAGTGAGCTTCATGCACTATCGGTGGACGATTCTCACTTTCGTCGTATCGGGAACACTATTACCTTTACTACTAATGTTGGATTTTTGGCTAAGAATCAGGCGCCTAATAAATATCTGGAACCTATTGTTATTAAGGCCCTTCCGTCTTCAGACGGGCATAGGCCTTTACTCTGTCCGGTTAGAGCTTTATGTTTTTATAAACAAGATCTCAGTTTATCAGAAAGGACGTAAAAGCTTCTTCTGTCTCTGATGCCTAATAGAAAGGACATTACGGTCCATTCTATTGCTAGATGGATTCAATTAACTATCTGTACTGCTTATGAGAGTTTATCATCTTTGACTCAGCAGTCTGTGCTTAAGATTTCGGCTCATGAAGTAATAGCTCTTTCTACATCTTGGGCTTCTGCAAATAGTGTTGCTATTACAGATTTAATGAAGGCTGCATATTGGTCTCAGCCATCCACATTCACGAATTTTTATCTCAGAAATATTGAGTCCATTTCTGGAGACCTGCATTGTTTAGGTCTATTATCTGCTGCTCAGAATGTCGTTCACTAAACAGTTGCAACTATAGTTATGTAGGCTTTCTGTTCAGACAGTGACTCTGTCTTGTAGCCCTCTTCGCTCTGGGCTATTTGACCCAGGGCAAGGGGAAGGGGGGGGGGGGAGGGTGTTCCCTTGGGTCACCTGTTTTTTAATGAAAACAAGGGGATACCTCCTCCGGAGTCAGTAATTCTGAGCTGTTACTGGGATGGTTTTAAAGTGAAACGTTAATGTTTAAAAAATTCATTCATGTCATATTTTTAAAGTGTAGCATTTGAATATGTCACGTGTCAAACGGGCGTTAATATTCAATCCTCGGACTCTTTTAAAAGAGTATAAAGAGTCTCAATTCTCTGGACTAACTTTATTTATTGGCTTACTTTAAAAATAATTAGTATAAGGATTATACTGGATGTTAATAGAGAACATGAATGTTATGATGCTCAATTATGGAGGGTGTTGTGTCTTTCTAATTTATCATAAATAAGAAAGATACATGTAAAGCCTAATACTCCTTTTCTACTCGAGGGGATGACTCTATTTTATATAGTTGAGCTTATTGGATTTTCCTTTATGTCCTAGGCCCTCCAGCCTTTTTACTATTCAGCTATGTCTGGGTCATTGGTACAGTATAAAAATCTTAAAAAATTTATAGTAATTTATATATTTTTTATACTTACCAATGACCCAGACAGGGATGGCCCTCCCAGGAGTTGGGAACTCATACCTCCCCGCTGAGTACATAGCGCTGACCAGGCACTGATTGTAAGAATGATAAATGGCGCCAATTTCGGGACCTCCTTGACACTGCGCATGCGCAGAAGAGGCGAAGTATGGAGGGCCATTCAGGACATGATTTCTTTGGTTTTAGATGCAAATTTTGGGGATTGGGGGGCAAAATTTGTGTTTGGCCCTAGATTTTTAAGAGTTAGCACCAGCTATGTCTGGGTCATTGGTAAGTATAAAAAATATATAAATTACTATAAATTTTTTAACTTTCTTGAAAAATTACAAGATTTTTTTATTCAAGTAGCAGTAGTTTACTCCATAACCTGTCTTCAATTAGCAGGTTATATTTGTACTGAAGGTATGTTAACTGATTTGGTGTTTGGAAGTCATATTCAAGAGATGTCCAGTTAACCCTTTACCTAACGAATCGGCTACATCTACCAGCGTAATTCTCAAATTAAGCAGTTGAAAAAAATCGATTTTTTTAAAAAATTAACAAAATTTCAACAAAAACATATCATGTGACTGCTCATTGCAACACGATCCTTATGTTCAACAAGTTGATAAAAGCAAAATATCTGCAGCAGATATGTTTTGTTTGTTTAGGTTTTTTTCTTTTTCTCCATTGATTATTCTTGCTGTGCCATTTCTTTCCACCCCCCCCCCCCCCTCCCAGAAAATGATTACAGGTTTTGGTATTATCAATGGAGAATGTTGAAAACTGAAATTTATTTTTTGCTTGATAATGCACAAAATGTTTGAACAATACCCTCTGATCTCTCCTGTGGCTTGGAAGGAAATGCTTGTAGTTAGTAGTAGTTAGCATCACATGTCATTTTTTTCACAACTGTAGTGAGTCTAAGAGACTTAAACTTAGGTCATTGAAAAAAGTATTGTTTCTCATGGTCCTCCCGTGTCATTGATAGTCTGCCTCATATTTTTTTTAACCTGGTATGTTTTTAACAAATGGAATGTTTTGTTCCTACCGTCAGTATACTTAGAATTAACAATTCTCCAGTTAGCTAATTCTTTGAAAACTGTTGAGTAACAAATTAATATGCTGGAAAATGTTGACATAAAAAAAAAAACAGCTGTTGAATCACTTTGATGATACTATTTTGCACTCTTAGGACTAAAAATTTAACAATTATATCTTGTTTGACAGAGCTCATCAAACTCTGTCAAAGAAGATACTGCTTGTTAAATTTTCAGCTGCCACAATGGAAAATTTTGCTGTTGAGAACATTGGTTTTTTGGAATCAGAGTGCCAAAAGTTGATTTTGTGGCTGTTTTCTTTAGGCTGGAGTTTTATTATATCACTACTTTTTAAAAGTAGGGTACACTGTATTGTCACCATCTGTCTGTCCATACATCCATCCGTATGTAGTTGTCCATACAAGTTCATAACTTAGGTGATAGTGGTCCAATCTTGATGAAATCTTACATGGATATCAAGTTTGACATGTCCTTTCAGCCACATATCAAGTTATGCTCTCTGCACCTTCCATTATGAGTTATCCCTTATTATACTTTGTCTGTTCATCCTTCCTTCCATCCGTTTGTTTGTTTGTCCGTCTGTCACACTCGTTTCCAGACAATAACCTTTGTACCATTGGTCTCACAATGCTCATACTTCACAGGTAGGTTGCTTGAAATGGGATGATGAATGGGATTGCTCTTGGTATCTGTAGGTCAAAGGTCAAGGTCACTTACTATAAATAGAATTTTTGGTTTCTGTGCAGTAACGTTAGTTTTCTTTTGTCTATGAAGCTATAACTTCCTATTGTGGTTGCATTCAAGATGTCGATCATTGGGATTGTGTTTGGGGTCAATTGGTCAAAGGTCAAGGTCACCTTTACTATAAATAGATTTTTGATTTCCGTGCAATAACTTTAGTTTTTTGTGTACAAAGCTGTAACTTCATACTGTGGTTGCATTCGTGATGTCTATCGTGAGGGATTACATTTGGGGTCAGTAGGTCAAAGGGTCAAGATCATCATTACTATAAATAGATTTTTTGGTTTCCGTGCAATAACCTTAATTTTCTTTTGTGTACTAAGGTATAACTTCATATTGTGGTTGAGTTTGGAATATCGATCATTGGGATTGTGTTTGGGGTCAATAGGTCAAAGGTCACCATTACTATAGATTTTTGGTTTCCATGCAATAACTTTAGTAATCTTTAGTGTACGAAGCTATAACTTCAATCTGTGATTGGATTTGAGATGTCGATTATTGAGATTGCATTTGTCAATAGGTCAAAGGTCAAGGGCACTGTTACTACAAATAGATCTTTGGTGTCCACGCAATAACTTTAGTTTTCTTTTGTGTAGGAAGCTATAACTTCATTGTCTCCCTAAAAAAAGTTTCGGGAGATTATAGTAATGAGTGATGTCCATCCATCCATCCATCCATCCAAGATGTCCCGCAGTGTGTCGAGACATCTGTCCATCTGTCCAAAACACTTTGGCGTCCAAGTTTTAACTTGCGTTTGGGTGAATAGATCATAACCAAATTTGGTATACAGCTTACTTGGAGGTAATGCAGGTTAAGTTTGAAAATGGACATGGTCCATTTATTTTCATCTGAGTTATGGTCCTTTTTCGACAGGAAACATGTTTTTTGTATTGTTTGAATTTTAACTTGAGTTGGGGTGAATTGATTGCAACCAAATTTGATATGCATCTTACTGGGGAGGAAATACATCACCTTCAGATGGCTGAATGGCAAAGGGGGTGGGGAGGGTGTTTCTCGTGAGCCTTCGCTCACTTTGCTTTTATTTCATTGAGAAATAGACAATTTTTATCCATATGAGTTCATAACTGACCGATCTTGAGAAAATTGTATATTCATGTCCAGCATGACATGCCCTTTCAGACGTGTATTAATTTATGCTGTCCACATATTCCTCTTATGAGTTATGCCCTTTTTTTCTGTTGAGAAACAGACATTTTTTGTTCATACGAGTTCATAATAGCCGATAGTGGTCTGTCCTTAATGAAATCCAACATGGATGTTCAGTGTGACATGTGCTTTTAGACACATATCAAGTTATGCTGTCTGTGCATTCCATTTTGAGTTATGTCCCTTTTTCATTGAGAAATAGACATGTTTTTCCTCACATTTATTTATTTATTTATTTATTTATTTATTTATTTATTTATTTATTTATTGGGGTTTAATGACACTTTTGACAGCCAGGGTCACCTAGTGTCGGAGAGTTTACAGGCGGAGGAAGCCATGGGGAACCACCAAGCAACTTTGAGGCTCCCCAATTGGTTGAAGACAAGTACACTGTCTTTGTGCAGTATATCTTTGTACACAACACCACTTGCCCCCTCATGGGCAATGGGGATGAAGTGTCTTGCCCAAGGACAGAATGCGGTTACTGCAGGTGGGATCCAAACCGAGTACTTCTCGGCTTGCAGCCCGCACCTCTATATACTGAGCCACCTTTTTCCTCACAAATTCATAACTCAGCTGAGAGTTTCCAATCTTAATGAAATCTTTCATGGATGTCCAATATGACATGCCTTTTCAGACATGTATCAAGCTATGCTGTTGACTCTTTCCACTTGAGTTATTCCACTTTTCCTTTTGTCTGATTTTGTGCAAAAAAAAACAAAAGAAACTAGCATGGGGTGGGCGGGATATAATGAGTATTGAAGGATTTCAGTTGTTTTTATGCAAAAAGTATTAGCACTTGGCATGGATGGATGGGGTCCATTGGGTTCATGTCAATAATCATTTTTGATTGTGTCCATCTGGATACAGCCCCATCCCTCGATTTAACAGCAATGGAGGTATGCCAGCTCCACTTGTGCAATCTCTTGTTTGTGGTCTGTTAAAAATGATAAATGTTCTTCATACATTAAGTCTATATAAAAAATTTCTATTTCTCAAGTAGTTTTTCCTGAATTTTATGATGAGACAGGGAGGTTTTTTTTTGTTTTATCAATTCACAAAACAGTCCTGCAAATACTTGGAATTAGAAATCCAAATCCTTATTCTATTATGCAGAAAAAAAAATTTTTTCAGATATAAACATTCCTCAAATTGCATTTTCAAATTTTCCCAACTATATCTTCTTTGACATAGCTCAGAGACCTTTGTCAAACAAGTTATTATACGCTGTTAAATTTTTAGAGCATCATCAATGAGATTTTCAGGTTAAAAAGAAACTATGTGGTGGCAGATTTTCAATGATGAGGTGGGTGCCTGAGAAACAAGATTTTTGTTTCAATAGTCTTATCTGGCTACATATGTAAAATTAAAAAAATATCACTATCAAGGGCACATGCTTGCAATTGTAGCTGTAAGTGGCATTTAGTTATGCCAGGAATGTCTCCACCCACTTCTTATATCTCATATGCAACTGTTTTTTATTTCAAAATCAACCACATGGTTGTAAACAAGGATGTATGTATTTAATTTCAGATTCAGTTGCAAGGTCCAGCCTTTGGTAAGAACTCTCAGGAAAGGGAAAGAAGTGTTGGGGAGATGATGAATGAACTTTCAATTGTTAAAGAACAGTTGAAGCATCCAAATGTTGTTAGATATTATAAAACTTTTGTTGAAAGTAAGTATTTCTTTTATTTATCTCATAAATGGACATTTATTCAATTAATAATGCCTGGCATAAATTTCTGCTTATACAGTAGAATCCTCTTAATTGAATATCCATTTTGCCAGTGAAAATTATTCAATTAACAGGAGCTCTGTCAAACAAGATATAATAGAATAAATGCCTGTGTTGGATGTAGTGAGGCCAAAAAGGTTGATAAATGAGGGGTATTTGGTGCCTGTCACAGTAATGTTTCCGACATATTACAAAAATTTATATACAATTAACAGGAGTTTACTCTACAACCCATATGCAATTAACAGATCAAATTTGTACTGAAGGTATGGTAAATGGTTTTGTGTTTGAAAATTATATTCAATTAACAGGGATATACAATTAAGAGATATCCACTGTACCACACTTGGGAAATAAATTTTTTCATTGTGTTTAACACTGAAAACATTTGTATCTATACCCGTGATATCACTAACTTCATCACATTTCCACAAAGATGTTCCCATGCAATGCTTCAATTTTAGTTAAAACCAGTAAGTCTCAAACCTTTTCTCGTAGATGTTTTTTTTTTTCATTTTGAACGGAGATAACAGAAAAATGCTTTATACAGAAAAGGAAATAACTATGTAATGTGTCAAAATCGATATTTTAGCCCACTTGTATCATCAATTATTTAACCTGCTTACCAAGGCTCACAGATTAACTAATTGGGGGCTAGATTATTTTTTCTTGCTGAATTTGTTCATCAATATTTGTTTTATTATTGCCACTCTCCAATAATTTGTAATAAAACAATTTGATATAAATGAAATATTTGCATTTGACTGAAAAAGGAACATGAATGAGGAAAATTGTGGCTTTTGCTCTGATACCCTCATTTTTTTTTTGAAAGTCCTGATAGTGGCTTCCAGCTCTCATCCAGTTAAATATTTAATCCTACTTATTGGATATAAATTTATGTTAATTATTCTATATATATGGGAGCATGGTGGCTCAGTAGGTAGAGATGCAGGCTGCAAGCTGAGAGGCTCTTGGTTGGAATCCCACCTGTGGCAACCACATTATGTCCTTGCGAAGACATTTAATCCCAATTGCCCACATGGGGGCTCGGTGGCGGCACAGTTGCATTGTGTACTAAGGCATACTGCACATCGATGATGCACTTGTCTTCAACCAATGCTAACCTTGTTTGTGTGAAGTTAGTACATTGGGGAGTCTGACAGTTTGTCTGACATTGCTCGGTGGTTCTCTCTGAGCATTCTGGCTATCCCCACCCTTAAAACTGTCTGTGACACAAGGTGACCCTGGCTGTCAAAAGTGTTATAAAACCTCAATAAATAAATAAATTATTCTATATTTAACCTTTTACCCAACGTAACAGCCAAAACTGGGCAGCGCTATTCTCAAAAATCGCCAATTAAGATTTTTATACTGTACCAATGACCCAGAGATAGCTGGTGCTAACTCTTAAAAATATAGGGCCAAACACAAATTTTGCCCCCCAATCCCCAAAATTTGCATCTAAAACCAAAGAAATCATGTCCTGAATGGCCTTCCATACTTCACCTCTACTGCGCATGTGCAGTGTCAAGGACGTCCTGAAATTGGCGCCATTAATCATTCTTTGTTTGGCCCTTCATCAGTTAACATCTGACTGATCTTTGTGCTTGTAAATCTCAGTTTAAATGATGCCAGACACATAAATAGTAGAGAAATGGTGATTCTAAGGAGGATATAGAAGGAGGAGAGGAAAAATAAGTGACAGAAAATAATCAGGGCTGTAACTTAAAATTTTTTAATGAAATTATGTTGAGTTACCTATTTTCGAGGCAAGAACCTGTTGTTGTCATTCTTGTTATCAAGTTACACAGCTTGTTCAGTGTTTTCCTCTCTCCCTTTCCTTTAAGTCCCCCCTTGCTATTCTCCCATGCTTTTGGCATATTTTCTGTAATATTATTACTAAAATTTCTTGGGAGTTTTAGCTGGGTAACAGAATGAATTCTGTTCTTTTCCCCATGTTTACGTCCTCACTCATGGGTGTTTAGGCGTAGTGTTCTGCATCTACCATCTGATGTTCTCCAGTTTCTTCCCTGGAAGTCTCTGTTTTGCATCAGATAGTGTATTATTGGTAACTGATTTCGGGCCAGGGCTGTCAGTGCCTGGAGTCTTGTTTCTGGTGTTTTTACACTTCTTGTTTACATTGACAACAGCCCTCTGTGTGAGGGGGGATTTCTTGAAAATAATATCTTGATGTTAGTTTAATCATTACTAGATACATTATTATTGTTCGTAAGTGTTGCATTAATTGTTTAAAATATTTTTAAAATTTTTTTCCACACTTAGGCTTGGGATCCATTGGGGCTCAACGTTACTTTTCAGAAACTTGGGCTTTTCTGAAAAAATATATATTTTTATACTGTACCAATGACCCAGACTTAGCTGGTGCTAACTCCACAAAAACCAGGGCCAAACACAAATTTTGCCCCCCAATCCCCAAAATTTGCATCCAAAACAAAAAGAAATCATGTCCTAAAGGACCTCCATAGTACGACTCTACTGCGCATGCGCAGTGACGCAGTCGTCCCGAAATTGGCGCCAAATATCATTCTCTGTTTGGCCCTTCATCAGTCAACATCTCACTGATCTTTGTGCTTGTAAATCTCAGTTTAAAGGATGCCAGACACGTAATTCTTGGAGAAAATGTGATTCTAAGGAGGATAGAAGGAGGAGAGGAAAAAAGAAGTGGCAAAAAATAATCAGGGCTGTACTTAAAAATTTTTGTTGAAATTATGTTAAGTTGCCTATTTTCGAGGCAAACGCCTCTTGTTGTCATTCTTGCTAATTGTTGCACTGCTTATTCAGTGTTTCCTCTCCCCTAACCTTCTTAAGTCCCCCCTTGCAATTCTCCCATGCTTTTGGCATATTTTTGAGAAGTTTCATTTCTAAAAATTCCCTGGGAGAGTTGCTTGGTTACAGAATGTTTTCTGTTATTTTCCCCATAGTTACGTTTTCACCCATGGGTGTATAACGTTTGTGTTCTGCATCTTCCATCTGATGTTCTGCAGATTCTCCCCTGGGAGTCTCTGTTTTGCATCAGATAGAGTGTAATTGATGACTGATTCCGGGCCAGCTTTTTCAGTGCCTGGAGTCATGTTTTCTTCTGTGTTTACACTGTTTGTTTTCATTGGCAACAGCCTTTTTTGAGGGGGGCTGTTTGCCTTTGAGGTAGTTTATCTCATTATAAGATACATTTATATTATCCGAAAGTGTCTCATTAATTATTTTATATAATTTTAAAATTTTTGACCACACTTTGCCATCGGATCCATCGGGGCTCAACGTTACTTTTCAGCAACTTGGGCTTCTCTGAAAAAATATTTTTTCAAAAATATTTTGTTTTGCAATTGTTTTTTCATTTATTAATGGATCATGTTATTATGTATCTTTGTGTCAGGGGTTTTTGCGAGTAACTAGGACTTATTGTTGTTCTTTCACAATGAAGGGAACTTGTTCAAATTGTAATAGGAAGAAATCTTCCTCTGACTTTCATGATTATTGCATTAATTGTAGTCAGTGTTCTCGCATTAATCCCTGTCCTGTATGTGAACATTGGGATGAGAAACATTGGAAACGTGCGTCACGATATGTTGTTTCTGGAGAAAGAGCGATGACGGCTCTTTCTCCACAAGGTCACTCTACTCTCTCAGTTTCTATTTCAGAGGAACCAGAACAGGGTGATGTTTCCATGTTATCTTCTTCAAGTGTGCGTCCGTCGTCACAAATAAATACAGAGCTAGCGGCAAAAGTGCTCATGGAGATTAGACAAATGTCGTCCGCTAGCTCGCCCGGTGTAGCGTCCATTCACCGAATGGTTCGGCAGCCGGGTTCGTCCGATGCGGTCCAAGAGGAAATTTTGGGTGATGCGAGCACTATAAAAATAATAGATGCACACCCAGTGACGGCGGATAGTGAACGAGAACGGAGGAAGCCTTTTAGTCCGGTTCCTAGCTCGTCCAGGTCCAGCCGGGCCGCGAGCGAGAGAGGCCCCTCTCTCGTACAACAACATCTGGGACCAGATGTTGTGGTACAAAATGTGTCTTTAGCGGAGCATACGTCCGTCGCTCGGGACGCTCCGTTGTATAAGCAGTCCGCAGAGACTGTTAAGGCTTCCTCTTCTCGCCGGCGCACACGACCGCACCTTGGCTGCGTGACCTCCGATATTTTGCCAGCTTCGCCGATGAAGGATTATTCGGCGACCAGGTCACACCATCCGGCAGCCAGGGATTCGAGACCGATGGACTCCGGACGTTCGCATAGGAAAAGTATGCGGGAGCCATCTGATGCGGAGCTGCCCTCGGCAAAGCAGCGAAAGACCGCTCCTCCGCAGGTCTCGACGTCGGACATTCTAGTGCAGATAGCACAGCTTATCGCAGCATCCCAGCAGCCGACAGAGACGGTGTCGGATCGAGAATTATCCGACGGCGCTGGGTCGGTACGCTCCGCCGAAGCATCGGGGGCGGACGACCGGGAACATCGGGAGGTCCGACCGGATGGTGAAAGGGATACGGATGAATTGGAGCTATCCCTTTCGGAACAACACAAAGCTGCCGTGGACTTCATCCGGCACTTTCTTCCTCAAGTTGTTCCGTCGGGCCAGACTGCTGCGCTTCCGGACAGGAGAATTATAGCGTCATTGGACTCTGATTTTTTCGAGCGGTTCAGGGACATCGCTCCCGAGTTTCCGTCGCAGTCCAATAATGTTGCAAGAACATTTGAATTATTGAACGACGCTATTTTTAAACTTGCTTCCAGGACGGGGAAAGCAGGCTTCTTGTCCGCAAATACTCTCAACCTGCCTTTCATTAATGCAAGGAATAAATTTGACACGGCAGGTCAGGGTATACCGAGAGTTCCTCTGCGTATGGACGACGAGGCGGAAGACTTAGAGCTATCATTACCGTCGTCAGCTTCTATTCCAACCGCAGTGTTGGAAACAGCTATTGCATCTAACAGAGCCAATTTAGATGCCTTATCTTACGCAGATCACCTTACGAAGGCGTTATCACTGCGTCTTCAAGGGGAAGAGTTTCAGGATATACAATCCTCCTTAAGACTTCTTTCAAGGGCAGTAGCTTATTCCACGTGTAACTCCGCCCTTTCAGTGGCAAATCTGGAGTTGGTTAGACGTGACGCAGCCCTGTCTACATCCACACTAGTGGATTCTAAGGTGAAGAACTCTCTTAGAGTCGCTTCGGTCTCAGGAGATCTTCTCTTTGACGGCAAGCTTTCCGCTATTTATGATAATATTAAAAAGAAAGCTAGTGATTCTCTGT
Organism: Pictodentalium vernedei; assembly: GCA_031216915.1. Taxonomy (NCBI): domain Eukaryota; kingdom Metazoa; phylum Mollusca; class Scaphopoda; order Dentaliida; family Dentaliidae; genus Pictodentalium; species Pictodentalium vernedei. The sequence goes on from CM062288.1 coordinate 93,189,577, forward strand.
TGTTTAGATCCGCTCCTAAAAGGTCGGATACAGCAGACACGAATAAGGCGGGCACTTCTGGGTCTTATCCGCCCAAGAGAGGTTCCTATAGAGGTTCCGGTGCGTCCTCTAGCTCTTATTCGAGAGACCGTCAGGATAGCGACTCTCGTTCGGGACGTCCTTCAGGCCGGGACAATCGGTCGGACGCCCCGAGGTCGACGAGGCGAGGTGCGGGTCATGGAAGACGTGGTTTCTCCTACCGCAGGCCTCGCAGATCCAGGAGGTGATGGCTCAAACCTCTATCGCGTTCCGGTTGGCGGAAGGTTGTCGAGTTTTTCTCAAGAGTGGGCGTCGATTACGGACGACCCGTGGGTGAGAGGAGTGACTTCGGAAGGTCTAAAGATATCCTTCAAACGAAAGCCTCCATTAACTCGAAGTCCAAAGTGGACTCATCTTCCGTCAAACCCTCAGAAAAGAGACGCTCTGCTATCAGAGGTGCAGTCTCTTTTAATGAAGAACGCGGTAGAGGTCGTAGAAAACCAGGAATCGCTGGGATTCTACAGCCATCTGTTTCTGGTTCCGAAACCAGACGGCTCGTTCCGTCCAGTCATAGATTTGAGCTGGATAAACAAGCTGATCGTCGCTCCGAAGTTTTATATGGAGACGATTCGATCGGTCAGAGCGAGTATTCGGGTGAACGATTATGCAACGAGCATAGATCTCAAAGATGCGTACTTTCACGTCATGGTACATCCGACATTCCGAAAGTATCTATGCTTCGCAGTCCTAGGAGTGGTGTATCAGTTCCGGGCCATGTGCTTCGGATTGAATCTAGCACCCTGGGCTTTCACTCGGGTAATGAACTCGGTAATGATCTACTTCCGAGCTCATTCGTCTGCGGTAACGTCGGCCTACCTGGACGACATTCTTCAGAGGTACGGCAACGAGTTAACGCTTCAGAACGATGTTCAGAATCTTCTTCTATTGCTCCGACGTCTCGGTTTCATAGTAAACGAGGAGAAGTCGGATCTGGTGCCGTCCAAGTCATTCACTCATCTGGGAATGAGCTTCGAGACGCACAACAATCTCGTTCGTCTGCCGTTAACCAGAGCGAAATTAGTCAGTTGTTACGCTCGCTATTGTCTGAATACAGACAAAGTCACGGCGAGAGAATTTATGAGACTGATAGGTCGGTGCGGAGCCGCCGCGGATCTCATTCCGATGGGACGGCTACGCACACGGCCTCTTCAAATTTTCCTGACTCAGAATTGGAGTGTGAAAATTCATTCGCTCGATGTAGACGTTCTCTTGTCAGATCAAGTGAAACAAGAGATTCAGACTTGGGCAAACATTCAGTGGTTAACTCAAGGAGTTCCGCTGCAGTTGCTGGATCCGAGTTTTACCATTATGACGGATGCCAGTCAAACAGGTTGGGGTGCATCATTAATCCCAACGGATTCGAGATGCCAGGGTCTTTGGGATCCGCAATTCCTGTGCAAGCACATAAACATCAAGGAAATGATGTCAATTTGGCTTGCGTTACGTCACTGGATGGACATTATTCACGATGCTCATGTCCAAATCCTATCCGACAATACGACAGTAGTGGCGTATATACGGAATCAGGGAGGCACTCATTCAGTTCCGTTGTTCAATCTAACGGAAAGAATCCTTCTGTTTGCGTTGGAACATCACGTTCTTCTTTCGGTCCGTCACATACCGGGTCGTCTGAATGTGCTAGCAGACTCCCTTTCACGAAAGGGTCGCTTGTTGCCGTCGGAGTGGACTCTCAACAAACAAGTATTCAATCAGATTTGCTACCAATGGGAACGGCCAATGATAGACTTATTTGCGACACATCTCAACAATCAGTTGCAGACGTATGTGTCCCCGTGTCCGGATCCAAGAGCATTTGCAGTAGACGCTCTATCGATCCCTTGGGACGGAATGATAGGATATGCGTATCCTCCAGCGCCGTTAATTCAACAAGTATTGCTAAAGATAAAACAATCTCAATGCAAGATTCTGTTGGTAGCATCTCTGTCGCCACAGAGACCGTGGATAAATCTACTCAGGTGTCTGTTGTGGGACCTACCGCGGAAGCTCCCTCCACGAGAGGATCTTCTTTGGCAGGGGAAATCGCGCCAACTACATCACAACCCGCAAGGTCTCAACCTTCACGTTTTTCCGTTGTGCGGTCCTTCTTGCATGGCAAGCACTTTACAGGACGAGCAGTGGACGCAATTTCTAACTGTAGGAGGACCTCCTCTTCGCTAAACTATGCGGCTAAGTGGAAGGTTTTCCGTCGTTGGTGTAGGGATCATTCTGTTGATATATTTGATCCCTCTATACCAGACATTGCTAACTTTCTAGTATACTTGTTTGACGAAATCAAACTGCAACCTGTTACTATAAAGGGTTATAGATCTATGTTATCTGATACCTATGCACATCATGATAGTTTACAAATTGGATCTAATGTCTCTTTATCGAAATTGGTTAGAAACTTTTCGATAAATAGACCCAGAACTCTTAGATTAATTCCTAAGTGGAATTTAGCTTGGGTTCTCCTTAAATTGAAGGAAAAGCCATTTGAACCTCTTGGGACAGTAGATTTCAAATTCTTATCTTATAAGACAGCTTTTCTCTTAGCTTTCTCTTCTGCCAGAAGAGTCAGTGAGCTTCATGCACTATCGGTGGATGATTCTCATTATCGTAGTGTTGGGAACACTATCACCTTCACTACTAATGTCGGTTTTTTAGCTAAGAATCAGGCTCCTAATAAATATCCGGAACCTATTGTTATTAAGGCTCTTCCGTCTTCAGACGGGCGTAGGCCTTTACTCTGTCCTGTTAGAGCACTACGTATCTATAAACAGAGATCTCAGTTCATCAGAAAGGGACGGAAACGTTTCTTTCTGTCTTTGATGCCTAATAGAAAGGACATTTCAGTCCATTCTATTGCTAGATGGATTCAGTTAACTATCCGTACTGCGTATGAAGATTTATCTTCTTCTCAGCAGTCTGTGCTTAAGATTTCTGCTCATGAAGTAAGAGCCCTTTCTACTTCCTGGGCTTATGCTAATAGTGTTGCTATTACAGATTTAATGAAGGCTGCTTATTGGTCTCAGCCATCCACATTTACTAATTTTTATCTCAGAAATATTGAGTCCATTTCTGGAGACCTGCATTGTTTAGGTCCGTTATCTGTTGCTCAGAATGTCGTCCACTAAACAGTTGCAACTATAGTTATGCAGGCTTTCTGTTCCGGCAGTGACTCCGTCCGGCTGCCCTCTTCGCTCTGGGCTATTTGACCCAGGGCAAGGGGAAGGGGGGGGGGGGGGGGGGGGGGGCGGGTGTTCCCTTAGGTCACCTGCTTTATAGTGAAAAGCAAGGGAATGCCTCCTCCAAGACAGTATTTCTGAGTCGCTTCCGGGATGGTTTTAAAGTGTAATATTAATGTTTAATTTCATTCATGTCTTATTTTTAAAGTGTAGCTCGGTGTGAAGCATTTGTATATGTCAAGTGTCAAACGGGCTTTAATATACAATACTCGGACACTTTTAAATGATTATAAAGAGTCTCAATTCTCTGGACTACTTTATTTATTGGCTTGCTTTAAAAATAATTAGTATAAAGGTTATACTGGATGTTAATAGAGAACATGAATGTTATTGTGCTCAATTATTAAGGGTAGTGTATCTTTCTAATTTAAATATTAAATAAGAAAGATACATGTAAAGCCTAATACTCCTTTTCTCCTTAAGGGGTTACCTCTTTATTTTATAATTGAGCTTATTGGATTTTCCTCTATGTCCTAGGCCCTCCAGCCTGTTTACTATTCAGCTAAGTCTGGGTCATTGGTACAGTATAAAAATGTTAAAAAATTTATAGTAATTTATATATTTTTTATACTTACCAATGACCCAGACGGGGATGGCCCTCCCTGAGTTGGGAACTCTTGCCTCCCCGCTGAGTACATAGCGCTGACCAGGCACTGCCAGTAAGAATGATATTTGGCGCCAATTTCGGGACGACTGCGTCACTGCGCATGCGCAGTAGAGTCATACTATGGAGGTCCTTTAGGACATGATTTCTTTTTGTTTTGGATGCAAATTTTGGGGATTGGGGGGCAAAATTTGTGTTTGGCCCTGGTTTTTGTGGAGTTAGCACCAGCTAAGTCTGGGTCATTGGTAAGTATAAAAAATATATAAATTACTATAAATTTTTTAACTTTTATACTGTACCAATGACCCAGACTTAGCTGGTGCTAACTCTAACAAAACCAGGGCCAAACACAAATTTTGCCCCCCAATCCCCAAAATTTGCATCCAAAACAAAAAGAAATCATGTCCTAAAGGACCTCCATACTACGCCTCTACTGCGCATGCGCAGTGACGCAGACGTCCCGAAATTGGCGCCAATTATCATTCTCTGTTTGGCCCTTCATCAGTCAACATCTCACTGATCTTTGTGCTTGTAAATCTCAGTTTAAAGGATGCCAGACACGTAATTTTTGGAGAAAATGTGATTCTAAGGAGGATAGAAGGAGGAGAGGAAAAAGAAGTGACAAAAAATAATCAGGGCTGTACTTAAAATTTTTTGATGAAATTATGTTAAGTTGCCTATTTTCGAGGCATGGGCCTCTTGTTGTCATTCTTGCTAAATGTTGCACTGCTTATTCAGTGTTTCCTCTCCCCTAGCCTTCTAAAGTCCCCCCTTGCAATTCTCCCATGCTTTTGGCATATTTTTGAGAAATTTCATTTCTAAAATTTCCTGGGAGAGTTGCTTGGTTACAGAATGTTTTCTGTTATTTTCCCCATAGTTACGTTTTCACCCATGGGTGTATAACGTTTGTGTTCTGCATCTTCCATCTGATGTTCTGCAGATTCTCCCCTGGGAGTCTCTGTTTTGCATCAGATAGAGTGTAATTTGATGACTGATTCCGGGCCAGTTTTTTCAGTGCCTGGAGTCATGTTTTCTGGTGTTTTTACACTGTTTGTTTACATTGGCAACAGCCTTTTTTGAGGGGGGCTGTTTGCCTTTGCTGTAGTTTATCTCACTATAAGATACATTTATATTATCCGTAAGTGTCTCATTAATTATTTAATATAAATTTAAAATTTTTGACCACACTTTGCCATCGGATCCATCGGGGCTCAACGTTACTTTTCAGCAACTTGGGCTTCGCTGAAAAAATATTTTTTCAAAATTATTTTGATTTGCAATTGTTTTTTCATTTATTAATGGATCATGTTATTATGTATCTTTGTGTCAGGGGTTTTTGCGAGTAACTAGGACTTATTGTTATTCTTTCACAATGAAGGGACGTTATTCAAATTGTAATAGGAAGAAATCTTCCTCTGACTTTCATGATCATTGTATTAATTGTAGTCAGTGTTCTTGCATTAATCCCTGTCCTATATGTGAATATTGGGATGAGAAACATTGGAAACGTGTGTCACGATATGTTGTTTCTGGAGAAAGGGCGATGCCGGCTCTTTCTCCGCAAGGTCACTCTACTCTCTCAGTTTCTATTTCAGAGGAACCAGAACAGGGTGATGTTTCCATGTTATCTTCTACAAGTGTGCGTCCGTCGTCACAAATGAATTCAGAGCTAGCGGCAAAAGTGCTCATGGAGATTAGACAAATGTCGTCCGCTAGCTCGCCCGGTGTAGCGTCCATTCACCGAATGGTTCGGCAGCCGGGTTCGTCCGATGAGGTCCAAGAGGAAGTTTTGGGTGATGCGAGCACTATAAACATAATAGATGCACACCCAGTGACGGCGGATAGTAAGCGAGAACAGAGGAAGCCTTTGAGTCCGGTTCCTAGCTCGTCCAGGTCCAGCCGGGCCGCGAGCGAGAGAGGTCCCTCCGTTGTATAAGCAGTCCGCAGAGACTGTTAAGGCTTCTTCTTCTCGTCAGCGCACACGACCACACCTTGGCTGCGTGACCGCCGATATATTACCAGCTTCGCCGATCAAGGATTCTTCGGCAACCAGGTCACACCATCCGGCAGCCAGGGATTCGAGACCGATGGACTCCGGACGTTCGCATAGGAAAAGTATGCGGGAGCCATCTGATGCGGAGCTGCCCTCGGCGAAGCAGCGAAAGACTGCGCCTCCGCAGGTCTCGACACCGGACATTCTTGTGCAGATAGCACAGCTTATCGCAGCATCCCAGCAGCCGACAGAAACGGTGTCGGATCGAGAATTATCCGACGGCGCTGGGTCGGTACGCTCCGCCGAAGCATCGGGGGCGGACGACCGGGAACATCATGAGGTCCGACCGGATGGTGAAAGGGATACGGATGACTTGGAGCTATCCCTTTCGGAACAACATAAAGCTGCCATGGACTTCATTCGGCACTTTCTCCCTCAAGTTGTTCCATCGGGCCAGACTGCTGCGGTTCCGGACAAGAGAATTATAGCGTCATTGGACTCTGAATTTTTTGAGCGGTTCAGGGACATCGCTCCCGAGTTTCCGTCGCAGTCCAATAATGTTCCAAGAACATTTGAATTATTGAACGACGCTATATTTAAACTTGCTTCCAGGACGGGGAAAGCAGGTTTCTTGTCCGCTAATACTCTCAACCTGCCTTTCATTAATGCAAGGAATAAATTCGATACGGCAGGACAGGGTATCCCGAGAGTTCCTCTGCGTATGGACGACGAGGCGGAAGACTTAGAGCTATCATTACCGTCGTCAGCTTCTATTCCAACCGCGGTGTTGGAAACAGCTATTGCGTCTAACAGAGCCAATTTAGATGCCTTATCTTACGCAGATCACCTTACTAAGGCGTTATCACTGCGCCTTCAGGGGAAAGAGTTTCAGGATATACAATCCTCTTTAAGACTTCTTTCAAGGGCAGTAGCTTATTCCACGTGTAACTCCGCCCTTTCAATGGCAAATCTGGAGTTGGTTAGACGTGACGCAGCCCTAGCTACATCCACACTAGTGGATTCTAAGGTGAAGAACTCTCTTAGAGTCGCTTCGATCTCAGGAGAACTTCTCTTTGACGGCAAGCTTTCCGCTATTTATGATAAAATTACAAAGAAAGCTAAGGATTCTCTGTTGTTCAAATCTGCTCCTAAGAAGTCGGATACAGCAGACACGAATAAGACAGGCACTTCTGGGTCTAATGCGCCCAAGAGAGGTTCCTATAGAGGTTCCGGTGCGTCCTCTTGGTCTTATTCGAGAGACCGTCAGGATAGCGACTCTCGTTCGGGACGTCCTTCAGGCCGGGACAATCGGTCGGACGCCCCGAGGTCGACGGGGCGAGGTGCGGGCCGTGGAAGACGTGGTTTCTCCTACCGCAGGCCTCGCAGGTCCAGGAGGTGATGGCTTAAACCTCTATCGCGTTCCGGTTGGCGGAAGGTTGTCGAGCTTTTCACAAGAATGGGCGTCGATTACGGACGACCCTTGGGTGAGAGGAGTGACTTCGGAAGGTCTAAAGATATCCTTCAAACGAAAGCCTCCATTAACTCGAAGTCCAAAGTGGACTCATCTTCCGTCAAATCCGCAGAAAAGAGACGCTCTGTTATCAGAGGTGCAGTCTCTTTTAATGAAGAACGCGGTAGAGGTCGTAGAAAACCAGGAATCTCCGGGATTCTACAGCCATCTGTTTCTGGTTCCGAAACCAGACGGCTCGTTCCGTCCTGTCATAGATTTGAGCTGGATAAACAAGCTGATCGTCGCTCCGAAGTTTTATATGGAGACGATTCGATCGGTCAGAGCGAGTATTCGGGTGAACGATTATGCAACGAGCATAGATCTCAAAGATGCGTACTTTCATGTCATGGTACATCCGACATTCCGAAAGTATCTACGCTTCGCAGTCCTAGGAGTGGTGTATCAATTCCGGGCGATGTGCTTCGGATTGAATCTAGCACCCTGGGCTTTCACTCGGGTAATGAACTCGGTAATGATCTACTTCCGAGCTCATTCGTCTGCGGTAACGTCGGCCTACCTGGACGACATTCTTCAGAGGTACGGCAACGAGTTAACGCTTCAGAACGATGTTCAGAATCTTCTTCTATTGCTCCGACATCTCGGTTTTATAGTAAACGAGGAGAAGTCGGATCTGGTGCCGTCCAAGTCATTCACTCATCTGGGAATGAGCTTCGAGACGCACAACAATCTCGTTCGTCTGCCGTTAACCAGAGCGAAATTAGTCAGTCGTTACGCTTGCTATTGTCTGCACGCAGACAAAGTCACGGCGAGAGAATTTATGAGACTGATAGGTCTGTGCGGAGCCGCCGCGGATCTCATTCCGATGGGGCGGTTACGCACACGTCCTCTTCAAATTTTCTTGACTCAGAATTGGAGTGTGAAAATTCATTCGCTCGATGTAGACGTTCTCTTGTCAGATCAAGTGAAACAAGAGATTCAGACTTGGGCAAACATTCAGTGGTTAACTCAGGGAGTTCCGCTGCAGTTGCCGGATCCGAGTTTTACCGTTATGACGGATGCCAGTCAAACAGGTTGGGGAGCATCATTAATCCCAACGGATTCGAGATGCCAGGGTCTTTGGGATCCGCAATTCCTGTGCAAGCACATAAACATCAAGGAAATGATGTCAATTTGGCTTGCGTTACGTCACTGGATGGACATTATTCACGATGCTCATGTCCAAATCCTATCCGACAATACGACAGTAGTGGCATATATACGGAATCAGGGAGGCACTCATTCAGTTCCGTTGTTCAATCTAACGGAAAGAATCCTTCTGTTTGCGCTAGAACATCACGTTCTTCTTTCGGTCCGTCACATACCCGGTCGTCTGAATGTGCTAGCAGACTCCCTTTCACGAAAGGGTCGCTTGTTGCCGTCGGAGTGGACTCTCAACAAACAAGTATTCAATCAGATTTGCTACCAATGGGAACGGCCAATGATAGACTTATTTGCGACACATCTCAACAATCAGTTGCAGATGTATGTGTCTCCGTGTCCGGATCCAAGAGCATTTGCAGTAGACGCTCTATCGATCCCTTGGGACGGAATGATAGGATATGCGTATCCTCCAGCGCCGTTAATTCAACAAGTATTGCTAAAGATAAAACAATCTCAATGCAAGATTCTGTTGGTAGCATCTCTGTCGCCACAGAGACCGTGGATAAATCTACTCAGGTGTCTGTTGTGGGACCTACCGCGGAAGCTTCCTCCACGGGAGGATCTTCTTTCGCAGGGGAAATCGCGCCAACTCCATCACAACCCGCAAGGTCTCAACCTTCACGTTTTTCCGTTGTGCGGTCCTTCTTGCATGGCAAGCACTTTACAGGACGAGCAGTGGACGCGATTTCTAACTGTAGGAGGACCTCCTCTTTGCTAAACTATGCGGCTAAGTGGAAGGTTTTTCGTCGTTGGTTTAGGGATCATTCTGTAGATATATTCGATCCCTCTATACCAGACATTGCAAACTTTCTAGTATACTTGTTTGACGAAATCAAACTGCAGCCTGTTACTATAAAGGGTTATAGATCTATGTTATCTGATACCTATGCACATCATGATAGTTTACGAATTGGATCTAATGTCTCTTTATCTAAGTTGGTTAGAAACTTTTCGATAAATAGACCCAGAACTCTTAGATTAATTCCTAAGTGGAATTTAGCTTGGGTTCTTCTTAAATTGAAGGAAAAGCCATTTGAACCTCTTGGGACAGTAGATTTCAAATTCTTATCTTATAAGACAGCTTTTCTCTTAGCTTTCTCTTCTGCTAGAAGAGTCAGTGAGCTTCATGCACTATCGGTGGATGATTCTCATTATCGTAGTGTTGGGAACACTATCACCTTCACTACTAATGTGGGTTTTTTAGCTAAGAATCAGGCTCCTAATAAATATCCGGAACCTATTGTTATTAAGGCTCTTCCGTCTTCAGACAGGCGTAGGCCTTTACTCTGTCCTGTTAGAGCATTACGTATCTATAAACAGAGATCTCAGTTTATCAGAAAGGGACGGAAACTTTTCTTTCTGTCTTTGATGCCTAATAGAAAGGACATTTCAGTCCATTCTATTGCTAGATGGATTCAATTAACTATCCGTACTGCTTATGAAGATTTATCTTCTTCTCAGCAGTCTGTGCTTAAGATTTCTGCTCATGAAGTAAGAGCTCTTTCTACTTCCTGGGCTTATGCTAATAGTGTTGCTATTACAGATTTAATGAAGGCTGCTTATTGGTCTCAGCCATCCACATTTACGAATTTTTATCTCAGAAATATTGAGTCCATTTCTGGAGACCTGCATTGTTTAGGTCCGTTATCTGTTGCTCAGAATGTCGTCCACTAAACAGTTGCAACTATAGTTATGCAGGCTTTCTGTTCCGGCAGTGACTCCGTCCGGCTGCCCTCTTCGCTCTGGGCTATTTGACCCAGGGCAAGGGGAAGGGGGGGGGGGGGGGTGTTCCCTTAGGTCACCTGCTTTATAGTGAAAAGCAAGGGAATGCCTCCTCCAAGTCAGTATTTCTGAGTCGCTTCCGGGATGGTTTTAAAGTGTAATATTAATGTTAAAATTCATTCATGTCTTATTTTTAAAGTGTAGCTCGGTGTGAAGCATTTGTATATGTCAAGTGTGAAACGGGCTTTAATATACAATACTCGGACACTTTTAAATGACTATAAAGAGTCTCAATTCTCTGGACTACTTTATTATTGGCTTGCTTTAAAAATAATTAGTATAAGGGTTATACTGGATGTTAATAGAGAACATGAATGTTATTGTGCTCAATTATTAAGGGTAGTGTATCTTTCTAATTTAATATTAAATAAGAAAGATACATGTAAAGCCTAATACTCCTTTTCTCCTTAAGGGGTTACCTCTTTACTATATAGTTGAGCTTATTGGATTTTCCTCTATGTCCTAGGCCCTCCAGCCTGTTTACTATTCAGCTAAGTCTGGGTCATTGGTACAGTATAAAAATGTTAAAAAATTTATAGTAATTTATATATTTTTTATACTTACCAATGACCCAGACGGGGATGGCCCTCCCTGGAGTTGAGAACTCTTGCCTCCCCGCTGAGTACATAGCGCTGACCAGGCACTGCCAGTAAGAATGATAATTGGCGCCAATTTCGGGACGTCTGCGTCACTGCGCATGCGCAGTAGAGGCGTAGTATGGAGGTCCTTTAGGACATGATTTCTTTTTGTTTTGGATGCAAATTTTGGGGATTGGGGGGCAAAATTTGTGTTTGTCCCTGGTTTTGTTAGAGTTAGCACCAGCTAAGTCTGGGTCATTGGTAAGTATAAAAAATATATAAATTACTATAAATTTTTTAACTTTTTCAAAATTTTTTGATTTCAATTATTTTTTCTATGTTAATGGATCATGTTATTATGTATTTTAATTGTCAGGGGTTGGTGCGAGTACTAGGACTTTGTTTTCTTTTCACATTGAAAGGATATTGTTCAATTGTAATAAGAGGAAATCTTCCTCTGACTTCCATAATCATTGTATAAATGTAGTCAGTGTACTCTCACTAACTCCTGTTCCGTATGTGTTAATTTTGATGACAACATGGGAAGCGTGTGTCATGGTATGTTAGTGGGGAAATGGCCATTCCGGTCCTTTCCCCGCAGGGCCACTCTAGTTTATCAATCTCTATTTCAGACGATCAAGAACAGGGTGATGTATCCGTGATGTCTTCCAAAAGTGTGCCTCCGTCGTCACAATTAATGAAGAGCTAGTGGAAAAATGCTCATAAAATACGTCAATTGCCTAAGAGGTCCCTAGTAGGATCGACGGCCTTTGACGTCCGCTAGCTCGCCCGGTGTAGCATCCATTCATCGAATGGTTCGGCAGCCGGGTTCGTCCGTTGCGGTCCAGAAGGAGTTTTGGGTGATGCGAGCACTATAAATCAACCAAATGCACACGCAGTGACGGCGGATTAGAGGAGAGAACGGAGGAAGCCTTTTAGTCCGGTTCCTAGCTCGTCCAGGTCCATCCGGACTGCGAGCGAGAGAGGCCCCTCTCTCGTACAACAACATCTGGCCCCAGATATTGTGGTACAAAATGTTTCGCATTCGGAGCATACGTCCGTCGCTCGGGACGCTCCGTTAGATAGACAGCCCTGAGAGACTGTCAATAAGGCTTCCTCATCCTCATGGTAGCGCACACGACCGCTCTTGGCTACGTGACCTCGGATATCCAGTCAACTTCGCCAATCAGAGAATCCTCGGCGACCAGGTCACGCCATCCGATAGCCAGGGACACGAGGCCTGCAGACTCCGGACGTTCGCATAAAGTATGCGGGAGTCAACGTACACGGAGCTTCCAGTGGCAAAGCATCGTAAGACCGCTACTGCACAGGCCTCGGTGACGGACGTGCTATCCCAAATAGCACAACTTATCGCAGCATCCCAGCAACGACAGAATCTCTGTCGCATCATGTAATATCCTACAACGCTGGGTCGGGACGCTCTGCGGAAGCATCAGGTGCGGACGTCCGAAAATTTCATAGGGTCCGACGGGATGCTGAAAGGGATTCGGAGGATTTCGAGCTTTCCCTTTCGGAACAACATAAGCTGCTGTATATGTCATCCGACTTCATCTTCTAGAGGTTCTTCGTCGGACCAGAATGCTGCGATGCTGGATAAGAAACTGATAGCGTCGGTGGACACAGAAATTTTTGGTTCAGTTCAGGGACATCGTCCCTCAGTTCCGACACAGTCCAATAATGTCTCAGAAACTTTCGATTTATTGAACGACGCTATATATATTTTTTATATGCTTGCTATTTACAAGCATGTCTGGTTTCTTGTTCGCAAATTTACTGAGATGTCTTTCAAAAGTGTGCCTCTGTCGTCATAGTTAATGAAGAGCTAGCGGCAATTAGTGCTCATGGATTACGTCAATCGCCTAAGAGGTCCCTAGTAGGCTCGACGGAGTTGACATTCGCTAAGTCACCCGGTGTAGCGTCCATTCATCGAATGGTTCGGCAGTCAGGTTCGTCCGTTGCGGTCTAGGAAGGAGATTTGGGTGATGCGAGCACTATAATAGACTTTAGTACACACCCAGTGACGACGGATTAGAGGAGAGATCAGAGGAAGCCTGTTAGTCCGGTTCCTAGCTCGTCCGGTCCGTCCGGGCGGCGAGCGAGAGAGGTCCCTCTCTCGTGCAACAACATATGGGACCGGATGTTGTGGTACAGACATTTCACATTCGGAACATATGTCCGCCGCTCGGGACGCTCCGTTATATAGACAGTCCGAGTGACTGTCGATAATGCTTCCTCATCCTCACAGCAGCGCACACGACCGCACATTGGCTATGTGACCTCGAGTATCCGGCCAGCTTCGTCATTCAGTGATTCCACGGCGAACAGGTCACGCCATCCGGTAGCCAAGGGACACGAGTCCTGCACACTCTGGTCGCTCACATAATAGAAGTATGCACGGGGTAACGAACACGGAGCTTCCAGCGGCAATGCATCGTAAGACCGCTTCTCCACAGGCCTCAGTGACGGACGTGCTATCCAAAATAGCACAGCTTATCGCAGCATCGACAGCTTCTCGGTCGGATCAGGAATAATCTGACGGCGCTGGGTTGGTGCGCTCCGCTGTTGCATCAGGTACGGACGACCGAACACTTCATAGGGTCCGACAGGATGGCGAAAGGGATTCGGACGATTTCAAGCTTTCCCTTTCGGAACAACAGAAGCTGCCATACATTTCTTACGGCATTATCTTCCAGAGGTTGTTCCATCGGACTACATTGCTGCGATGCTGGATAAGAGACTAATAGCGTCATTGGACACGGAGTTTTGGATCGGTTCAGGGACATTGTCCCTGAGTTGCCGACACAGTCCAATAATGTCATTAGAACATTCGAATTATTGAACGACGCTATATATAAGCTTGCTACCAAACATGGTAGTCCAGTTTCTTGTCCGCAATGCTCTATTCTGCCTTTCATGAATTCTAGGAAAATAAATATTTTTATACTGTACCAATGACCCAGACATAGCTGGTGCTAACTCTAAAAATATAGGGCCAAACACAAATTTTGCCCCCCAATCCCCAAAATTTGCATCTAAAACTAAAGAAAACATGTCCTGAGAGGCCCTCCACACTTCGCCCCTACTGCACATGCGCAGTGTCAAGGACGTTCCGAAATTGGCGCCATTTATCATTCTAAGTTTGGCCCTTCATCAGTTAACATCTGACTGATCTTTGTGCTTTTAAATCTCAGTTTAAATGATGCCAGACACATAAATATTAGTGAAATGGTTATTCTAAGGAGGATAGAAAAGGAGGAGAGGAAAAGAATGTGTGACAGAATATTATCAGGGCTGTAACTTAAAATTTTTTAATGAAATTATGTTAAGTTACCTATTTTCAAGGCAGCAGCCATTTTGTTGTCATTCTGATTATTTAGTTACACTGTTTTTTCAAGTGTTTTTCCTCTCTCCCTGTCCTTTAAGTTCCCCCTTGCTATTCTCCCATGCTTTTGGCATAATTTCTGTAATTATTATTACTAAAATTTCTTGGGAGTTTTAGCTGAATAACAGAATGAATTCTGTTCTTTCCCCATGTTTACGTCTTCACCTACGGGTGGTTAGGCGTTGTGTTCTGCATCTACCATCTGATGTTCTGCAGTTTCTTCCCTGGAAGTCTCTGTTTTGCATCAGATGGTGTAATTTTGGTAACTGATTTCGGGCCTGGGTGCCTGGAGTCTTATTTTAGTGTTTTTACACTCATTGTTTACATTTACAACAGCCCTCTGTGTGAGGGGGGATTTCTAAATAATAATATCTTTATGTTATTTTAATCATAACTAGATACATTATTATTGTTCGTAAGTGTTGAATAAATTGTTTAAAATATTTTTAAAATTTATGTCCACACTTAGGCTTGGGATCCATTGGGGCTCAACGTTACTTTTCAGAAACTTGGGCTGTTCTGAAAAAATATTTTTTCAAAATATTTTGATTTCAATTATTTTTTCTATATTAATGGATCATATTATTATTATGTATTTTGATTGCCAGGGGTTAGTGCGAGTACCAGGACTTGTTTTCTTTTCACATTGAAGGATATTGATCAATTGTTTTAAGAGGAAGTCTTCCTCTGACCTTATTATCATTCTATATGTGGTCAGTGTACTCGCATTAACTCCTGTTCTGTATCGTATGATTTCGATGACAATATGGGAAGCGTATGTCACGGTATGTTGTTGGGGATTTGGACACTCCGGTCCTTTCCCCGCAGGGTCACTCTACTTTATCAATTTCTATTTCAGACGATCAAGATTAGGGTGATGTATCTGTGATGTCTTCCAACAGTGTGCCTCCGTCGTCACAATTAATGAAGGGCTAGCGGAAAAGTGCTCATGTAATATGCCAATTGCCTAAGAGGACCCTAGTAGGTTCGACGGCCTTTGACGTCCGCTAGCTCGCCCGGTGTAGCGTCCATTCACCGAATGGTTCGGCAGCCGGGTTCGTCCGTTGCGGTCTAGAAGGAATTTTGGGGTGATGCGAGCACTATAAAATTAACTTAATGCACACCCAGTGACGGCGGATCGGAGGGAGAACGGAGGAAGCCTTTTAGTCCGGTTCATAGCTCGTTCCGGTCCTTCCGGACGGCAAGCGAGAGAGGCCCCTCTCTCGTTCAACAACATCTGGCCCCAGATGTTGTGGTACAAATGTGTCGTTAGCGGAGCATACGTCCGTCGCGCAGGACGCTCCGTTGTATAGGCAGTCCGCTGAGACTGCTAAGGCTTCCTCTTCTCGTCAGCGCACACGACCGCACCTTGGCTGCGTGACCGCCGATATATTACCAGCTTCGCCGATCAAGGATTCTTCGGCGACCAGGTCACACCATCCGGCAGCCAGGGATTCGAGACCGATGGACTCCGGACGTTCGCATAGGAAAAGTATGCGGGAGCCATCTGATGCGGAGCTGCCCTCGGCGAAGCAGCGATAGACTGCGCCTCCGCAGGTCTCGACGCCGGACATTCTTGTGCACATAGCACAGCTTATCGCAGCATCCCAGCAGCCGACAGAAACGGTGTCGGATCGAGAATTATCCGACAGCGCTGGGTCGGTAGCCGGGGACTCGAGGCCTGCAGACTCCGGACGTTCGCATAGGAAGTGTGCGGGAGTCAACGTACACGGAGCTTCCAGCGGCAATGCATCGTAAGTCCGCTACTGCACAGGCCTCGGGAACGGACGTGCTTTCCTTATTAGCACAGTTTATCGCAGCATCCCAGCATCAACTGAATCTGTCGCATATATTTTATCCGACGATGCTGGGTCGGGACGCTCTGCGGAAGCGGGTACGGACGTCCGAAAGTTTCATCCGGTCCGACGGGATACCGAAAGGGATTCGGTGGATTTCAAGCTTTCCCTTTCGGAACAACATATGCTGCGATGCCGGATAAGAAACTGATAGCGTCGGTGGACTTAGAAATTTTTGGTTCGGTTCAGGGACATCGTCCCTCAGTTCCGACATAGTCCAATAATGTCACACAAACTTTCGAATTATTGAACGACGCTATGTATATTATTATTTTATGCCTGCTATCCAAGCATTTCTGGTTTCTTGTTCGAAGACTTATGGAGATGTCTTTCAAAAGTGTGCCTCTGTCGTCATAGTTAATGAAGAGTTAGCGGCAATAAGTGCTCATGGAATATGTCTATCGCTTACGGAGTGACATTCGCTAGCTCACCCGGTGTAGCGTACATTCATCGAATGGTTCGGCTGCCGGGTTCGTCCGTTGCGGTCTAGGAAGGAGATTTGGGTGATGCGAGCACTTTAATTACTTTAGTACTCACCCAGTGACGGCAGATTGAGGACAGATCGGAGGAAGCCAACAACATAGGGGACCGCATGTTGTGGTTCAGATATTTTACATTCGGAGTATATGTCCGTTGCTCGGGACGCTCCGTTATATTGACAGTCCGAGAGACTGTCTTTAATGCTTCCTCATCCTCACAGCAGGGCACACGACCGCACATTGGCTACGTGACCTCGAGTATCCGATCAGTTTCGGCATTCAGTGATTCCACAGCGAATAGGTCGCGCCATCCGGTAGCCAAGGGACACGAGGCCTATACACTCCGTTCGCTCGCATATTGGAAGTATGCACGGGGTAACGATCTCGGAGCTTCCTGCGGCAATGCATCGTAAGACCGCTGCTCCTCAGGCCTCAGTGACGGACGTGCTATCCGAGTTAGCACAGTTGTTTCGCAGCATCCCAGCAATTGACGGTTTCTCGGTCGAATCAGGAATTATCCGACGGCGCTGGGTCGGTGCGGTCCGCGGTTGCATCAAGCTACGGACGACCGAACGCTTTATAGGGTCCGACAGGATGGCGAAAGGGATTCGAAAGATTTCGAGTTTTCCCTTTAGTAGTATCGGAAGATGCCTTTCATATCTTCTGGCATTTCTTCCAGTGATTATTTTTCGGACTTCATTGCTGCGATCTTGGATAAGAGACTTATAGCGTCATTGGACTCGGATTTTTCGATCGGTACAGGGACTTTGTCCCTGACTTACCGACGCAGTCCAATATTGTCATTACAACATGTGTTTTATTTTTCGACGCTATATATTTATATATATATACAAGCCTGCTACTAAGCATGATAGTTTAGTTTCTTGTCCGCGTGGCTCATTTCTGCCATTTTATCTTTTTTACATATAGTTTATTTTGGCAGAACAGGGCATACCGAGAGTTCATATGCGTCTAGACGGTGTGATTAAAGACTGCATATATTCTTTTTCGCCGTTTATGTCTTTTCCAATTTCTATGTTGGGAACGACATTATGTATAGTAGACTTAACTTAGACGCTTTATTATACGTAATCCGCCTTACTGAGGTGTTATCATTACGTCTTCAAGAAAAGATTTACGGGATATTATTCTCAATGTAATTTCTTTTGAGGGCAGTAGTTTGTTCACGTATAACTCCGCCCTTCAGTGGCTGATTGGAGTTGGTTAGACGTGATGCAGCCCTAGCTACATCCACGCGTGGATAGTAGGTTAAGAACTCTCTCAGAGTCGCTTCGTTCTCGGAGGAGCTTCTCTTCGACGGCAACTTTCCGGCAATCCATGAATTGCTTGATTATACATTCTCTTGTCTATCTAGTGTTACAAGAGATTCAGACTGGGGCAAACATTCGGTGGTTGACTCAGAGAGTGCCGCCGCAGTTGCCGGACCCGAGTGTGGCTGTTATGACGGTTGCCAGTCAAACAGATTGGGATATATACTGATCCCTACGGATTCGAAGTGCCAGGGTCTTTGGGTTCCGCAGTCTTTTAGCTATCAGTTTAACTTCCGCGGAATAATGTTTTTTAGGCTTGCTTTATGTCATTGCATGAACATTATTCGGAAACGCATGCCCAAATTCCTGTCCTTTAATTCGACAGTAGTGGCGTATCTCCGGAACCAGGGAGGCACTCTTTCGTTTTCCGTTATTCAATTTAATGGAAAGAATCCGTCTGTTGGTTATAGTACACCAAGTTCAGTTTTGGTCCGTCATATTCTGGGTCGTCTGATTGTTTTATCGCACTCCCGTTCTCTTACGGGTCGCTTGTTGCTGTCAGAATGGACTCTCAACAAACAAGTATTCAATCAGATTTGCTGTCTATGGGAGCGCCCAATGATGTTTTATTTATGACACAGCTTGCTAATCAATTGCAGACGTATGTGTTGGCTTGTCCAGATCTCTGAGCTAATACTGTTAACGCTCTATTGATCTATAGGACGGAATGATAGGATACGCGTATCCTCCGGCGCTGTTGTTTTAGCAGGTATTGCTAAGATAAACAACCACAATACATTTCTGTTGATAGCATCTCTATCTTCACAGAGATCATGAGTAATTTACTCTCTTGTCTACTGTGGATCTTAACGTGAAATCTTCCTCTATGTGAGGATCTTTTTTCACTGGGTAAATCGTGTCTTCTTTATCACAACCAGCAAGGTCGCAACCTTCATGTATTCCGTTGTGTGGTCCGTATTGCATTGTAAGCACTGTACTGGACGAGCTTTGGACGCGATTTCTTACTATAGGAGATCCTCTTCTTCGCTATTCTATGCGACTAAAGTGGAGGCTCTTCCGTCGTGGTGTAGGGATCATTATGTTCATATGGTTGATCCCTCCATACTACTCATTGCTATTTTTTAGTATACTTGTTTCACAAGATCTACTGCAGCCTGTTGTTATTTAGGTTATAGGTTTATGTTACCTCATACCTATGCACTCTACGATAGTTTACAATTGAGTCTTTTGTCTCTTTATCTAAGTCAGTTAGTAACTTTTTGATAAATAGACTTAGAATCTTTAGATTAAATGCCTATACGTATTTTAACTTCAGGTTCTTATTTAGCTAAGTAATCATTTGAGCCTCTGGAAACAGTAGTTTTCAAATTCTGACCTTTTAGACAGTAATTCTGTTGGTTTCTCTTTTACTGTAGAGTCAGTGAGTTTCATGCACTATCGATGGATGATTTTCACTTTCATAGTTTCGGAATCAATACTTCCGTTACTATTTAGGTTGGATTGTTGCATAAGAGTTAGGCTCCTATTATCCGGAACCTATTATTTTAAGGTCCTTCCGTCTTCGTATGGGCATAGGCCTTTACTCTTTCCGGGTACAGTTTATGTATTTATAAACAGATATCTGTTTATTACAAGGGCGTAAGCTTCTTCTGTCTTGATGTCTAGTAGAAGGACGTTACGCTCCATTTTATTGTTAATGGATTCTATTAACTAGCGTACTGCTTATGGTATATCATTGACTTAGCAGTTGTGCTTAAGATTTCGGCTCATGAAGTAAGAGTTCTTCTACTTCTTGGGCTTACATTAATAGTGTTGCTATTATAGATTTTTGAAGGCTGCTCATTGCGCTCAGCCATCCATTCATGAATTTTATCTCAGAAATATCGAGTCCATTTCTGGAGGCCTCTATTGTTAGGTCTATTATCTACTGCTCAGAATGTCATTCACTTAACAGTTGCTACTATAGCTAGGTAGGCTGTCTGTTTCGGCAGTGTCTCCGTTCGGCTGCCCTCTTCGCTCTGGGCTATTTGACCCAGGGCTAGAAAAAGGGGGGGGGGAGGGTGTTCCCTTGGGTCACCTGTTTTTACTATGAAAACAAGGGGATACCTCCTCCGGAGTTAGTAATTCTGAGCTGTTATTGGGATGGTTGTTTAGTGAGAAGTTTAAGTTTATAAAATTCATTCAAGTCTTAGTTTTTAAAGTATAGCTTTTGAATATTGCATAT
This sequence comes from Pictodentalium vernedei, assembly GCA_031216915.1. NCBI lineage: Eukaryota > Metazoa > Mollusca > Scaphopoda > Dentaliida > Dentaliidae > Pictodentalium > Pictodentalium vernedei. Next base: position 93,209,782 of record CM062288.1, read on the forward strand.
GTCTACGGACATGATTATGCAATTCTCACACACTTTTAGGAGTATAAGAGTCTCTATTCTCTAGACTTACTTTATTATTGGCTTACTTTAAAAATTATTAGTATAAGGATTATTGGATATTAATAGAGTACATGGATGTATGAAGCTCAATTTTTGGAAGGTGTTGTATCTTTCTAATTTATCATAAATAAGAAAGATACATGTAAGGCCTATTACTTCTTTTCCCTACAGGGGATGACTCTATTTTATTTTATTGAGCGTATTCCATTTTGCTCTATGTCCTTGGCCCTCCAGCCTTTTTACTATTCAGCTATGTCTGGGTCATTGGTACAGTATAAAAATGTTAAAAAATTTATAGTAATTTATATATTTTTTATACTTACCAATGACCCAGACGGGGATGGCCCTCCCAGGAGTTGGGAACTCTTGCCTCCCCGCTGAGTACATAGCGCTTACCAGGCACTGGTTATTAGAATGATAAATGGCGCCAATTTCGGAACGTCCTTGACACTGCGCATGCGCAGTAGGGGCGAAGTGTGGAGGGCCTCTCAGGACATGTTTTCTTTAGTTTTAGATGCAAATTTTGGGGATTGGGGGGCAAAATTTGTGTTTGGCCCTATATTTTAAGAGTTAGCACCAGCTATGTCTGGGTCATTGGTAAGTATAAAAAATATATAAATTACTTTAAATTTTTTAACTTTTATTGGCAGAACTGGGCATACCGAGAGTTCCTTTGCGTCTAAGACGGCGAGGCTGAAGACTGGGAATTATCTTTTTCGCCGTCTATGTCAATTTCAACCACGACGTTGGAAACGACAATGATGTATAATAGACTTAACTTAGACGCTTTATCATACGTAGACCACCTTACTGAGGCGTTTTCATTACGTCTTCAAGAGGAAGAATTCCAGGATATGATCCTCAATGAGATTTCTTTCAGGGGCAGTAGTTTTTCCACGTATAACTCCGCCCTTCAGTGGCAACCTGGAGTTTGTTAGACGTGACGCAGCCCTAGCTACATCCACGCGCGTGGATAGTAAGGTGAAGAACTCTCTCAGAGTCGCTTCGGTCTCGGAGAAGCTTCTCTTCGACGGCAACCTTTGAGCAATCTTGAATTGCTCGATATACACGTTCTCTTGTCAATCAAGTGTAACAAGAGATTCAGACGTGGGCAAACATTCGGTGGTTGACTCAGACAGTTCCTCTGTAGTTGCCGGATCTGAGTTTTTTGATTATGACGGATGCCAGTCAAACAGGTTGGGACCCAATTTTGATCCCAACGGATTCGAAGTGCCAGGGTCTTTGGGTTCCGCAGTTTTTAGGCAAGCACTTAACTTCCAAGAAAGAATATTATTTTGGCTTGCACTACGTCATTGGATGAATTTTATTCAGAAACGCATGTCCAAATCCTGTCCGATAATTCGACAGTAGTTGCGTATATCCGGAACCAGGGAGGCACTCATTCGGTTCCGTTATTGATTTTAACGGAAAGAATCCTTCTGTTTGTTATAGAACATCAAGTTCTGTTTTGGTTCGTCATATTCTCGGTCGTCGGATCGTATTAGCAGACTCCCTTTCACGTAAGGGTCGTTTGTTGCCGACGGAATGGACTCTCAACAAACAGGTATTCAATCAGATTTGCTACCAATGGGAGTGCCCAATGATAAATTTATTTGCGACACAACTCTCCAATCAATTGCAGACGTATGTGTCACCGTGTCCGGATCCCCGAGCATATGTAGTTAACGCTCTATCGATCTAGTAGGACGGGATGATAGGATATGCGTATCCTCCAGCGCTGTTGATTCAGCAAGTATTGCTAGGATTATACATTCACAATACAATTCTGTTGGTAGCATCTCTGTCTCCACAGAGACGGTGGATAAATTTACTTAGATGTCTGCTGTGGGACTTACCGCGGAAACTTCCTCCACGAGAGGATCTTTTTTCGCTGGGGAAATCGTGTCAACTTTATCACAACCCGCAAGGCCTCAACCTTCACATATTCCGTTGTGCGGTCCTTCTTGCATGGCAAGCATTGTACAGGACGAGCAGTGGACGCTATTCCTAACTGTAGGAGGACCTCCTCTTCGCTATACTATGCGGCTAAAGTGGAGGGTCTTCCGTCGTTGGTGTAGGGATCTTTATGTTGATATTTTTGATCCCTCCATACCAGACATTGCAAACTTTCTAGTATACTTGTTTGACGAGATCAACTGCAGCCAGTTACTTTTAAAGGTTATAGGTCTATGTTATCTGATACCTATGCAATTGAGCCTAATGTCTCTTTATCTAAGTTAGTTTGAAACTTTTCGATAAGAGACCTAGAATCGTTAGATTAATTCCTATTCGGAATTTAGCTTGGGTTCTTATTAACTAAAGCAACCATTTGAACCTCTTGAGACAGTAGTTTCAAATTCTGGCCTTTTAAGGCTACAATTCTCTTAGTCTTCTCTTCTGCTGAAGAGTCAGTGAGCTTCATGCACTATCGGTGGACGATTCTCACTTTCGTAGTATCGGAAACTCTATTACCTTTACTACTAATGTTGTATTTTTGGTTAAGAATCAGGCTCCTAATAATATCCGGAACCTATTGTTTTTAAGGTCCTTCCGTCTTCGAGCGGGCATAGGCCTTTACTCTGTCCGGATAGACTTTTATGTATTTATTAACAGATCTCAGTTTATCAGTAAGGACGTAAACCTTCTTCTGGCTCTGATGCCTAATAGAAAGGTCATTACGGTCCATTCTATTACTTAATGCATTCAATTAACTATCGGTACTGCTTAGGATAATCTATCCTTAACTCAGCAGTCTGTGCTTAAGATTTCGGCTCATGAAGTAAGAGCTCTTCTACATCTTGGGCTTACGTAAATAGTATTGCTATTATAGATTTAAGTAGGCTGCATATTGGTCTCAGCCATCCACATTCACGAATTTTTATCTCAGAAATATCGAATCCATTTCTGGAGGCCTGCATTATTTAGGTCCATTATCGGCTGCTCAGAATGTCGATCACTTAACAATTGCAACTTTAGCTATGTAGGCTTTATGTTCCAGCAGTGACTCCATCCTGCTGCCCTCTTCGCTCTGGGCTATTTGACCCAGGGCAAGAAAAAGTGTGTGGGGGGGGGGGGGGGGGGGGAGGGTGTTCCCTTGGGTCACCTGTTTTATTATGAAAACAAGGGGATATCTCCTCCGGAGTCAGTAATTCTGAGCTGTTACTGGGATAGTTTCATAAGTGAAAAGTTATGTTTTAAAATTCATTCATGTAATAGTTTTAAAGTATAGCATTTGAATATGTCACGTGTCAAACGGGTGTTATTATACTATCCTCGGACACTTTTAAAAGAGTATAAAGAGTCTCAATTTTCTGGACTAACTTTATTTTTTGGCTTACTTTAAAAATAATTAGTATAAGAATTATACTGGATATTTATAGAGAATATGGATGTTATGATGCTCAATTATAGAAGGTATTGTGTCTTTCTAATTTATCATAAATAAGAAAGATACATGTGAAGCCTATTTCTCCTTTTCTTCTCCAGGAGACGACTCTATTTTATATAGTTGAGCTTATTGGATTTTCCTCTATGTCCTGGGCCCTCCAGCCTTTTTACTATTCAGCTATGTCTGGGTCATTGGTACAGTATAAAAATCTTAAAAAATTTATAGTAATTTATATATTTTTTATACTTACCAATGACCCAGACAGGGATGGCCCTCCCAGGAGTTGGGAACTCATACCTCCCCACAGAGGACATAGCGCTTACCAGGCACTGATAGTAAGAATGATTAATGGCGCCAATTTCGGGACGTCCTTGACACTGCTCATGCGCAGTAGAGGTGAAGTATGGAGGGCCATTCAGGACATGATTTCTTTGGTTTTAGATGCAAATTTTGGGGATTGGGGGGCAAAATTTGTGTTTGGCCCTATATTTTTAAGAGTTAGCACCAGCTATGTCTGGGTCATTGGTAAGTATAAAAAATATATAAATTACTATAAATTTTTTAAGTTTCATTAATTTTTTCATTTTTTGTCTCAAAAGCATAGGTTATGACCCCTTGTTGGAACGAGCTTATCGAGCTCGTTCCAACGAGGGGTCATAACCTATGTTTTTGAGACAAAAAATGAAAAAAATTAGTTATTCAAGAATTTTTTTTTGCAAGTGTCGTCTGCTTTTCATGTTAGGTAAAGAGTTAAATAGTCTTAATTCAGGAATTTTAAATATTATTTGTTTTAACCCTTTACCCAATGAAACGCTCGCATCCGCACGCGTAATATGCAAATTGAGCAGTTGAAAAAATTAAATTTTTCAAAATATTTCAGCAAAACCATATCATGTGACCCCTCATTGGAATGAGCTCATTGAGCTCATTCCAATGAGGGGTCACATGATATGGTTTTGTTGAAATTTTTTGAAAAATTTAAAAAACTTATATTTAAAATAATAAATTTTGATATCGTCTGCATTGGGTAAAGGGTTAATGTGATTCAGATAGCTTTCCTTTGTTTTACAGATCTTTGACTCATGCTAAATAAAATCTTTGTTTCAATTTTTTATAGATGATAAACTCTATGTTGTTATGGAATTGATTGAAGGAGCTACACTTGTTGAACACTTTAATTCTCTCAAAGAAAAAAAAGAAAAATTCACGGAGAACCGTGTTTGGAACATACTAATGCAGGTAAAGTTTGGGCTTAGTGGTCTTTGAGCAAACTTCATTTGACCTGGTATCAAGAACTTAAAATTCCAGCTAGATGAATTCCATCTCATTGAATCTGATAAATAAAAATGGATAAAGTTGGAGTCAAACGTTATTGTGAAGAGGATGTGAAATAATATTTTGAAATTTGTTCTATGGAAAATAAAGTTTCTTCAAAAGAAGAAAAATATAGTATCAAAAATTAGATTCATTATCAAATCGAAGACATTTCTTGATATTTCAAAGAATAAATGACTTGCACTTTATAAACCCATAACCAATAAAACAATAAAACAATGTAACAAAAGGCTGCAATGACCATTAAATTTATTATATGTAAAAGCATTTTTGCAGTATTTGTTCGTTGACAACAAAGTTTGTCAAACTTGGGTTTTGGTCTTTATGGCCTAATGTCAACAGCAGACTACAGTTTACCTGTTTTGAATGGACACTGGCTGATGGAATATAGTACATTGAGAGTGGAATTACACCTAAAACACTTGTGGAGTGGAGTTTCTACCAAACAAATTACCATCGATTTTTGCTATAAAACAAAAGAGGACAAGCCGAGTTTTATCCATTTGACCTTTGGTTTCAAGCCAGAGGTCAATTGACTGAAACCTTTACTTGTCATTCTCATGCTCTTTCACAGACAACAGGAGATGGAAACTCCACCCCACAAGTGTTTTAGTGTTAACTGGTAGAGTACTGGAAGCCCATATTTGGGCTTTACTCCAAGGTGCATTCACTGCAACTCAAAGGCTTCAAACTATGTGGATATCCATCATATTATCTTTGAATCTAAATTATTTAGTCTGTATGGATTTTCCTTGTTACAATTTATGGGAGAGTGCCCAAAGGCACTCTCCCATAAATTGTAACATGGCAAAGACTTGTGAACAAATTTTGATGACTAAAAATAATTCAGCACTCTGCCAGTTAATTCATTCTCTACATACTCTATATAGTTGTAATTACACATATATAACAGTACAGAAATTTTAACTACAATGTTGTCCTCTTAAATGGATATCTCTTTATTGAATAGTCTTGTAACTACAGTGGTGTCCACTTAAATGGATATCTCTTTGTTGATTAGTCTTGTAACTACAGTGATGTCCACTTAAATGGATATCTCTTTATTGATTAGTCTTGTAACTGCAGTGGTGTCCACTTAAATGGATATCTCTATTGATTAGTCTTGTAACTACAGTGGTGTCCACTTAAATGGATATCTCTTTGTTGATTAGTCTTGAAACTACAGTGGTGTCCACTTACATGGATATCTCTGTATTGAATAGTCTTGTAACTACAGTGGTGTCCACTTAAATTGATATCTCTTTATTGATTGGTCTTGTAACTACAGTGGTGTCCACTTAAATGGGTATCTCTTTATTGATTAGTCTTGTAACTACAGCGGTGTCCACTTAAATGGATATCTCTTTATTGAATAGTCTTGTAACTACAGTGGTGTCCACTTAAATGGATATCTCTTTATTGATTAGTCTTGTAACTACAGTGGAGTCCACTTAAATGGATATCTCTTTGTTGAGTAGTCTTGTTAATTGAATATGAATTTCAAACACCAAACAATCTACCATACCTTCAGTGCAAATTTGACCTGTTAATTACATATAGGCAACAGAGTGAACTCCTGTTAAATGAATAAAAAGTCTTGTAATATATCAATGAATTACAGCCACTAAATTTCCAATGTTTATAGAGGTATTTAGCCTCAATATCTTAAGTACATATATTTAATATACAGTGGAGCCCACTTAATTGGATATCTCCCTGTTAATTGAATATAATATTTTTATACTGTACCAATGACCCAGACATAGCTGGTGCTAACTCTTAAAATATAGGGCCAAACACAAATTTTGCCCCCCAATCCCCAAAATTTGCATCTAAAACTAAAGAAAACATGTCCTGAAAGGCCCTCCACACCTCGCCCCCACTGCGCATGCGCAGTGTCAAGGACGTTCCGAAATTGGCGCCATTTATCATTCTAAGTTTGGCCCTTCATCAGTTAACATCTGACTGATCTTTGTGCTTTTAAATCTCAGTTTAAATGATGCCAGACACATAAATATTAGTGAAATGGTGATTCTAAGGAGGATAGAAAAGGAGGAGAGGAAAAGAATGTGTGACAGAATATTATCAGGGCTGTAACTTAAAATTTTTTAATGAAATTATGTTAAGTTACCTATTTTCAAGGCAGCAGCCATTTTGTTGTCATTCTGATTATTTAGTTACACTGTTTTTTCAAGTGTTTTTCCTCTCTCCCTGTCCTTTAAGTTCCCCCTTGCTATTCTCCCATGCTTTTGGCATAGTTTCTGTAATTATTATTACTAAAATTTCTTGGGAGTTTTAGCTTAATAACAGAATGAATTCTGTTCTTTCCCCATGTTTACGTCTTCACCTACGGGTGGTTAGGCGTTGTGTTCTGCATCTACCATCTGATGTTCTGCAGTTTCTTCCCTGGAAGTCTCTGTTTTGCATCAGATGGTGTATTTTTGGTAACTGATTTCGGGCCTGGGTGCCTGGAGTCTTATTTTAGTGTTTTTACACTCATTGTTTACATTTACAACAGCCCTCTGTGTGAGGGGGGGATTTCTAAATAATAATATCTTTATGTTATTTTAATCATAACTAGATACATTATTATTGTTCGTAAGTGTTGAATAAATTGTTTAAAATATTTTTAAAATTTTTGTCCACACTTAGGCTTGGGATCCATTGGGGCTCAACGTTACTTTTCAGAAACTTGGGCTGTTCTGAAAAAATATTTTTTCAAAATATTTTGATTTCAATTATTTTTTCTATATTAATGGATCATATTATTATTATGTATTTTGATTGCCAGGGGTTAGTGCGAGTACCAGGACTTGTTTTCTTTTCACATTGAAAGGATATTGATCAATTGTTTTAGGAGGAAGTCTTCCTCTGACCTTATTATCATTCTATATGTGGTCAGTGTACTCGCATTAACTCCTGTTCTGTATCGTATGATTTCGATGACAATATGGGAAGCGTATGTCACGGTATGTTGTTGGGGATTTGGACACTCCGGTCCTTTCCCCGCAGGGTCACTCTACTTTATCAATTTCTATTTCAGACGATCAAGATTAGGGTGATGTATCTGTGATGTCTTCCAACAGTGTGCCTCCGTCGTCACAATTAATGAAGGGCTAGCGGAAAAGTGCTCATGTAATACGCCAATTGCCTAAGAGGACCCTAGTAGGTTCGACGGCCTTTGACGTCCGCTAGCTCGCCCGGTGTAGCGTCCATTCACCGAATGGTTCGGCAGCCGGGTTCGTCCGTTGTGGTCTAGAAGGAATTTTGGGGTGATGCGAGCACTATAAAATTAACTTAATGCACACCCAGCGACGGCGGATCGGAGGGAGAACGGAGGAAGCCTTTTAGTCCGGTTCATAGCTCGTTCCGGTCCATCCGGACGACAAGCGAGAGGGGCCCCTCTCTCGTTCAACAACATCTGGCCCCAGATGTTGTGGTACAAATGTGTCGTTAGCGGAGCATACGTCCGTCGCTCGGGACGCTCCGTTGTATAGGCAGTCCGCTGAGACTGCTAAGGCTTCCTCTTCTCGTCAGCGCACACGACCGCACCTTGGCTGCGTGACCGCCGATATATTACCAGCTTCGCCGATCAAGGATTCTTCGGCGACCAGGTCACACCATCCGGCAGCCAGGGATTCGAGACCGATGGACTCCGGACGTTCGCATAGGAAGTATGCGGGAGCCATCTGATGCGGAGCTGCCCTCGGCGAAGCACCGATAGACTGCGCCTCCGCAGGTCTCGACGCCGGACATTCTTGTGCACATAGCACAACTTATCGCAGCATCCCAGCAGCCGACAGAAACGGTGTCGGATCGAGAATTATCCGACAGCGCTGGGTCGGTAGCCGGGGACTCGAGGCCTGCAGACTCCGGACGTTCGCATAGGAAGTGTGCGGGAGTCAACGTACACGGAGCTTCCAGCGGCAATGCATCGTAAGTCCGCTACTGCACAGGCCTCGGGAACGGACGTGCTTTCCTTAATAGCACAGTTTATCGCAGCATCCCAGCATCAACTGAATCTGTCGCATATATTTTATCCGACGATGCTGGGTCGGGACGCTCCGCGGAAGCGGGTACGGACGTCCGAAAGTTTCATCCGGTCCGACGGGATACCGAAAGGGATTCGGTGGATTTCAAGCTTTCCCTTTCGGAACAACATATGCTGCGATGCCGGATAAGAAACTGATAGCGTCGGTGGACTTAGAAATTTTTGGTTCGGTTCAGGGACATCGTCCCTCAGTTCCGACATAGTCCAATAATGTCACACAAACTTTCGAATTATTGAACGACGCTATATATATTATTATTTTATGCTTGCTATCCAAGCATTTCTGGTTTCTTGTTCGAAGAGTTATGGAGATGTCTTTCAAAAGTGTGCCTCTGTCGTCATAGTTAATGAAGAGTTAGTGGCAATAAGTGCTCATGGAATATGTCTATCGCTTACGGAATGACATTCGCTAGCTCACCCGGTGTAGCGTACATTCATCGAATGGTTCGGCTGCCGGGTTCGTCCGTTGCGGTCTAGGAAGGAGATTTGGGTGATGCGAGCACTTTAATTACTTTAGTACTCACCCAGTGACGGCAGATTGAGGACAGATCGGAGGAAGCCAACAACATAGGGGACCGCATGTTGTGGTTCAGATATTTTACATTCGGAGCATATGTCCGTTGCTCGGGACGCTCCGTTATATTGACAGTCCGAGAGACTGTCTTTAATGCTTCCTCATCCTCACAGCAGGGCACACGACCGCACATTGGCTACGTGACCTCGAGTATCCGATCAGTTTCGGCATTCAGTGATTCCACAGCGAATAGGTCGCGCCATCCGGTAGCCAAGGGACACGAGGCCTATACACTCCGTTCGCTCGCATATTGGAAGTATGCACGGGGTAACGATCTCGGAGCTTCCTGCGGCAATGCATCGTAAGACCGCTGCTCCTCAGGCCTCAGTGACGGACGTGCTATCCGAGTTAGCACAGTTGTTTCGCAGCATCCCAGCAATTGACGGTTTCTCGGTCGAATCAGGAATTATCCGACGGCGCTGGGTCGGTGCGGTCCGCGGTTGCATCAAGCTACGGACGACCGAACGCTTTATAGGGTCCGACAGGATGGCGAAAGGGATTCGAAAGATTTCGAGTTTTCCCTTTAGTAGTATCGGAAGATGCCTTTCATATCTTCTGGCATTTCTTCCAGTGATTATTTTTCGGACTTCATTGCTGCGATCTTGGATAAGAGACTTATAGCGTCATTGGACTCGGATTTTTCGATCGGTACAGGGACTTTGTCCCTGACTTACCGACGCAGTCCAATATTGTCATTACAACATGTGTTTTATTTTTCGACGCTATATATTATATATATATATACAAGCCTGCTACTAAGCATGATAGTTTAGTTTCTTGTCCGCGTGGCTCATTTCTGCCATTTTATCTTTTTTTACATATAGTTTATTTTGGCAGAGCAGGGCATACCGAGAGTTCATATGCGTCTAGACGGTGTGATTAAAGACTGCATATATTCTTTTTCGCCGTTTATGTCTTTTCCAATTTCAATGTTGGGAACGACATTATGTATAGTAGACTTAACTTAGACGCTTTATTATACGTAATCCGCCTTACTGAGGCGTTATCATTACGTCTTCAAGAAAAGATTTACGGGATATTATTCTCAATGTAATTTCTTTTGAGGGCAGTAGTTTGTTCACGTATAACTCCGCCCTTCAGTGGCTGATTGGAGTTGGTTAGACGTGATGCAGCCCTAGCTACATCCACGCGTGGATAGTAGGTTAAGAACTCTCTCAGAGTCGCTTCGTTCTCGGAGGAGCTTCTCTTCGACGGCAACTTTCCGGCAATCCATGAATTGCTTGATTTATACATTCTCTTGTCTATCTAGTGTTACAAGAGATTCAGACTGGGGCAAACATTCGGTGGTTGACTCAGAGAGTGCCGCCGCAGTTGCCGGACCCTAGTGTGGCTGTTATGACGGTTGCCAGTCAAACAGATTGGGATATATACTGATCCCTACGGATTCGAAGTGCCAGGGTCTTTGGGTTCCGCAGTCTTTTAGCTATCAGTTTAACTTCCGCGGAATAATGTTTTTTAGGCTTGCTTTATGTCATTGCATGAACATTATTCAGAAACGCATGCCCAAATTCCTGTCCTTTAATTCGACAGTAGTGGCGTATCTCCGGAACCAGGGAGGCACTCTTTCGTTTCCGTTATTCAATTTAATGGAAAGAATCCGTCTGTTGGTTATAGTACACCAAGTTCAGTTTTGGTCCGTCATATTCTGGGTCGTCTGATTGTTTTATCGCACTCCCGTTCTCTTACGGGTCGCTTGTTGCTGTCAGAATGGACTCTCAACAAACAAGTATTTAATCAGATTTGCTATCTATGGGAGCGCCCAATGATGTTTTATTATGACACAGCTTGCTAATCAATTGCAGACGTATGTGTTGGCTTGTCCAGATCTCTGAGCTAATACTGTTAACGCTCTATTGATCTATAGGACGCAATGATAGGATACGCGTATCCTCCGGCGCTGTTGTTTTAGCAGGTATTGCTAAGATAAACAACCACAATACATTTCTGTTGACAGCATCTCTATCTTCACAGAGATCATGAGTAATTTACTCTCTTGTCTACTGTGGATCTTAACGTGAAATCTTCCTCTATGTGAGGATCTTTTTTCACTGGGTAAATCGTGTCATCTTTATCACAACCAGCAAGGTCGCAACCTTCATGTATTCCGTTGTGTGGTCCGTATTGCATTGTAAGCACTGTACTGGATGAGCTTTGGACGCGATTTCTTACTATAGGAGATCCTCTTCTTCGCTATTCTATGTGGCTAAAGTGGAGGCTCTTCCGTCGTGGTGTAGGGATCATTATGTTCATATTGTTGATCCCTCCATACTACGCATTGCTAGTTTTTAGTATACTTGTTTCACAAGATCTACTGCAGCCTGTTGTTATTTAGGTTATAGGTTTGTTACCTCATACCTATGCACTCTACGATAGTTTACAATTGAGTCTTTTGTCTCTTTATCTAAGTCAGTTAGTAACTTTTTGATAAATAGACTTAGAATCTTTAGATTAAATTCCTATACGGATTTTAACTTCGGTTCTTATTTAGCTAAGTAATCATTTGAGCCTCTGGAAACAGTAGTTTTCAAATTCTGACCTTTTAGACAGTAATTCTGTTGGTTTCTCTTTTACTGTAGAGTCAGTGAGTTTCATGCACTATCGATGGATGATTTTCACTTTCATAGTTTCGGAATCAATACTTCCGTTACTATTTAGGTTGGATTGTTGCATAAGAGTTAGGCTCCTATTATCCGGAACCTATTATTTTAAGGTCCTTCCGTCTTCGTATGGGCATAGGCCTTTACTCTTTCCGGGTACAGTTTATGTATTTATAAACAGATATCTGTTTATTACAAGGGCGTAAGCTTCTTCTGTCTTTGATGTCTAGTAGAAGGACGTTACGCTCCATTTTATTGTTAATCGATTCTATTAACTAGCGTACTGCTTATGGTATATCATTGGCTTAGCAGTTGTGCTTAAGATTTCGGCTCATGAAGTAAGAGTTCTTCTACTTCTTGGGCTTACATTAATAGTGTTGCTATTATAGATTTTTGAAGGCTGCTCATTGCGCTCAGCCATCCATTCATGAATTTTTTCTCAGAAATATCGAGTCCATTTCTGGAGGCCTCTATTGTTAGGTCTATTATCTACTGCTCAGAATGTCATTCACTTAACAGTTGCTACTATAGCTAGGTAGGCTGTCTGTTTTGGCAGTGTCTCCGTTCGGCTGCCCTCTTCGCTCTGGGCTATTTGACCCAGGGCAAGAAAAAGGGGGGGGGGGGGGAGGGTGTTCCCTTGGGTCACCTGTTTTTACTATGAAAACAAGGGGATACCTCCTCCGGAGTTAGTAATTCTGAGCTGTTATTGGGATGGTTGTTTAGTGAGAAGTTTAAGTTTATAAAATTCATTCAAGTCTTAGTTTTTAAAGTATAGCTTTTGAATATTGCATATGTCAACGGACATGATTATGCAATTCTCACACACTTTTAGGAGTATAAGAGTCTCTATTCTCTAGACTTACTTTATTATTGGCTTACTTTAAAAATTATTAGTATAAGGATTATTGGATATTAATAGAGTACATGGATGTATGAAGCTCAATTTTTGGAAGGTGTTGTATCTTTCTAATTTATCATAAATAAGAAAGATACATGTAAGGCCTATTACTTCTTTTCCCTACAGGGGATGACTCTATTTTATTTTATTGAGCGTATTCCATTTTGCTCTATGTCCTTGGCCCTCCAGCCTTTTTACTATTCAGCTATGTCTGGGTCATTGGTACAGTATAAAAATGTTAAAAAATTTATAGTAATTTATATATTTTTTATACTTACCAATGACCCAGACGGGGATGGCCCTCCCAGGAGTTGGGAACTCTTGCCTCCCCGCTGAGTACATAGCGCTTACCAGGCACTGGTTATTAGAATGATAAATGGCGCCAATTTCGGAACGTCCTTGACACTGCGCATGCGCAGTGGGGGCGAGGTGTGGAGGGCCTTTCAGGACATGTTTTCTTTAGTTTTAGATGCAAATTTTGGGGATTGGGGGGCAAAATTTGTGTTTGGCCCTATATTTTAAGAGTTAGCACCAGCTATGTCTGGGTCATTGGTAAGTATAAAAAATATATAAATTACCATAAATTTTTTAACTTTCAAACACAAAACCATTTACCATGCATTCAGTACAAATTTGATCTGTTAATTGCATATGGGTTGTAGAGTAAACTCCTGTTAATTGTATATAAATTTTTGTAATATGTCGAAAAAATTACTGTGACACGCACCAAATTCCCCTTATTTATCAACCTTTTTGGCCTCACTACATCCAATATAGGCATTTATTTTATCATATCTTGTTTGACAGAGCTCTATGAGCTCTGTCAAACAAGATGTAATAGAATAAATGCTCAGTTTACCTCCAGAACACAGGAAACTGACCAAATCCCTGTTAATTGTATACTCCTGTTAATTGAATAATTTTCACTGGCAAGATGGATATTCAATTAAGAGGATTCTACTGTATTATATCTTGTTTGACAGAGCTCTTGGAGCTCTGTCAGACAAGATAAAATAGGCTCTATGCTCAGTTTATTTCTAGAATACAGGAAAATGACACTTCCTATTAATTGAATACTCCTGTTAATTGAATAATTTTCATTAGCAAAGTGGCTATTCAATTAACAGGGAGCATGGTGGCTCAGTAGGTTGAGATGCAAGCTGAGAGGTCCTCGGTTTGAATCTCACCTGCAGCAACCACATTGTGTCCTTAGGCAAGACGCTTAATCCCAATTGCCTACTTGGGAGCATGGTGGCATTGTGTACTAAGGCTTACTACACTCTGATAGTACACCTGTCTTCAACTACTGCTAACCCTGCTTGTGTGGAGTTAGTACATTGAGCCTGACATTTGCTCGCCATTGCTCGGTGGTTCTCTCCAGGTACTCCGGCTTCCTGCATCCGTAAAACTGTCTGACACGAGGTGACTCTGGCTGTTGAAAGTGTCATTAAACCCCAATAAGTAAATAAACTCAATTAACAGGGTTCCACTATATCTATAAAATATTTGTGAGGTGTCTTGAAAAGGAGTGAATTAATGTGAATTGAGTTGAGGAGCAACACTTATTACAGAATCTGATCGAATTTTCGAATGGATTGCGACTGGGTTGTGATCTGGTAAAAATTATCTGTCCACTTTCCACAACACTGCAACTGAATATATTCTTGCACCAAGCCATTTATCATATGTTCAATTCAATCTTTCTTGAAAAGTGGATAAATATAAATACCTTACAATAAATATAAACAATCTTATGTACAGTGTGTCCAATGAAATCCTATAATGGTTTTTAAAAAGTCATTTTAAATGCATATCATGGTTGAGCTCCAAATAATTTGACATATCTTCAGTACAAATTTGATTTTCAGCTCAACTTGACAAAGTCAAGCTGAGCTATTGGCGTCACTTCTCTGTCGTCACTTCTCGTCCCTCGGCGTACGTACATATGTACGTACATATGTCCGTTCATACGTCCACAATTTCCTTTGGCACACCCTGCACGGCACGTTTATAATCAGATCGCTTTGAAACTTGGGGTGCTTGTTTGGGCTGACCTGTAGATGGGAGCTATCGATTTTCTTCCATTTCCATAAGAAAATGTTGCCGGTGACAATGCCCTTTGTACAGGGCACATTTATTATCCGATGGCTTTGTAACCTGGTATGCTTATTAGATTTGACATTTAGATGGGAGCTATCGATTTTCTTCCATTTCCAGCAAAAAATGTTGCTGCTGGCAACAACCTTTGAACTTGGTTTAGTCAGGCATCAATATATTCCTTTGGCATGCCCTACAGGGCACATTTATGATTAGATTGGTTTGAAACTTGGTATGCTTGTTTGGGGTTACCTCTAGATGGGAGCTATCAATTATCTTCCATTTCCATCAAAAAATGTTGCTTCTGACAATGACCTTCAATGAACTTAGTGCAGTTATGCATCAATATTTCCCTTTGGCACACCCAGCAGGGCACACTTATAATTAAATCGCTTTGAAATTTGGTGTGCAAGTTTGGTGTGACCTCTAGATGGGAGCTATTGATTTTCTTTCTTTTCTGTCAAAATATGTTGCAGCTGGCAACTACCTTTGAGTTAGGCTTCAGTATTTACCTTTGGCACACCCTACAGGGCGCATTTATGATCAGATTGCTTTGAAACTTGGTATGCTTGTTCAGGGTGTCCTCTATATGGGAACTATTGATTTTCATTTTCTTCCATTTCCGTCAAAAATAGTTGCCATTGGCAGTGACCTTTGAACTTAGTTTTGTCAAGTTTCAATATATTCCTCTGGCATGCCCTACAGGGCACATTTATGATAGGATCTCTTTGAAACTTGATATGCATGTTCAGGGTGGCCTCTAGATGTGAGCTGTTGATTTCTTTTCATTTCCATAAAAAATTATTGTCATTAGCACCAGCCTTTGGACTTATCTCTTTTGTACTCTCTACAGGGTATATTTATAAATTTCCATAAAAAAGAAAAAATGACCATTGGCACCAGCAATGACCATCATACTTAGTGCATTTGTGCATTAACATCTTCCTTTGGCATGCCTCAGAGAGCCCATTCATTATCAGGTTGTTTTGAAACTTCATATGCTTATTCAGGGTGACAGAGATAGGAGCTATCGATATTTTTATACTGTACCAATGACCCAGACATAGCTGGTGCTAACTCTTAAAATATAGGGCCAAACACAAATTTTGCCCCCCAATCCCCAAAATTTGCATCTAAAACTAAAGAAAACATGTCCTGAAAGGCCCTCCACACTTCGCCCCTACTGCGCATGCGCAGTGTCAAGGACGTTCCGAAATTGGCGCCATTAATCATTCTAAGTTTGGCCCTTCATCAGTTAACATCTGACTGATCTTTGTGCTTTTAAATCTCAGTTTAAATGATGCCAGACACATAAATATTAGTGAAATGGTGATTCTAAGGAGGATAGAAAAGGAGGAGAGGAAAAGAATGTGTGACAGAATATTATCAGGGCTGTAACTTAAAATTTTTTAATGAAATTATGTTAAGTTACCTATTTTCAAGGCAGCAGCCATTTTGTTGTCATTCTGATTATTTAGTTACACTGTTTTTTCAAGTGTTTTTCCTCTCTCCCTCTCCTTAAGTTCCCCCTTGCTATTCTCCCATGCTTTTGGCATAGTTTCTGTAATTATTATTACTAAAAATTTCTTGGGAGTTTTAGCTGAATAACAGAATGAATTCTGTTCTTTCCCCATGTTTACGTCTTCACCTACGGGTGGTTAGGCGTTGTGTTCTGCATCTACCATCTGATGTTCTGCAGTTTCTTCCCTGGAAGTCTCTGTTTTGCATCAGATGGTGTATTTTTGGTAACTGATTTCGGGCCTGGGTGCCTGGAGTCTTATTTTAGTGTTTTTACACTCATTGTTTACATTTACAACAGCCCTCTGTGTGAGGGGGGGATTTCTAAATAATAATATCTTTATGTTATTTTAATCATAAATAGATACATTATTATTGTTCGTAAGTGTTGAATAAATTGTTTAAAATATTTTTAAAATTTTTGTCCACACTTAGGCTTGGGATCCATTGGGGCTCAACGTTACTTTTCAGAAACTTGGGCTGTTCTGAAAAAATATTTTTTCAAAATATTTTGATTTCAATTATTTTTTCTATATTAATGGATCATATTATTATTATGTATTTTGATTGCCAGGGGTTAGTGCGAGTACCAGGACTTGTTTTCTTTTCACATTGAAAGGATATTGATCAATTGTTTTAAGAGGAAGTCTTCCTCTGACCTTATTATCATTCTATATGTGGTCAGTGTACTCGCATTAACTCCTGTTCTGTATCGTATGATTTCGATGACAATATGGGAAGCGTATGTCACGGTATGTTGTTGGGGATTTGGACACTCCGGTCCTTTTCCCGCAGGGTCACTCTACTTTATCAATTTCTATTTCAGACGATCAAGATTAGGGTGATGTATCTGTGATGTCTTCCAACAGTGTGCCTCCGTCGTCACAATTAATGAAGAGCTAGCGGAAAAGTGCTCATGTAATACGCCAATTGCCTAAGAGGACCCTAGTAGGTTCGACGGCCTTTGACGTCCGCTAGCTCGCCCGGTGTAGCATCCATTCACCGAATGGTTCGGCAGCCGGGTTCGTCCGTTGCGGTCTAGAAGGAATTTTGGGGTGATGCGAGCACTATAAAATTAACTTAATGCACACCCAGTGACGGCGGATCGGAGGGAGAACGGAGGAAGCCTTTTAGTCCGGTTCATAGCTCGTTCCGGTCCATCCGGACGGCAAGCGAGAGAGGCCCCTCTCTCGTTCAACAACATCTGGCCCCAGATGTTGTGGTACAAATGTGTCGTTAGCGGAGCATACGTCCGTCGCTCGGGACGCTCCGTTGTATAGGCAGTCCGCTGAGACTGCTAAGGCTTCCTCTTCTCGTCAGCGCACACGACCGCACCTTGGCTGCGTGACCGCCGATATTTTACCAGCTTCGCCGATCAAGGATTCTTCGGCGACCAGGTCACACCATCCGACAGCCAGGGATTCGAGACCGATGGACTCCGGACGTTCGCATAGGAAGTATGCGGGAGCCATCTGATGCGGAGCTACCCTCGGCGAAGCAGCGATAGTCTGCGCCTCCGCAGGTCTCGACGCCGGACATTCTTGTGCACATAGCACAGCTTATCGCAGCATCCCAGCAGCCGACAGAAACGGTGTCGGATCGAGAATTATCCGACAGCGCTGGGTCGGTAGCCGGGGACTCGAGGCCTGCAGACTCCGGACGTTCGCATAGGAAGTGTGCGGGAGTCAACGTACACGGAGCTTCCAGCGGCAATGCATCGTAAGTCCGCTACTGCACAGGCCTCGGGAACGGACGTGCTTTCCTTAATAGCACAGTTTATCGCAGCATCCCAGCATCAACTGAATCTGTCGCATATATTTTATCCGACGATGCTGGGTCGGGACGCTCCGCGGAAGCGGGTACGGACGTCCGAAAATTTTCATCCGGTCCGACGGGATACCGAAAGGGATTCGGTGGATTTCTAGCTTTCCCTTTCGGAACAACATATGCTGCGATGCCGGATAAGAAACTGATAGCGTCGGTGGACTTAGAAATTTTTGGTTCGGTTCAGGGACATCGTCCCTCAGTTCCGACATAGTCCAATAATGTCACGCAAACTATCGAATTATTGAACGACGCTATATATATTATTATTTTATGCTTGCTATCCAAGCATTTCTGGTTTCTTGTTCGAAGAGTTATGGAGATGTCTTTCAAAAGTGTGCCTCTGTCGTCATAGTTAATGAAGAGTTAGCGGCAATATGTGCTCATGGAATATGTCTATCGCTTACGGAGTGACATTCGCTAGCTCACCCGGTGTAGCGTACATTCATCGAATGGTTCGGCTGCCGGGTTCGTCCGTTGCGGTCTAGGAAGGAGATTTGGGTGATGCGAGCACTTTAATTACTTTAGTACTCACCCAGTGACGGCAGATTGAGGACAGATCGGAGGAAGCCAACAACATAGGGGACCGCATGTTGTGGTTCAGATATTTTACATTCGGAGCATATGTCCGTTGCTCGGGACGCTCCGTTATATTGACAGTCCGAGAGACTGTCTTTAATGCTTCCTCATCCTCACAGCAGGGCACACGACCGCACATTGGCTACGTGACCTCGAGTATCCGATCAGTTTCGGCATTCAGTGATTCCACAGCGAATAGGTCGCGCCATCCGGTAGCCAAGGGACACGAGGCCTATACACTCCGTTCGCTCGCATATTGGAAGTATGCACGGGGTAACGATCTCGGAGCTTCCTGCGGCAATGCATCGTAAGACCGCTGCTCCTCAGGCCTCAGTGACGGACGTGCTATCCGAGTTAGCACAGTTGTTTCGCAGCATCCCAGCAATTGACGGTTTCTCGGTCGAATCAGGAATTATCCGACGGCGCTGGGTCGGTGCGGTCCGTGGTTGCATCAAGCTACGGACGACCGAACGCTTTATAGGGTCCGACAGGATGGCGAAAGGGATTCGAAAGATTTCGAGTTTTCCCTTTAGTAGTATCGGAAGATGCCTTTCTTATCTTCTGGCATTTCTTCCAGTGATTATTTTTCGGACTTCATTGCTGCGATCTTGGATAAGAGACTTATAGCGTCATTGGACTCGGATTTTTCGATCGGTACAGGGGCTTTGTCCCTGACTTACCGCCGCAGTCCAATATTGTCATTACAACATGTGTTTTATTTTTCGACGCTATATATTTATATATATATACAAGCCTGCTACTAAGCATGATAGTTTAGTTTCTTGTCCGCGTGGCTCATTTCTGCCATTTTTTCTTTTTTACATATAGTTTATTTTGGCAGAGCAGGGCATACCGAGAGTTCATATGCGTCTAGACGGTGATTAAAGACTGCATATATTCTTTTTGGCCGTTTATGTCTTTTCCAATTTCAATGTTGGGAACGACATTATGTATAGTAGACTTAACTTAGACGCTTTATTATACGTAATCCGCCTTACTGAGGCGTTATCATTACGTCTTCAAGAAAAGATTTACGGGATATTATTCTCAATGTAATTTCTTTTGAGGGCAGTAGTTTGTTCACGTATAACTCCGCCCTTCAGTGGCTGATTGGAGTTGGTTAGACGTGATGCAGCCCTAGCTACATCCACGCGTGGATAGTAGGTTAAGAACTCTCTCAGAGTCGCTTCGTTCTCGGAGGAGCTTCTCTTCGACGGCAACTTTCCGGCAATCCATGAATTGCTTGAATTATACATTCTCTTGTCTATCTAGTGTTACAAGAGATTCAGACTGGGGCAAACTTTCGGTGGTTGACTCAGAGAGTGCCGCCGCAGTTGCCGGACCCGAGTGTGGCTGTTATGACGGTTGCCAGTCAAACAGATTGGGATATATACTGATCCCTACGGATTCGAAGTGCCAGGGTCTTTGGGTTCCGCAGTCTTTTAGCTATCAGTTTAACTTCTGCGGAATAATGTTTTTTAGGCTTGCTTTATGTCATTGCATGAACATTATTCAGAAACGCATGCCCAAATTCCTGTCCTTTAATTCGACAGTAGTGGCGTATCTCCGGAACCAGGGAGGCACTCTTTCGTTTCCGTTATTCAATTTAATGGAAAGAATCCGTCTGTTGGTTATAGTACACCAAGTTCAGTTTTGGTCCGTCATATTCTGGGTCGTCTGATTGTTTTATCGCACTCCCGTTATCTTACGGGTCGCTTGTTGCTGTCAGAATGGACTCTCAACAAACAAGTATTTAATCAGATTTGCTATCTATGGGAGCGCCCAATGATGTTTTATTTATGACACAGCTTGCTAATCAATTGCAGACGTATGTGTTGGCTTGTCCAGATCTCTGAGCTAATACTGTTAACGCTCTATTGATCTATAGGACGGAATGATAGGATACGCGTATCCTCCGGCGCTGTTGTTTTAGCAGGTATTGCTAAGATAAACAACCACTATACATTTCTGTTGATAGCATCTCTATCTTCATAGAGATCATGAGTAATTTACTCTCTTGTCTACTGTGGATCTTAACGTGAAATCTTCCTCTATGTGAGGATCTTTTTTCACTGGGTAAATCGTGTCATCTTTATCACAACCAGCAAGGTCGCAACCTTCATGTATTCTGTTGTGTGGTCCGTATTGCATTGTATGCACTGTACTGGACGAGCTTTGGACGCGATTTCTTACTATAGGAGATCCTCTTCTTCGCTATTCTATGCGACTAAAGTGGAGGCTCTTCCGTCGTGGTGTAGGGATCATTATGTTCATATGGTTGATCCCTCCATACTACTCATTGCTATTTTTTAGTATACTTGTTTCACAAGATCTACTGCAGCCTGTGTTATTTAGGTTATAGGTTTATGTTACCTCATACCTATGCACTCTACTATAGTTTACAATTGAGTCTTTTGTCTCTTTATCTAAGTCAGTTAGTAACTTTTTGATAAATAGACTTAGAATCTTTAGATTAAATTCCTATACGGATTTTAACTTCGGTTCTTATTTAGCTAAGTAATCATTTGAGCCTCTGGAAACAGTAGTTTTCAAATTCTGACCTTTTAGACAGTAATTCTGTTGGTTTCTCTTTTACTGTAGAGTCAGTGAGTTTCATGCACTATCGATGGATGATTTTCACTTTCATAGTTTCGGAATCAATACTTCCGTTACTATTTAGGTTGGATTGTTGCATAAGAGTTAGGCTCCTATTATCCGGAACCTATTATTTTAAGGTCCTTCCGTCTTCGTATGGGCATAGGCCTTTACTCTTTCCGGGTACAGTTTATGTATTTATAAACAGATATCTGTTTATTACAAGGGCGTAAGCTTCTTCTGTCTTTGATGTCTAGTAGAAGGACGTTACGCTCCATTTTATTGTTAATGGATTCTATTAACTAGCGTACTGCTTATGGTATATCATTAGCTTAGCAGTTGTGCTTAAGATTTCGGCTCATGAAGTAAGAGTTCTTCTACTTCTTGGGCTTACATTAATAGTGTTGCTATTATAGATTTTTGAAGGCTGCTCATTGCGCTCAGCCATCCATTCATGAATTTTATCTCAGAAATATCGAGTCCATTTCTGGAGGCCTCTATTGTTAGGTCTATTATCTACTGCTCAGAATGTCATTCTCTTAACAGTTGCTACGATAGCTAGGTAGGCTGTCTGTTTCGGCAGTGTCTCCGTTCGGCTGCCCTCTTCGCTCTGGGCTATTTGACCCAGGGCAAGAAAAAGGGGGGGGGGGGGGGAGGGTGTTCCCTTGGGTCACCTGTTTTTACTATGAAAACAAGGGGATACCTCCTTCGGAGTTAGTAATTCTGAGCTGTTATTGGGATGGTTGTTTAGTGAGAAGTTTAAGTTTATAAAATTCATTCAAGTCTTAGTTTTTAAAGTATAGCCTTTGAATATTGCATATGTCAACGGACATGATTATGCAATTCTCACACACTTTTAGAAGTATAAGAGTCTCTATTCTCTAGACTTACTTTATTATTGGCTTACTTTAAAAATTATTAGTATAAGGATTATTGGATATTAATAGAGTACATGGATGTATGAAGCTCAATTTTTGGAAGGTGTTGTATCTTTCTAATTTATCATAAATAAGAAAGATACATGTAAGGCCTATTACTTCTTTTCCCTACAGGGGATGACTCTATTTTATTTTTATTGAGCGTATTCCATTTTGCTCTATGTCCTTGGCCCTCCAGCCTTTTTACTATTCAGCTATGTCTGGGTCATTGGTACAGTATAAAAATGTTAAAAAATTTATAGTAATTTATATATTTTTTATACTTACCAATGACCCAGACGGGGATGGCCCTCCCAGGAGTTGGGAACTCTTGCCTCCCCGCTGAGTACATAGCGCTTACCAGGCACTGGTTATTAGAATGATTAATGGCGCCAATTTCGGAACGTCCTTGACACTGCGCATGCGCAGTAGGGGCGAAGTGTGGAGGGCCTTTCAGGACATGTTTTCTTTAGTTTTAGATGCAAATTTTGGGGATTGGGGGGCAAAATTTGTGTTTGGCCCTATATTTTAAGAGTTAGCACCAGCTATGTCTGGGTCATTGGTAAGTATAAAAAATATATAAATTACTATAAATTTTTTAACTTTCTTATCATTTCTATCAAAAACCGTGGCTGTTAGCAACAGTCTTTGAATCTATTGCATTTGTACATTTACATTCTTTTTTGACATGGCCTACAGGGCACATTTATCGTAGGATTGTTTTTGAACTTGGCATGCTCATCAGGCAAAACCTCTACATGTAGATTCATTTCTGTGAAAAAATGTTGCCATTTGCAATGACCACCGAACTTTCTGCATTTGTGTATCAGCATTCTTCCTTTAGCCAGCCTTACAGTTTACATTCAAAAATGCATAGATTGCTCTGACATTGTGCACACACAATGCTGTATGTTGAAGTTTCACCAAATAATATTTGAACCAATGATCTTCAAATTTACCATTTCAGGTTTGTCAAGTTGAGCTACAGTGTCATTGACACTTTCATTTTTTGGTGGTCTGAATTTGTTCATCAAAATTTGTTTTATTACATAGGCACTCTTCAATAATATGTGATAAAACAAATGTATATAAACAAAATATTATTTGCGTTTGACTGAATGAGAAAAATGAGCAAAGAAAATGTTGGCTTTCCCTTTGGTACTCTCTTTTTTTTTTTGAAAGCCCTGATAGTGGCTTCTAGCACTCAACCAGTTAAGGACACTTTCAGAGTTTATGGTAAGAATCGGAACATTTTTCAAGAATTACAGTTGATTCTCATTGTTTTTCTTGTGAAAAATGATTCCGATTTGCAGGAATCAATGTTGATGCCCATTATTTTTTTTATGGAAATCATAAAAATTTATTCTAATTCCTGCATGAATTTTAAGCCCTCTATGCAACATAACATCATGATGTTTAAGTACTGAAAGTAACGTTTTGAAATTCATTCAGTTATTACAGTGACATATTTTTATTTAGTAATTTATCATAAATTCTTTCAGATGATGTTGGCTTTGAGATATCTCCATAAAGAGAAAAGAATAGTGCATCGAGATTTATCACCCAATAATGTGATGCTGGGAGAAAATGACAAAGTTACAATCAGTAAGTATTTTCTTATTTTTCAAGCAATTCTGTACTTTTAAGAGTAATTAACTGGTAGAGTGCTGGAAGCCCGTATTTGGGCTTTATTCTGAAGTGCAGGCACCACAGCCTGAAGTCTTCATATTTTGTGGATGCACTTCATATTTTCTTTGAAGTGCAATTATTTTGTCAGCATGGATTTGCCTTGTTACAATTTATGGGAGAGTGCCTCTAGGCACTCTCCCATAAATTGTAACAAGGCAAAGACAAGTGAACAAATTTTGACAACCAAAAATAATTCAGCACTCTACCAGTTAACATAAGTGGGAATATTTTGTTTTGCATATGCATGTGGATCAGTTAATATTGTTTTTATCTTTACAATTGTTTTATGTTTATAGAGTTTAACAGCCTTGAGTACTTCTGATTTGGAGGATTCTGTATTCGTTCCCCAAAACACAGGAATGACTCAGTTCAAAACAATATATAGAAAAGGCATCCGCCAAAACATAAATTAGTAGCATGGTGTGAGGATTTGGGGAGGACCTCTCATTTCATGTGGGGGCAGGGGGAATCATGCTACTTCCCCAAGAGAAATGTTGAAAATGGAGCCCTGTAATATTTTTGGTATTATTTATTTACTGTTGCATCTCTCTCAAGAAAGGCCCTCAGTTTAAAAGTGGCTATTGTTTGTAAAGAGACCTGTATTTGGTTTACCATTTTATTATTATAAACCAACAAACAGGCAGTTCTTTCAAGATTGGGTTAATAATTGCTTGATTGCGTGCCATTTGTCTAAAATAAATAGTTACTTTTTTTCATTTCGATTTCTCTATTTCGGAGGCGCGGTGGCTCAGTAGGTAGAGATACAGGCTGCAAGCTGAGAGATCCTCGGTTCAAATCCCACCTGTGGCAATCGTGTTGTGTCCTTGGGCAAGACACTTCACCCCCATTGCCCACATGGGGGCACGGTGACGCTGTGTACTAAAACGTACTGCACGTCGATGGTGCACCTGTCTTCAACCAATGCTAACCCTGCTTGTGTGGAGTTAGTATGTTGGGGAACTGACAGTTGCTCGCTGTTGCTCTGTGGTTCTCTCCAGGTACTCCGGCTTCCTCCACCCGTAAAACTGTCGTGGTCATGATTAGCCTTTGTGCAGAAATATGTGACCTTAAACACCAATAAATAAATAAATAAATTTCCGTATTTCAGGATCTTGTACCTGCAAATGTTAATGGATTAGTTTTTAAATTATTTCGATAACTGTCATCAAAGTTGCTTGGCGAAGCTCTCCAGGTACTATTGCCTCCTCCTCATAAAACTCTCTCTTAGGGACATCATGAAGATGACCAATTAACGGTGTATACCTGTTTTGTCACCACTCTGTGAGGGCTCAAGTCGTAACTGATAAAATACTCCAACTACATCATCAATGCACACCTTTAGTGAAGAAATGCCATCTTGATGTAGTTGGAATATTAGTCAGTTGTGATTATAGCTAAAAAACATCCAAACTTCTTTGGAATTAATTTATGAATAACTAAAACATGTATTTAATAGTCATGAAAGAACTTCCTATTTAATTAACAAATCCAGTTGTATGAGCGACTGTGTGTGTGACATCAGTCCAGGTCTCAAATCTAGTATTGTAGGAAAGCACATGATCACAAGCAAGAGTAAATAAAAATTTAAGCCTCGAAACTTGACAGGAAAATTGGGGGGGGGGGGGGGGGGAGGGGGGGAGGAGGGGGGGGTGGTATCCCTCTCCACCCCCTGCTATTATCTGTTTTGAATATGTCATGAGTCTCTTTATTTCAGCCTTCGGGGCACAGTGGCATTGCGTACTAAGGCACGGCACATTGATGGTGCACCTGTCTTCAACCAATGCTAACCCTGCTTGTGTGGAGCTAGTGTGTTGGGCAGCTGACAATTGCTTGCCTTTGCTCGGTGCTTCTCTCCGGTGTACTCCGGCTTCCTCCACTGGTAAAACTGTCGTGGCCATGATTAGCCATTGTGCAGAATATGTGACCGTAAACACCAATAAATAAAAAAATATTTCAACCTTTTTTTTAATGAAATTCTGCCATGCCTACATGACAAACCTGACAAAAAAGATTTATCATATTTACATGGCTTATATGTCAAATTATACCTCTACTTAAAGACTTGCGGTCCCAGGCATGAATATAAGCCAACAGTTTTCATGTACATTTTTTTTCAGCTCTGTCTTCTAGTAACTCTGTATGTTTTTTTTCAGCTGATTTTGGTTTAGCAAAGATTAAAGGAATAGATCACAGCAAGATGACATCTGTTGTTGGTACAATGTTGTACTGGTGGTAAGTCTTTAACCCTCTACGTAACAGCCAAAATTGGCCAGCGCTATTCTCAAAAATGGCCAATTAATTCTCATTATATTTTCATATTTTTATACAGCAACCAATGGCCTGACTAGCTGGTGCTAACTCAAAAATTAATCCAGGGCCAAACACAAATTTTGCTCCCCAATCCCCCAAATTTGCATGCAAAACTGAAAATTCAATGTCCTATCTGGTCCTTCATACTTTTAAGATATGCGCATTCGCAGTATCCAGGAAGACACCAAAATTGGCGCAAACCATCATTCTTTGTTGGCCCTGAAGTCAGCAACAATGAACTGACATCTGCACTTTTAAATCTCATTTTTGAGGATGCCAGACACAAATCAGTGGTAACATTGGTGTATCCAAGGACATAATTGGATGATGGAAGTGAACATTGGTGGTCAGGAACGTTCAGGGCTGTAACAAAATTATTTCATGTCTCCCAATTTCAGGACATGGGCCTGACGTCATCATTCTTGCTAATGATTTTTCCACTGTTTGTTAAATGTTCCTTCCCTATCCTTCCTTGAAGCCCTCCAGTTAAACTCCCAGTATATGGCTTGTTTTTATTGAAATTTTTTATAAAATTTCTTGGGAGTTTGATGTGTATTACAGAATGTTTATTCTGTACATCCCCTTTGTTACGTCCTCACCATAGGGATGTGTAGGCATTTAGATCATGCATCTTTTGTCCAATGTATTGTTTTTTCTTCATCTGAAGATCTTGCTTTACAAAATCTGTTACTGACTTTGGGCCTTTTTTATTCAGTGCCTGGGGTCTTGTTTCTGTTTTTTTCCTTTGACGTTGTTTACATTGGCAACGTCCTATAAATATATGTAGTATCAATTTATTATTACTGTAGGATTGTTTTAAGATATATGTTATGATATTCTGGTAGTGAAGCAATAATTTTTGTCCACACTTAGGCTGTATTGGGATACCCTTGGGCTCATCTTGTTCCCGTTGGGAATTTGGGCTTTTGTCAAAAACTTTCAAAAAGTTTTTTTTTTAAATTAGTTTTTCAGTTTGTATTTTGAGTGTTGATTATTATGTATCTTTATCATATATTTATTGTGGAGTTGGTGGTAGTACTATTGACTTTATTTGATTAATTATGAAAGCTTCTTGTTCAAAATGCAAGGTGAGGAAATCTCCCTCAGATTTACATGCTTGTTGCCTTGCTTGTCGTCGATGTACTCCCGCTAATTCTTGTCCTACATGTGTTGATTGGGATGACAAATGTTGGACATGGGTGTCACAGTATGTTGTTAGCGATGAGAGGTCAATCAAGTTTCTCAGTTTCTTTTTCAGAGGAACAAGAACATGGTGATGATTATGAGACACCTACTAGAAATGTGCTACCATCGTCATGCTCTGAGCAAACAGAGCTAGCTGCCAAAGTGCTCATGAATATTAGGCAGGGGATAAAGCCACTGGCCAGTGGGTTTAGTCCCTTGTCTGCAGCTAGCTCGACCGGCAAAGCGGTTACTCTGTCCGTGGGTACTGTGATGCTGGGTTCGTCCATTGAGGTCAAAAGAAGTGGATTGGGTAGAGCTAGCATTTTAAAACATAAACATGCTCACCCAGCCACGATGGAACAAGGGAAGAAGCCAGCAAGTATTGTGGGAAGCTCGGCAAGGTCTGAAAGGTCCCTCTCTATTCCAGCAACATCTGGATCGTTCACAATTCGCTCGGACACAGTTGAGACGGCAATTTCTTCAAATAGAGCGAATTTGGACACTATGTCTTACACAGATCACCTTACAAGAGCTATGGCACAACGTCTCAACGAAAAGGAATTTGAGGACGTTTGTACCTCTCTTAGAGTTTTTTCCAGGGCAATTATGTATACCATGTATAACTCCGCCCTAACAGCGGCTAATGTGGAGTTAATCAGACATGATGATGCCCTTGTGTCTTCATCACTGATACATGACAAGGTGAAAAACTCTCTCAGAGTCGCTCTGGTCTCCGGAATTCAATATTCGACAACAAGCTTTCATTAGTTTATGACTAGGCTACTAAGAAAGCATCTAATGCTCTGCTTTTAAAGTGGGCATCTCATTGACCTGCTGCAGCAGACAAGAGTAAAGGAGGACGTTCCAGACAGAAATCATCTAAAGAAATCGTCATGAGGGTATAAGAAATCCTCTTATTCGTACTCTGGAGGTCGTCAGTACAGCAACTCGGGAAAGGGGCGGAGGTCTGATCGGGACTATCGGTCAGATGCCCCCAGGCCGACGGGATGAGGGTCTTTGCAGGGAGGATGGTTTCTCCTCCCGAAAGCCTTGCAGATCGTACAAGTGGTGGTCAAGACCTCTATTGCTTACCAGTTGGCAGAAGGTTATCAAGCTTTGCGAAAAACTGGATAGCAATCATGGAAGACCAGTGGGTGAGAAGTGTAGTTTCGGACGGCCTACAGCTATCATTCTGAGTGAAACCGCCCACTAACAAGATGTCCGCCTTGGACAAATCTTCCATCAAATCCTTTCAAAAGAGAGTCTCTCCAAACGGAGGTACAAACTTTCTTATCAAAGGAAGCAATAAAGGTCATCAAGAATCAAAATTCTCAAGGTTTCTACAGTCACCTGTTCCTAGTACCGAAGCCAGATGGCTCGTTCCGACCGGTTATAGACCTGAGCTGGATAAACAAGCTGATTGTGGCACCAAAATTCTATATGGAGACTATTCGGTCGGTAAGGGTGAGCATTCAAATGAACGACTATGCGGCAAGCATAGATCTAAAGGTTGCGTACTTTCATGTCCTGTGGTACATCAGAAAGTACATTCAGTTCACCGTACACAGGAAGATGTAGCAGTTCAGAGCAACGTGCTTTGGTCTGAACCTAGCTCCCTGGGCATTCACTCGAATAATGAACTCGGTAATGTCACACTTCCGAGCTCATTCGTCTGCGGTAATGTCGGCTTACTTGGACGACATTCTACAGAGATACGGCAGCAGAATTATTCTTCAGAGCGATATTCAGAGTCTGCTTCTATTACTCCGATGTCTTGGTTTCATCGTAAATGAGAAAAAGTCGGATCTTGCTCTGTCCAAGTTGTTCATTCACTTGGGAATGAGCTTTGAGACACACAACATCTGGTTCGTCTGCCGTTTCCCAGAGCGAAATTAGTAAGTTGTTATGCTCTCTTTTGTCTACACTCAGATGCATTAACAGCGAGGGAATTTATGCCACTCTTGGGGCTGTGCAGAGCGGCTGCGGATCTTATTCTGATGGGTCGCCTACGCACGCGTCCCCTCCAGATATTCTTTATTATCCCCCCGAAAAAAAATTTCGGGGGATATAGTCGTCACGCGTTTTTTTTTGTCCGTCCATCCGTACATCCGTCCGCCCATCCGTCCGTTTACATTTCGTTTCCGGATGATAACTTCCCTTGAAATAGTTTGATTGTAACCAAACTTGATATGTGGCTTAAACATATAAAAATACAGGTCAAGTTCGAATCCGGGTTCATCCTGATTAGTATTACCAGAGTTATGCCCCTTTTTAATTTAGAAAATCTTATGATTTTTGGTTTCCAGATGGTAACTTCCCTCAAGATAGTTTGATTGTAACCAAACTTGATATGTGGTGCAAAGATATCAAAATACGGGTCAAGTTCGAAAATGGGTTTGTCCTGATTAATTTTACCAGAGTTATGCCCCTTTTCAACTTAGAAAATCTTATGATGACCACACTTTTTTCGGGGGGATCAGCTGCCCCGTGGATGTGGCAGCCCTCTAGTTCAGAACTGGAGTGTGAAGACGCATTCGCTCGAAACCAGTATTGTTTTAATGGACCTGATAAAACAAAGGGTTCAAATTTGGGCAGATATTCAGTGGTTAACTCAGGGAGTTCCGCTGCAATTTCCGGATCCAGCTTTCACGATTATGACGGATGCGAGTAAGATGGGTTGGGGCGCGACTCTAGGTCCCACAGACTTGAAGTATCAGGGTTTTTGGGACCCTCAGTTCCTGGAGAAACACAAACATCAAGGAGATGATGTCGATATGGCTAGCGCTACAACATTGGATTCACATAATTCCAGATGCTCATGTTCAGATTTTGTCGGACAACTCGACAGTGGTAGCATACATCAGGAACCAGGGCAGCACTCATTCGATTCCGTTATGCGAACAAACAGAGAAGATTCTTCTATGCATAATGAATCATCATGTTCTGCTTTCTGTCCATCATATACCGGCTCATCTGAATGTAATAGCAGACTCACTCTCTCAGAAAGGTCGCCAGTTGCCATCAGAGTGGACGCTCAACAAGCGAGTATTCAATCAGATTTGCTACCAGTGGCTCACCTCATGATAGATCTGTTTGCGACAACCTGAACAATCAGTTACTGACATTCGTGTCGCCATGTCCAGACCATCAAGCATATGCAGTAGTCGCTCTCGTGGGACGGAATGATAGGATATGCATATCCTCCAACCTCGTTGATTCAGCAGATTCTGTTAAAGATCAAACAGTCTCATTGCAAAATTCTACTAGTAGCACCTCTGTCTTCACAGAAACCGTGGATCAATCTTCTCATGTGTCTGTTATGGGACATTCCTCAGAAGCTTCCTCCACGAGAGGACCTTATTTATCGGGAAGTTACGCGCACAGCATCACAACCCGGAAGGTCTCAGCCTTCATGTATTTACGTTGTGCGGTCCTTCTTGCATGGAAAACAGTTTACAGGACGAGCAGTGGACGCAATTTCTAACTCCTTTTCGTTGAACTACACAGCGAAGTGGAGGGTTTTCTTCCGTTGGTGTAAGGATCAGTCAATAGACGTTTATAATCTGTCCATACCAAATACTGCCAATTTCCAGGTCTACTTGTTTGACGTTCTCAACCTGCAGCCCATCACTATTAAGGGCTATAGGTCTGTGTTATCAGACACCTATGCTCATTATAATAACTTGGCTATTGGATCTAATGCTTCATTGTCCAAGCTGGTTAGATATGTCTCTATTAATAGACCTAGAACCCTCAGATTAATTCCTCAGTGGAATTTTGCTTGGGTTCTGTTGAAGCTTAAAGAAGCTCTGTTTGAGCCATTGGATGTTGTAGAGTTCAAATTCTTGACCTATAAAACAGAATTTCTCTTAGCCTTTTCAACTGCAAGAAGAGTTAGTGAACTTCATGCATTATCTGTTGATGATTCTCACTACCGTAGTGTGGGTAATACCATTACCCTAACTACAGAAGTAGGATTTCTGGTTAAGTATCAGACTCCAGATAGATGGCCTGAGCCTATTACCATTAAGGCTCTGCCGTCCTCGGACAACCGAAGACCTCTGCTGTGTCCAGCCAGGGCTATACGCATATATAAACGTTGATCAGATTTTATAAGAAAAGGAAGAAAACCTTTCTTTCATTGATTCCTAACAGAAAAGATATTTCTGTCCATTCAATTGCTAGATGGATTCAGCTGGCAATACGCCTTGCCTATGAAATTCTATCTTCGAATCAACGGCCTGTAAATAAGATATCAGCGCATGAAGTTAGAGCGCTGTCCACTTCTTGGGCTTATTATAACAGTATAGCCATTACTGATCTCATGAAGGCTGCGTACAGGACACAGCCCTCTACATTTACCAAGTTTTACCTGAGAAATTTAGAGTCCATCTCCAGTGACCTTAGATCTTTAGGTCCTCTTTCTGTTGTTCAGAATGTCATCCGCTAAATGATTACATCTATAGTTATTTAGGCAGCCTGTTCCAGCAGTGACGCTGTTTCACTGTCCTCTTTGTTCTGTGATCTCATACTTCAGAACAAGGGGAGGGGGGAGGGGGAGGCAGTTTTTTCCCTTACAATCATCTGGCTTTATAGTGAAAAGCAAGGGAAGACCTCCTCCGGTGTCAGTAGTCCCGAGTCGGTACTGGGATAGTTTTAATGTGTAGCTCAATGTGAAGCAATAACTATATCTCATTTATGTACTGTTTTCAAAGTGTAGCTCACTGTGAAGCATTTGTAGATGTCACGTGTCAAACGGGCATAAATATACAATCCTCGGACACTTTTAAATGAGTATAAAGAGTCTCATTCTCTGTCTTTATTTATTGGCTTTCCTTCACCGAATTAGCATAATGGGTTATGCTGGCATTAAATGGAAGATTATATATTATGTAATACTCAATTATAGTGTTGGTGTTATGCCTTTCTCATTTCTCATTTCTCGTAAAAGTGAAAGACATATTAAATTCCTTTTTTCTCCTATTCTCCTGTAGGATATATCCTTTACTGAAGTGATTGAGAGATTGGATTTTCCTTTATGTCCTAGGCCCTCTAGCCTTTTTTACAATTCAGCTAGTCTGGGCCATTGATTGTTGTATAAAAATATAAATTCTAAGTAATTTGCATATTTTTTATACTTACCAATGGCCCAGATGGGTATGGCCCTCCCATGAGTGGGCACTCATACCTCGCCACTGTTTACAACATTTAACAGGCAATTATACAAAGAATGATGGTTGGCACCAATTTTGGTGTCTTCCTGGTTACTGCACATGCGCAGATCTTAAAAGCATGGAGGACCAGATAAGACATTGAATTTTCAGTTTTGCATGCAAATTTGGGGGATTGGGGGGCAAAAGTTGTGTTTGGCCCTGGATTAATTTTTGAGTTAGCACCAGCTTGTCTGGGCCATTGGTAGGTATAAAAAATATATAAATTACTTACAATTTATAAATTTTGTCTCAAAAACATAGGTTATGACCCCTCTTTGGAATGCGCTTAATGAGCTCGTTCCAATGAGGAATCATAATTTATGTTTTTGAGACAAAGACTTAAAAAAAATAGTTATTCAAGAATTTTGTTTGCAAGTGTCATCTGCTTTTCATGTTAGTTAAAGGGTTAAGTCTGGTTATCTCTATTCTTATATTGTTTCACAGGAAAAGGTTGGGAAGTGGAGTTGCATTTATCTTCTGATATTTGCTAATTCTCCTTCATGCGCATAATTGAAACAACAACACTATGCCTAGGGTATGGTCTTTCATAGTTCTCCTGTCTTTAGAGTCACGTGACTGTCTTTGAAAATTTTGCACCTTAGAATACATTTTAAGCTCCAGATGTACTCGGCATTGCATCGTTTTCCACAATAATATATCCAGATTGTTATATTCCTAAAATGGGGGAGGGGAGGGGGTATACTGTTTTCAGCTCTTTTTTTCATTTGTTTGTGCAATAACTTTTAAAAGACTATTCACAATCATTTGATTTCTGGCATGTATTTAGCACTAAACAATATCTAGATCCACCTTGATTTTGAATATGTTCTGCTTTTTTCAGCTTTTTGGTTTTAAAGAACTTGGAAGTTTTGTTAAATTTTTGTTTCCTTGTAGCCTACCAAACCTCATTAATATGCCTGAACATATTCTAGTATCTCCCTGTACAAAATGACCTTATTTTGGTGTCTTCCAAGTTACTTGTCTTGGAGGAACAAAAAAATGGTCAATATGGTAGACATTTTTCAAACCAAGTTCACAAGGTGTC
Source organism: Pictodentalium vernedei (assembly GCA_031216915.1). NCBI lineage: Eukaryota > Metazoa > Mollusca > Scaphopoda > Dentaliida > Dentaliidae > Pictodentalium > Pictodentalium vernedei. The sequence goes on from CM062288.1 coordinate 93,243,678, forward strand.
AATAGTACATGACACACTAACCTGGGACTCCCTATGAAGCTCAGATAGTCTCTGAGCAACATTTTATTTCAAAATTAATCCAAAAACCATTTGTCTAAAGCATTGATAAAATATTGAGCATTTGCTAAGCCACATGTTAAGCAGTCTGTGATCAAGCTTGCACAGATGAACTGCAAAGCAATGTTGAAGGACAAATAATCACATAAACTTATACAGTGGAGCCCACTTAATTGGATATCTCTTAATTGTAAATCCCTGTTAATTGAATATAATTTTCAAACACAAAACCATTTACCATACCTTCAGTACAAATTTGGTCTGTTAATTGCATATGGGTTGTAGAGTAAACTCCTGTTAATTGTATATAAATTTTTGTAATATGTCGAAAAAATTACTGTGACACGCACCAAATTCCCCTTATTTATCAACCTTTTTGGCCTCACTACATCCAATACAGGCATTTATTCTATTATATCTTGTTTGACAGAGCTCATAGAGCTCTGTCAAACAAGATATAATAGAATAAATACTCAGTTTACCTCAAGAATACAGGAAACTGACCAAATCCCTGTTAATTGTATACTCCTGTTAATTGAATAATTTTCACTGGCAAAGTGGATATTCAATTAAGAGGATTCTACTGTATATTCACTTGAAGTTGTATTCTGATTTAATTGAGCCCATATCTGTATACTTTTACACGCTTAAACTAAATTATATTGGTTATTTTTTCAGTCCAGAAATAGTGCAGAGTCAACCATATGGAGAGAAAGCTGATATTTGGGCCTTAGGATGTATACTGTATCAGATGTGTACTCTTAAACCACCTTTTTACAACACAAACATACTGGTACTTGCAAAAAAGGTATGTATTATACATTTTTGCCAGGATTGGAATCATTTAGCCCCCACAAAGTAGATCTTCTGTTTCTCATGCCATTTTTTGTAAAGTTGCATGTGGGCAGGCATTTTTTTATTTCATTTCTTATGTTTGTAATTATTTCTTTGCCATCAAAAGTTAATATTCTTGGTTTGTTTTATGTTTTAGGTTCCATGATCAACAAAACAGCATGGGTGGAAGTGTATTTCATTCCTTGAGTGCAAGGGACGAAATACACCACAGAAATATAATTATAAAATAATTAGGATCTTTTTTATCCAGATCTTTAATTTTAGCAAAGCCTTCTTGTACTCAAGGGACAAATTTATCAATTTTATTAATTTGGGTAAAATATCAGATATAAGGCCACACAAAATACAAAGTAGATCTTTTGTTTCTCAGGCCATTATTTGTGAAATTGCATGTGGGCGAGCGGTTTTTTTATTTTATTTTTTATTTCAGTAATTACTTTTTTGTCATCAAAAGTTCATGTTCTTGGTTCAAGTTTTAGGCCTCATAATCTACAGAATAGCATAGGTGGTGGTGTATTTCATCCCTTGACTGCAAGAAGACTTTGCAATGCTAAAGCATTGCAAAGCCTTCTTGCACTCAAGGGATAAATTCATCAATTTTTTTAACTTTGGTAAAATATCGGACATAAAGCATTTAATTTTTATTTTTTCAAGTTTAAATTGGTTATAAAAAGAGAGCATGCGGCAGCCAAAAGGACCATGTGGGAGGGCCTGAGAAACAGATTTTTAATTTTTTTAGGCCTAAACCATTTAATTTTTACTTTTTTTTAAAGTTTGCATTGGTTATAAAAAGGGCGCAGGCGGCATGCAAACGGACCATGCAGGAGGGCCTGAGAAACAGATTTTAAATTTTTTTAACTGAACTTATTATCTTCCTCACACGGAAAGACTTTAGAATCTCATCTTATGATATCTGTGGCTTATCATGTCTTGACTGTCATTGAAGCGTGTCAGCATGTGTTTGTAAAAAAAACTTTGTTTATGGAAAGGAGGTTTTTATAAACTATGAAATATTGTGAAGCAGATTATCTTTGTCAGCAAAAACTATTTCTTTACTATGCATTGTCAATTATATATCTCAGAAAACAATCAGAAAGTTTCTGAAAATGTGTTTGAGGAAATAGAAAGTTATAAAAGGTTTCTGTGAATCCCACAAGTTCAGGGTTGTCCGTTTTACTTTTTGCTTATTGATTTTACAATTACAGAGGAGCCCACATAAATGAATTTTCTTTATTGAATAATGCTGTTAATTGCATATTGCTTTTAAATGCCAAACCATTTAACATACCCTCAATACAGATTTGTACTGTTACTTGCATATGGATTAAAGAGACAATTCCTGTTAATTGAATCTTGTGATGAATCGTAGAATTTCTCTGATGACAACTGAATTCCTCACATTAATAGACATTTGTGGCCTCAGTTCAACCAATTTTGGCATTTAATCTATTATATCTTATTTGACAGAGCTTGTTGAGGTCTGTCAAATAAGATATAACAGAATAAATGCTTAGCTTATAAAGAGAAAATAGTTATGAACGAATTCCCATTAATTGAATACTCTTTTTAATTGAATATTTTCCACTGACAAAGTTGCTTTTCAATTAACAGGGGTCCACTGGAGCAGGTAGCTTCCCAAGTGAGGATATAGCTTTAATTCCTTTTAACTCTTTACCCAACACAGACGATATCAAAATTTATTATTTTAAATATCATTTTTTCAAATTTTTAAAAAAAATTCAACAAAACCGCATCATGTGACCCTTCATTGGAACGGGCTCGACGCTTTGTTGAAATTTTTTTTTAAATAATATTTTTTTAACTGCTGAATTTGCATATTATGCGGGCGATTCGTTAGGTAAAGGGTTAAAGAGGAGACACCATATTTTTATACTGTACCAATGACCCAGACTTAGCTGGTGCTAACTCCTTAAATTCTAGGGCCAAACACAAATTTTGCCCCCCAATCCCCCAAATTTGCATCAAAATCTGAAATTTCAATGTCCTATGTGGTCCTTCATACTTTTTATCCACTGCGCATGCGCAGTGTCAAGGAGGTCTCGAAATTGGCACCAAAAGTCATTCTTTGTTTGGCCCTAAAATCAGCAACATCTCACTGATATTTGTGCTTGTAAATATCAGTTTAAATGATGCCAGACACATAATTATGAAAGAAATGGTGGATCTAAGGAGGAAATATAAGGATGAGAGGAAGAAACAGTGGCAGGATGTGTTCAGGGCTGTAACTTATAATTTGTTTACGAAATTATTTCATGTTCCCTAATTTCGGGGCATGGGCCTGATGTTTACATTCTTGTTATGAAATTTCCACAGTTTGTTCAGTGTTTCCTCTCTCCCTTTCCTTAATACCCCCCTTTGCTATTCTCCCATGCTTTTCGCATAATTTTTGTAATTTTTTTTTTTTTACTAAAATTTCTTGGGAATTTTGGCTTGGTAACAGAATAATTATTCTGTTTTTCCCCATGCTTACGTCCTCACCCTTGGGTGGTTAGGCGTTTTGGTCTGCATCTACCATCCGATGTACTGCAGTTTCTTCTCTGGAAGTCTCTGTTTTACATCAGATAGTGTTTAAATTGGTAACTGATTTTGGGCCATGTTTACAGTGCCTGGAGTCATGTTTCCGGTTTTTGTACACTTTTGTTAACGTTGACAACGGTTACTTCTGATAGTGATTACTTGTCTTCTATTTAGTTCTGCTCACATAGCCAGATACATTAATATTGTCTGTAAGTGTTACATTAATTTTTAAATATGTTTTAAAATTTTTGTCCACACTTAGGCTTTTTTGGGATCCATTTGGGCTCATTGTCCCATTGGGAACTTGGGCTCTTCTGAAATGTTTTCAAAAATTTTTTTTCTTTTGAATTATTTTTTCGAAATGTTATAATGCGAGTACTATGACTGTTTATATTTTTTCATGATGAAAGAATATTGTTCAAATTGTAATGTGAGGAAGTCTTCCTCTGATTCTCATGTTCATTGTGTTTCTTGTAGTCAATGTACTCACACTAATTCTTGCTCAGTGTGTGTCAATTGGATGACAAACGTTGGAGACGTGTGTCATGGTATATTGTTAGCGGTGAGAGGTCCATGCTGGTCCTCTCTCTGCTGGGTCACTCTAGTTTTTCAGTCTCTTTTTCAGAGGAACAAGAACATGGTGATGTTTCCGTGATGTCTTCAAGAAGTGTGCCTCCGTTGTCACAGTCTAACGAAGAGCTAGCGGCTAAGTGCTCATGGAAATACGACAATTGCTTAAGAGGTCCCAAGTAGGATCGACATCGTTGTCGTCTGCTAGCTCGCCCGGTGAAGCGACCATTCATGGAATTGCTCGGCAACCGGGTTCATCTGTTGCGGTCCAGGGAAGGAGTTCGGGTGATGCGAGCACTATAAACATTGAATGTGCACACCCAGCGACGACGGAACCGAGGATAGTGCGGAGGAAGCCTGTCAGTCCAGTAGCTAGCTCGTCCAGGTCTACCTGGACCGCAAGCGAGAGAGGCCCCCTCTCTCTTACAACAACATCTGGGCCCAAATGTTGTTGTATGTAACGTTCGTTAGTCGGAGCATACGTCCACTCCTCCTGCTCAGGACGCTCCGTCGCATAGACAGTCCAACGTGGCTTGTCTATTGGCTTCCTCATCCTCACGTCAGCACACACGACCGCGCCTTGGCTATGTGACCACAGATATCCAGCCTGCTTCGCCGACCAGGGAGTCCACGTCGGCCAGGTCACGCCATCCGCTAGCCAAGGAAACGAGGCCTTTCCAGTTGGGACGTTCGCATATCAGAAGTATGCAGGAATTAACGTCCCTGGAGCTTCCAGCGGCTAAATTACGTAAGACCGCGGCTCCACAGGCCTCCGTGACGGACTTGCTATCACAGATAGCTCAATTCATAGCAGCATCCCAGCAGCTATCAGAAACTCTTTCAGTAAAGAAACTGTCTGAGCAAGCTGGGTCGGTTCGCTCCCCTGCAGAGTCAGTAAGGGACAACCGAGATTCTTATGTGGTCCAGGCAGATGGTAAAAGGGAATCAGCACAGCTGAAATTTTCCCTTTCCGAACAACTTAAGGTGGCCATAGATTTCATCCGGCATCACCTTTTAGAAGTTGTTTTTCCAGACCAAAATGCTGCGTTACCTGATAAGAAACTGAAAGCGTCACTGGACACAGACTTTTTCGGCCGGATTAGGGACACTGTTTCTGAGTTTCCCACCCAGTCCAGAAATGTCACGGACATTTGAACTTTTGAATGACGCTATATTCAAGCTAGCCTCTAAGACTGGCAAATCCGGTTTCTTATCGCCTAGCGCTATACAGCTGCCTTTCATCAATGCTAGACATAGATTTGAAATGGCAGGACAAGGCGTGCCGAGAGTTCCTCTGCATTTGGACGACTAGGCTGAACACCTGAAATTGTCATTGCCGCCGTCCATGTCTATTAACTCCAGTATACTGGAGATGACAATCTCATCTAATAGAATTAATTTAGACGCATTATCTCATGCAGATCACCTTACCAGAGCGTTATCACTACGTCTCCAAAGAAAAGAATTCCAGGATGTTCAAACTTCCTTAAGAGTTCTTTCGAGGGCTATAGTATATTCTACGTATAACTCCACCCTTTCAGTGGCAATATGGAGTTAGTCAGACGTGATGATGCCCTGGCTGCACCCACAAGAGTGGATAGTAAGGTGAAAAAACTCTCTTCCAGTCGCTCCGGTCTCAGGAGAGCTTCTCTTCGATGTTAAGCTTTCTACAATCTATAAACAGATTACTAAGAAAGCTTCGGATTCTCTGCTTTTAATTCCGCTTTGAAAAAGTCGAACTCGGCAGGGAGGAGTAAGGCATGTACTTTGGGGGCGAATACGTCCAAAGGAAGTTCCTATAGAGGATCTAAGAAAGCCTCTACGTCTTACTCCGGAGACCGTCAGAGTAGCGACTCACATAGGGGTCGTAATGCTGACCAAGATATCCGGTCAGGCGCCCCTAGGTCGACTGGGCGAGGTGTGGGTCATGGAGGATGTGGTTTCTCCTTCCGCAATCCTCGCAGGGCGAGGAGGTGATGGTCTAAACCTCTATTGTGTTCCAGTGGGCGGAAGGCTGTCGAGATTCTTAACCAATTGGTTGTCAATTATGGACGACCCATGGGTGCAAGGGGTTATTTCCGAAGGTCTAAACTGTCCTTCAAGGAAAAGCCTCCATTAACTCAAAGTCCATGCTGGTCTCAGCTTCCGTTAAACGTTCAGAAGAGAGATTCGCTTCTATCAGAAGTTCAGTCTCTTCTGGACAAGAACGCTATAGACGTCGTAGAAAACCAGGAATCTCCAGTTTTCTGCAGTCACCTGTTCCTGGTTCCAAGATCAGACGGCTCGTTTTGTCCAGTTACAGATCTGAGCTTTATAAACAGGCTGATCGTGGCTCCAAAATTTTATATGGAGACCATCCGATCGGTCAGAGCAAGCACTCGAGTGAATGATTATGCTGTGAGCATAGATCTCAAGGATTTATGTCATGGTACATCCGGCGTTTAGAAAGTACCTTCGCTTCGCTGTCCCAGGAGTTGTTTTCAGTTCCGAGCAATGATGCTCTGGTCTGAACCTAGCGCCCTGGGCCTTCACTCGAATAATGATCTCAGTAATGACTCATTTCCGAGCTCATTCGTCTGTGCTAACGTCGGCCTACTTGGACGACATTCTTCAGGGTTACGGCAGCAAGTTAACGCTTCAGAACGATGTTTAGAGTCTGCTTCTATTGCTCCAATGTCTCGGTTTCATAGTAAATGAAAAGAAGTCGGGTCTAATGCCGTCCAAATCATTCACCCATGTGGGAATGAGCTTAGAGACGCACAACAATCTCATTCGTCTGCCATTAACCAGAGCGATATTAGTCAGTTGTTACGCTCGCTTTTGTCTTCACTCAGATGTAGTAACAGCGTGAGAATTCATGAGACTGACAGGTTTGTGCGGACCCTCTGCGGATCTTATTCCGATGGAGCGGCTATGCACTCGTCCACTCCACATATATTTTATCTCAGAATTGGAGTGTGAAGACTCATTCGCTCGAATCGAACATCGTCTTGTCGAATCAAGTGAAACAAGAGATTCAGACTTGGGCAGATATTCAGTGGTTAACTCAAGGAGTAACACTGAAACTGCTGGATCCGAGTTTTACGATAATGACAGATGCGAGTCAAACAGGTTGGGGCGCAACTCTGAGCCCAACGGATTTGAGGTGCCAGGGTCTTTGGGATCCGCAGTTCCTAAACAAGCACATAAACATCAAGAAATGATGTCAATATGGCTTGCGCTATGTCAATGAATGAACATTCTTTAGAATTCGCATGTTCAAATTCTGTCCGACAATTTGACAGTAGTAGCGTAATTCGGAACCAGGAAGACACTCATTCCATTCCGTTATTCAATTTAACGGAATGATCCTTCTGTTTGTCCTAGAGCATCAAGTTCTTCTATCGGTCCGTCATATACCAGGTTGTCTGAATGTTCTAGCAGACTTCCTTTCTCGGAAAGGTCGCATGTTGCCGTCAGCATGGACTCTCAACAAACGAGTATTCAATCAAATTTGCTACCAATGGGATCGTCCAATGATAGACTTATTTGCGACGCATCTCAACAATCAGTTGCAGACGTATGTGTCGCCATGCCCAGATCCTCGAGTGTTTGCAGTAGACGCTCTCTCGATCTCTTGGGACGGAATGATAGGATACGCGTATCCTCCAGCGCCATTGATTCAGCAGATGTTGCTCAAGATAAAGCAATCTCACTGCAAAATTCTGTTGGTAGCATCTCTGTCACCCCAGAGACCATGGAAAAATCTACTCAGGTGTCTGTTGTGGGACATTCCGCGGAAGCTTCCTCCACGGGAGGATCCTCTTTTGCAGGGGAAATCGCGCACACTGCATCACAACCCGCAAGGTCTCAACCTTCACGTATTTCCGTTGTGCGGTCCTTCTTGCACGGCAAGCAATTTACAGGACGAGCAGTTTACACAATTTCTAACTGTAGGAGGACCTTATTATGCTGCTAAGTGGAAGGTTTTCTCACGGTGGTGTTGAGATCATTCTGTTGATATTTATGATCCCTCCATTCCAGACATTGCTAATTTTCTAGTGTACCTGTTTGATGAGATCAAACTGCAGCCTGTTACCATTAAGGATTATAGGTCTATGCTATCTGATACCTATGCACATCATGATAGTTCACAGATTGGATCTAATGTCTCTTTATCTAAGTTAGTGAAAAACTTTTCAATAAATAGACCTAGAACCCTTAGATTAATTCCTCAGTGGAATTTAGCTTGGGTTCTTCTTAAGCTAAAAGAAGCGCCATTTGAGCCTCTTGACACGGTGGACTTCAAATTCTTATTTTATAAGACAGCTTTTCTCTTAGCCTTCTCTTCGGCTAGAAGAGTTAGTGAGCTTCATGCACTATCTGTTGATGATTCTCACTATCATAGTATAGGTAATGCTATTACCTTGACTACTAATGTTGGATTTTTGCCTAAGAATCAGGCTCCTAATAAATATCCGGAACCTATTGTTATTAAGGCTCTTCGGTCTTCAGACGGGCATAGGCCTTTACTTTGACCTGTTAGAGCTATACATATTTACAAACGTAGATCTGAGTTTATCAAAAAGGGACGTAAGCATTTCTTTCTGTCTCTGCTGCCTAATAGAAGGGACATTACAATCCATTCTATTGCAAGGTGGATTCAATTAACTATCCGTACTGCTTATGAAAAATTATCTTCAACTCAGCAGTCTGTGCTTAAGATTTAGGCGCATGAAGTAAGAGCTCTATCTACATCTTGGGCTTATGCTAATAGTGTTGCTATTACAGATTTGATGAAGGCTGCATATTGGTCTCAGCCTTCCACATTCACAAATTTTTATCTTAGAAATATTGAGTCCATTTCTGGCGACCTGCATTGTTTAGGTCCGTTATCTGTTGCTCAGAATGTCGTCCACTAAACAGTTGCAACTGTAGTTATGCAGGCTTTCTGTTCTGGCAGTGACTCTGTCCTGCTGCCCTCTTCGCTCTGGGGTATTTGACCCAGGGCAAGGGGAAGGGGCGGGGGGGGGGGGAGGGGATGGTGTTCCCTTAGGTCACCTGCTTTATAGTGAAAAGCAAGGGAATACCTCCTCTTCTGAAGTCAGTAATTCTGAGTCGGTGCTGGGATGGTTTTAAAGTATAAAGCTAATGTTTAACTCATTCATGTAATATTTTTAAAGTGTAGCTCGGTGTGAAGCATTTGCGTATGTCACGTGTCATACGAGCTTCAATATACAATCCTCGGACACTTTTAATGAGTATAAAGAGTCTCATTCTCTGGACTTCCTTTATTTATTGGCTTTCCTTTAAAAATTAGTATAACCGCTTATACTGGATGTTAATAGAGATCATTGATGTTATTGTGCTCAATTACAGAATGGTATTGTGTCTTTCTTTTTTGATACAAATAAGAAAGATACATGTAAAGCCTGTTTCTCCTTCTCTCCTTGAGGGGATAATTCTGTTTACATGTATTTGAGCCTATTGGATTTTCCTTTATGTCCTAGGCCCTCCAGCCTTTTTTCTATTCAGCTAAGTGTGGGTCATTGGTACAGTATAAAAATGTTAAAAAATTTATAGTAATTTATATATTTTTTATACTTACCAATGACCCAGACGGGGATGGCCCTCCCATGAATTGGGAACTCATACCTCCCCGCTGATTACACAACGCTTACCAGGCACTGGTTGTAAGAATGACTTTTGGTGCCAATTTCGAGACCTCCTTGACACTGCGCATGCGCAGTGGATAAAAAGTATGGAGGACCACATAGGACATTGAAATTTCGGATTTTGATGCAAATTTTGGGGATTGGGGGGCAAAATTTGTGTTTGGCCCTAGAATTTAATGAGTTAGCACCAGCTAAGTCTGGGTCATTGTTAAGTATAAAAAATATATAAATTACTATAAATTTTTTAACTTTTATACCCCCACTTCCAAAGAAAATGGAGGGGGGGGGGGGGGGGTATACTGGATTACATGCGTCTGTCTGTCCATCCATGTGTGAGTCCATCCAAAAATATTTCATTTATGCTTCATCAGTCCAGCACAGCAGTAGGGGTATAAATTGTCTTCAGCAATAGCTCTTGTACTCTCACTGAAATTATTCTTTATTTCATGGTACTTTATGGAAAAGTGTATATCCTTACTAAAATTATAGATCTGGATAAAATAGATCCTAATTATTTTATTTGGAATTATATTTCTGTATTTTTATTGTAAAATTATTTTACCATATAGCTTACATTGAGAATTGCTTCTCCTCATGTAGATATTACAATAAAACCTGTCTTGAGAGACTACTGTTGTGAAAGATCACCTGTCCTGAGAGATCACTGTGACCTTGTACCTTTGGGTTGTTTTACTCTATAATGGACCTGTCATGAGAGACCACCTGTTTTGAGAGACCACTTTTCCATGGCAAAAAGGGTGGTGTACTGTGATGAGAATCTAATTTGAGATTATTTTAATATTTTTTCTCAATTGCAGATTGCAGAATGTGACTTTGAGAAGATAACAGATGAAGATTATTCTGAGAGATTAACCATGACTATTACAAGGTAGTATTAGCTGGAATGTGGCCAATATCTTAAAGTCATTGTTAACCCTTTACCTAACATGAAAAGCAGACAACACTTGCAAACAAAATTCTTGATTAACCATTTTTTTCATTTTTTGTCTCAAAAACATAGGTTATGAACCCTCATTGGAACGAGTTCAACGATCTTGTTCCAAAGAGGGGTCATAACCTATATTTTTGAGACAAAAAGTGTAAATTAATTGGCGATTTTTGTGAATAGTGCTGGCCGGTTTTAGCCATTACGTTGGGTAAAGGGTTAAGTGAAGTTTTCCAGAAGAGGCTTTGAAATCTCACCCACAACAGTGGAAAATACTATGCCCAAATATTGAAAATATTGGCCATTACGTTGGGTAAAGTGTTAAGATGTTTATAAGTTTGTATAGGTATTATCTCCAGATAGGATTTTTTTTACCTGTAAAGCTACAACTCAAAAACACTTAGGGCTCTGGAATCTCAAATTTGTTGTTGAATAGGATAAGCCAGAGGACTGCAAATTGAGTTAAATCGACTCTTCAGGTTGTAAATATTGCACCTTCTTACAACTGTAAATATTGCTGGTCTCCACTGTTGCTTTTAATGGCGATTTGTATGTTTGGTCTTGTTAATCAAAAAAGTGGAATAATCAAGAACAGAATCAAAGTAGTTTCGGAAGTGCAACTGTTTTGAACTCTTCTTCTATCATCAGGTCTCCTGTACAGTCGACTTGACAACAGAAGAGTACAAGAGGAGACACTTGGTACAATTTTGAAGACATCTTGACATTCCAATATTTACAGATTGCTATAAGCAAAACTGGACAGTTTTTAATCAAAGTGAACTTCAAAGTATCACAGGATTCTAAAAGCACCTTAGCAGAATTCAACCTGTTCATTATGTAAAATACATAAATTTCTTTTGATACATTGGTTGAATATGCTACATAATATGTATAACTAACCTGATAATTGGGAACTGCTTGTCACACCTTTTAATAACATTTGTTAGTTGGATCAATCATAATTCTTGAATGACAGGCCTGTGTGTGAGGAGAGACACCGTAGAATCTTTTAACTCATTTGTTGTTTTTCATGACTTTTGTTTTTTTGTAGGGTAAATTTTTTTGCACTTACAACAGGCAGATTGCTTTGTGTGTTAATAAAGTATACTGCTTAAATTTCTTTCATCTTAACAGGTTGTCTTTAGTATTCTGTGTGCACTTTCAAATTGTATCAAAACTACACACCATCAAATAAGAGCAGAGTTCTCATGGGTCATTGTATTCAAGGAACAGCCTTGAATTTGACTAAGAGTAATTTAAGGCCTTGAAATCCTTGAAAATGTGCCAGGGGGGCACTTTGAAAAGCCTTTTTACGAAATAAAAATGCCATCAAACCATGTAATCACAACTGTATAGTTTTGTGTGCCAGAATTCATGAAGGACCCTCCAGTCATTGCCCCCTTCTTCCACTTCCCTTCAAGGAGGAGGGTGTAATGACCGGAGGGTCTTAGTTAGGACTGGTGAAGGAAGGCCTAGAAAATCCTCGAATTTGGCTATTGTAGGGCCTTGAAAATGCTGAAATATGTCAAGAAACAGCCTGGAATAACCATGGATTTTATCAGTTGTTACCTGCAAGAACCCTGGAGATATTTGTGTCATTTTGTGACAAAGCACTCAACTAGACTGAAATAAGAATGCAATAAACAGAAATAAATAGAGGATATGGAATGAGTGTTTTTCTCATATAATATTTATGAAACAAGTCTAAGAATTTTCCGTTTTGGCGAGCCTCTGGCGAGCCCAAACGGAAAATTCGGACGAGTTTCATAAATATTATATGAGAAAAACACTCATATTTTTATACTGTACCAATGACCCAGACATAGCTGGTGCTAACTCTTAAAATATAGGGCCAAACACAAATTTTGCCCCCCAATCCCCAAAATTTGCATCTAAAACCAAAGAAAACATGTCCTGAATGGCCCTCCACACTTCGCCTCTACTGCGCATGCGCAGTGTCAAGGACGTTCCGAAATTGGCGCCATTAATCATTCTAAGTTTGGCCCTTCATCAGTTAACATCTGACTGATCTTTGTGCTTGTAAATCTCAGTTTAAATGATGCCAGACACATAAATATTAGTGAAATGGTGATTCTAAGGAGGATAGAGAAGGAGGAGAGGAAATATGTGTGACAGAATATTATCAGGGCTGTAACTTAAATTTTTTTAATGAAATTATGTTAAGTTACCTATTTTCGAGGCAGCAGCCATTTTGTTGTCATTCTGGTTATTTAGTTACACTGATTTTTCAGTGTTTTCCTCTCTCCCTTTCCTTTAAGTCCCCTCTTGCTAGTCTCCCATGCTTTTGGCATAGTTTCTGTAATTATTATTACTAAAATTTCTTGGGAGTTTTAGCTGAATAACAGAATGAATTCTGTTCTTTTCCCCATGTTTACGTCTTCACCTACGGGTGGTTAGGCGTTGTGTTCTGCATCTACCATCTGATGTTCTGCAGTTTCTTCCCTGGAAGTCTCTGTTTTGCATCAGATGGTGTATTTTTGGTAACTGATTCCGGGCCTGGGTGCCTGGAGTCTTATTTTAGTGTTTTTACACTCATTGTTTACATTTACAACAGCCCTCTGTGTGAGGGGGGGATTTCTTGAAAATAATATCTTGATGTTATTTTAATCATAACTAGATACATTATTATTGTTCGTAAGTGTTGAATAAATTGTTTAAAATATTTTTAAAATTTTTGTCCACACTTAGGCTTGGGATCCATTGGGGCTCAACGTTACTTTTCAGAAACTTGGGCTATTCTGAAAAAATATTTTTTCAAAATATTTTGATTTCAATTATTTTTTCTATATTAATGGATCATATTATTATTATGTATTTTGATTGCCAGGGGTTGGTACGAGTACCAGGACTTTGTTTTCTTTTCACATTGAAAGGATTTTGATCAATTGTAATAAGAGGAAGTCTTCCTCTGACTTTTATAATCATTCTATATGTGGTCAGTGTACTCGCATTAACTCCTGTTCTGTATTGTATGATTTCGATGACAACAGGGGAAGCGTTTGTCACGGTATGTTAGTGGGGAATTGGACACTCCGGTCCTTTCCCCGCAGGGTTACTCTACTTTATCAATTTCTATTTCAGACGATCAAGATTCGGGTGATGTATCTGTGATGTCTTCCAACAGTGTGCCTCCGTCGTCACAATTAATGAAGGGCTAGCGGAAAAGTGCTCATGTAAATACGCCAATTGCCTAAGAGGACCCTAGTAGGTTCGACGGCCTTTGACGTCCGCTAGCTCGCCCGGTGTAGCGTCCATTCATCAAATGGTTTGGCAGCCGGGTTCGTCCGTTGCGGTCTAGAAGGAGTTTTGGGGTGATGCGAGCACTATAAATCAACCTAATGCACACCCAGTGACGGCGGATTAGAGGGAGAACGGAGGAAGCCTTTTAGTCCGGTTCATAGCTCGTTCTGGTCCATCCGGACGACGAGCGAGAGAGGCCCCTCTCTTGTACAACAACATCTGGCCCCAGATGTTGTGGTACAAAATGTTTCGCATTCGGAGCATACGTCCGTCGCTCGGGACGCTCCGACATATAGGCAGTCCGGAGTAGACTGTCAATAAGGCTTCCTCATTCTCATGGTAGCGCACACGGCCGCTCTTGGCTACGTGACCTCGGATATCCAGTCAGCTTCGCCAGTCAGAGAATCATCGGCGACCAGGTCACACCATCCGGTAGCCAGGGACACGAGGCCTGCAGACTCCGGACGTTCGCATAGGAAAGTGTGCGGGAGTCAACGTTTACGGAGCTTCCGGCGGCAATGCATCGTAAGACCGCTACTGCACAGGCCTCGGGAACGGACGTGCTTTCCTAAATAGCACAGCTTATCGCAGCATCCCAGCATCAACTGAATCTGTCGCATATTTTTTATCCGACGATGCTGGGTCGGGACGCTCCGCGGAAGCGGGGACGGACATCTGAAAATTTCATCCGGTCCGACGGGATACCGAAAGGGATTCGGAGGATTTCGAGCTTTCCCTTTCGGAACAACATATGCTGTTGTGTATGTCATCTGACTTGATCTTCTACAGCTTCTTTCGTCGGACCAGAATGCTGCGATGCCGGATAAGAAACTGATAGCGTCGGTGGACTTAGAAATTTTTGGTTCGGTTCAGGGACATCGTCCCTCAGTTCCGACATAGTCCAATAATGTCACACAAACTTTCGAATTATTGAACGACGCTATATATATATTATTATTATATGCTTGCTATTACCAAGCATTTCGGGTTTCTTGTTCGCAAAGTTACGGAGATGTCTTTCAAAAGTGTGCCTCTGTCGTCATAGTTAATGAAGAGCTAGCGACAATAAGTGCTCATGGAATATGTCTATCGCCTAAGAGGTCCCTTGTAGGATCGACGGAGTGACATTCGCTAGCTCACCCGGTGTAGCGTACATTCATTGAATGCTTCGGCTGCCGGGTTCTTCCGTTGCGGTCTAGGAAGGAGATTTGGGTGATGCGAGC
Organism: Pictodentalium vernedei; assembly: GCA_031216915.1. Lineage (NCBI taxonomy): Eukaryota > Metazoa > Mollusca > Scaphopoda > Dentaliida > Dentaliidae > Pictodentalium > Pictodentalium vernedei. The sequence goes on from CM062288.1 coordinate 93,258,782, forward strand.
ACTATAATTACTTTAGTACTCACCCAGCGACGGCGGATTGAGGACAGATCGGAGGAAGCCTGTTAGTCCGGTTCCTGGCTTGTCCAGGTCCGTCCGGGCTGTGAGCGAGAGAGGTCCCTCTCTCGTCCAACAACATAGGGGACCGCATGTTGTGGTTCAGATATTTTACATTCGGAGCATATGTCTGTCGGTCGGGACGCTCCGTTATATTGACAGTCCGAGAGACTGTCGATAATGCTTCTTCATCCTCACAGCAGGGCACACGACCGCACATTGGCTACGTGACCTCGAGTATCCGATCAGTTTCGTCATTCAGTGATTCCAAGGCGAATAGGTCACGCCATCCGGTAGCCAAGGGACACGAGGCCTATACACTCCGTTCGCTCGCATATTAGTAGTATGCACGGGGTAACGATCACGGAGCTTCCAGCGGCAATGCATTGTAGGACCGCTTCTCCACAGGCCTCAGTGACGGACGTGCTATCCGAGTTAGCACAGTTTTTTCGCAGCATCCCAGCAATCGACAGTTTCTTAGTCGAATCAGGAATTATCTGACGGCGCTGGGTCGGTGCGGTCCGTGGTTGCATCAGGTACGGACGACTGAACGCTTTATAGGATCCGACAGGATGGCGAAAGGGATTCGAAAGATTTCGAGTTTTTCCCTTTCGTAGCATCGGAAGCTGCCATTCATATCTTCTGGCATTATCTTCCAGTGATTGTTATTTCGGACTACATTGCTGCGATGTTGGATAAGAGACTTATAGCGTCATTGGACACGGAATTTTGGATCGGTTCAGGGACATTGTCCCTGACTTACCGACACAGTCCAATAATGTCATTAGAACATGTGTATTATTTATCGACGCTATATATGCATATAAGCCTGCTACCAAGCATGATAGTTTAGTTTCTTGTCCGCAATGCTCATTTCTGCCTTTTTATCATTTATACGAATAATTTATTTTGGCAGAGTAGGGCATACCGAGAGTTCATATGCATCTAGACGGCGTGGTTAAAGACTGGAAATATTCTTTTTCGCCGTCTATGTCTTTTCCAACCACAATGTTGGAAACAACATTGATGTCTAGTAGACTTAACTTAGACGCTTTATCATACGTAATCCACCTTACTGAGGCGTTATCATTACGTCTTCAAGAAAAGAATTACGGGATATTATCCTCAATGTGATTTCTTTTGAGGGCAGTAGTTTGTTCACGTATAACTCCGCCCTTCAGTGGCTGATTGGAGTTGGTTAGACGTGACGCAGCCCTAGCTACATCCACGCGTGGATAGTAGGTTAAGAACTCTCTCAGAGTCGCTTCGTTCTCGGAGAAGCTTCTCTTCGACGGCAACTTTTCAGCAATCCATGAATTGCTCGATTTACACGTTCTCTTGTCTATCTAGTGTTGCTAGAGATTCAGACTGGGGCAAACATTCGGTGGTTGACTCAGAGAGTGCCACTGCAGTTGCCGGATCCGAGTGTTATAATTATGACGGTTGCCAGTCAAACAGGTTGGGATATAATATTGATCCCAACGGATTCGAAGTGCCAGGGTCTTTGGGTTCCGCAGTCTCTAAGCAAGCACTTATCTTCCGCGGAATAATGTTTTTTAGGCTTGCTTTATGTCATTTGATGAACATTATTCAGAAACGCATGTCCAAATCCTGTCCGTTAATTCGACAGTAGTGGCGTATCTCTGGAACCAGGGAGGCACTCATTCGTTTCCGTTATTCAATTTAATGGAAAGAATCCTTCTGTTTGTAATAGTACACCAAGTTCTGTTTCGGTCCGTCATATTCCGGGTCGTCTGATTGTTTTACCAGACTCCCGTTCACTTATTGGGACGCTTGTTGCCGTCAGAATGGACTCTCAACAAACAAGTATTCAATCAGATTTGCTATCAATGGGAGCGCCCAATGATAATTTATTTACGACACAGCTTGCTAATCAATTGCAGACGTATGTGTTTGCTTGTCCGGATCTCTGAGCTAATGTTGTTAACGCTCTATTGATCTAATAGGACGGAATGATAGGATATGCGTATCCTCCGGCGCTGTTGTTTCAGCAGGTATTGCTAAGATAAACAACCACAAAACATTTCTGTTGATAGCATCTCTGTCTTCACAGAGACCGTGGGTAAATTTACTCTGATGTCTACTGTGGGACTTAATGCAAAATCTTCCTTTATGAGAGGATCTTTTTTCGCTGGGTAAAATCGTGTCATCTTTATCACAACCCGCAAGGTCGCAACCTTCACGTATTCCATTGTGTGGTCCTTATTGCATTGTAAGCATTGTACTGGACGAGCTTTGGACGCGATTTCTTACTATAGGAGATCCTCTTCTTCGCTATTCTATGCGGCTAAAGTGGAGGCTCTTCTGTCGTTGGTGTAGGGATCACTATGTTCATATTGTTGATCCCTCCATACTACTCATTGCAACTTTTTAGTATACTTGTTTGACAAGATCTACTGCAGCCTGTTATTATTAAGGTTATAGGTTTATGTTACCTCATACCTATGCACTCTATGATAGTTTACAATTGAGTCTTATGTCTCTTTATCTAAGTCAGTTAGTAACTTTTCGATAAATAGACTTAGAATCATTAGATTAAATTCCTATATGGAATTTAACTTCGGTTCTTATTTAGCTAAGTAATCATTTGAGCCTCTGGAAACAGTAGTTTTCAAATTCTGACCTTTTAGACAGTAATTCTGTTGGCTTCTCTTTTACTGAAGAGTCAGTGAGTTTCATGCACTATCGGTGGATGATTTTCACTTTCGTAGTTTCGGAATCACTACTTCCTTTACTATTTAGGTTGGATTTTTGCATAAGAGTTAGGCTCCTAATATCCGGATCCTATTGTTATTAAGGTCCTTCCGTCTTCGTACGGGCATAGGCCTTTACTCTGTCCGGTTAGAGTTTATGTATTTATAAACAGATATCTGTTTATTACTACGGGCGTAAACTTCTAATGTCTTTGATGCCTATTAGAAGGACGTTATGCTCCATTCTATTGCTAATGGATTTACTTAACTATCGATACTGCTTATGGTATATCTTTGACTCAGCAGTTGTGTTTGAGATTTCGGCTCATGTAGTAAGAGTTCTTCTACATCTTGGGCTTACATTAATAGTGTCGCTATTATAGATTTTTTAAGGCTGCTCATTGCGCTCAGCCATCCACATTCATGAATTTTTTTATCTCAGAAATATTGAGTCCATTTCTGGAGGCCTCTATTGTTAGGTCTATTATCTACTGCTCAGAATGTCATTCACTTAACAGTTGCTACTATAGCTAGGTAGGCTGTCTGTTTCGGCAGTGACTCCGTTCTGCTGCCCTCTTCGTTCTGGGCTATTTGACCCAGGGCAAGAAAAAGAGGGGGGGGGAGGGTGTTCCCTTGGGTCACCTGTTTTACTATGAAAACAAGGGGATACCTCCTCCGGAGTTAGTAATTCTGAGCTGTTATTGGGATGGTTGTTTAGTGAGAAGTTTATGTTTTAAAAATTCATTCAAGTCTTAGTTTTTTAAGTATAGCTTTTGAATATAGCACGTGTCAACGGACATGATTATGCAATCCTCAGACACTTTTAAGGAGTATAAAGAGTCTCTATTCTCTAGACTTACTTTATTTATTGGCTTACTTTAAAAATTATTAGTATAAGGATTATACTAGATATTAATAGAGTACATGGATGTATGATGCTCAATTTTGGAAGGTGTTGTATCTTTCTAATTTATCATAAATAAGAAAGATACATGTAAGGCCTAATACTTCTTTTTCCCTAGAGGGGATGACTCTATTTTATATTATTGAGCGTATTCCATCTTGCTGTATGTCCTTGGCCCTCCAGCCTTTTTACTATTCAGCTATGTCTGGGTCATTGGTACAGTATAAAAATGTTAAAAAATTTATAGTAATTTATATATTTTTTATACTTACCAATGACCCAGATGGGGATGGCCCTCCCAGGAGTTGGGAACTCTTACCTCCCCGCTGAGTACATAGCGCTTACCAGGCACTGGTTATTAGAATGATTGATGGCGCCAATTTCGGAACGTCCTTGACACTGCGCATGCGCAGTAGAGGTGAAATGTGGAGGGCCATTCAGGACATGTTTTCTTTGGTTTTAGATGCAAATTTTGGGGATTGGGGGGCAAAATTTGTGTTTGGCCCTATATTTTAAGAGTTAGCACCAGCTATGTCTGGGTCATTGGTAAGTATAAAAAATATATAAATTACTATAAATTTTTTAACTTCATATTCTATTTATCATATGACACACACAAATTAGCCACTTAGTATGACTTTTTAACCTATCACCTAACTTGAGTTGCAGACGGCACTGGAAAAAATATCATCGTATCACTAACAATTTTCATTTTTTGCTTCCAAAACATAGGTTATGACCCCTCATTGGAACGAGCTCGTCGAGCTCGTTCCAATGAGGAGTCATAACCTATGTTTTGGAAGCAAAAAGTGAAAATATAAAAAAATGAAGGGCGTTTTTCTTGTAGGTAAAAGATTAATACAATATAACCCGCCCTAAATAGGACAGATAACGTAAATTCTCCCTACTGAAATTATGCAAATGTCACCCAGTTGTATTTTGTTTAGCCAATCAAATTGTCCAGTTTTGAAATTGACCAATGAAAGCTCCCAACTCTAATTATGCAAATTATGAAAATGTGGCCCAGTTTTATATTGTTCAGCCAATCAGTTTTGAAATAGACCAATGAAATTGATGGAAGGCTTTATTTATCACTGATTAATGTGAAAGCAAAATATCAAATGTTTTAAAGTGAACAAAACGGACGAGTCATATGATAAAAATAGATATCACCTCCCTCCAAAATGGCAAAAATAATAATTTATAAATCAGGATTTTTCATTACTACTTGATTTATATTATTATTGATTATGGTCTTACTATTGCTTATTATTAGGGCCCCGCCGAGAGGCGGATGCCCTATAGTGATCGCTCTGTCCGTGCATCTGTGTGTCCGTGCGTCCGTCCGTAATCTTTCTCTCTTAATAGATAAGGTTTTGATATTTGACATGTGGGTATATTATCTCAAGACGATGTGTCGCGTACCACGGTTGCCATGCTTTGACCTTGAACTTTGACCTCAAGGTCAAATTATTCCGAATTCAGGGTTCTTTTCTGACAAGTTTGTGTCCGGGCTGTAACTTTTTTCTCTTAATAGATAGGGTTTTGATATATGGTATGTGGATAGATTATCTCAAGACGACGTGTCGCGTACCAAGGTTGCCATGCTTTGACCTTGAACTTTGACCTCAAGGTCAAATTATTCAGATTTTTTTTTTTCTGACAAGTTCGTGTCTGGGCTGTAACTTTTTTCCCTTAATAGATAGGGTTTTGATATTTGGTATGTGGGTAGATTATCTCAAGATGATGGGTCACGTACCACGGTTGCCATGCTTTGATCTTGAACTTTGACCTCAAGGTCAAATTATTCCGAATTCGGGGTTCTTTTCTGATAAGTTCATGACCGGGCTGTAACTTTTTTCCCTTAATAGATAGGGTTTTGATATTTGGTATGTGGAATGATTATCTCAAGAAGACGTGTCACGTACCAAGGTTGCATGCTTTGACCTTGAATTTTGACCTCAAGGTCAAATTATTCAGTTTTTTTTTTTTTCTGACAAATTCGTGTCCGGGCTGTAACTTTTTCCCTTAATAGATAGGGTTTTGATATTTGGTATGTGGGTAGATTATCTCGAGACGACGTGCCGCGTACCAAGGTTGCCATGCTTTGACCTTGAAGTTTGACTTCAAGGTCAAATTATTCAGAATTTGTTTGTTTTTTCTGACAAGTTCATGTCCGGGAAGGGATTTTAATCAGATTTTACCTATTGCTTATAATATTTTAGTATTACGGTTCACATCAGTTTATACCTGACATCGGTTAGTTGCTGCGGGGCCCGCAGAGATGGATTCCATCTCCGTGATATCTAGTTAGTCATACTGTTTTTGTTCTAAGGTGTCTTTCATCTCCTCATTCCTGAATGTGCCCAGAATATTTTGAAAGTGTTTGTTTGGTAGTCAGCATTTGTTCCTACAGATTCATTTTGTTGTAGTTCATTGGGGAGTACCAGTGCTCTCTCCATTGAATTAAAACAGCAGATTCATATTGAGAATATATTTTGTTTCTAAGAATATGAAGCACATGCACAGAATATGAAGTTTTTCGACCTTTTTTCAAATGTGAGGGTCATACATGGACAGTACTATTCACCAAAATGCTGTTCAGATATTATTTTTTCAAGTTTTGCCTCGAAAACAAATGTTATGACCCATCATTGGAACAAATTCATTTAGCTCATTCTATAAGCTATGTTCATGAGGCAAAAAATGAATATTTTTAGTTCAAGATATTCTTTTTCAAGTCTGCTATTCTTTTCTTGTTGGATAAAAAGTTACTAGTTAGTATGTTATGAGCAGTTTACAGTTGAGGCCAGATATAGAAAAGTCGTGGATTTTTCTTTTTTTCATGGACGCTTGTGGCCTGGATAAACAAAGATTCAACAGACTATGGCCTCAGTGAACCTTGAACAAAAGTAGTTTCATTTTTTATAATTTCAGTTGTATGACACTGTCTGCAGATGATAGACCAGATGTTCTGCAGTTGAGTAGACAGCTGATTGACATTCTTCTAGTCCACATGGATAATATCCGAATTAACCACATTGGTCTGGAGAAAAAATTAGACAGAGAAAGAAGGCGTACTCAAAAGTGAGAACTTTTTTTTTTACCTATTTACTTCAGATGTTTACAAAAGTCGAATGACACATACAGTTAAAACTAGTTCTGTCACGAACTGTGCGCTTATCTGTGCTTAATTGCATGTAGGAATTGCACACAATTACCATATAGAATGGCATCCAAAGCATGGCAGGTTCTCCTGGTTACTCATAGCAAATACAGTCAATGTTTCTGCCAATGGACTTCCAGGTTACCTGGAGGTCCATTGGCTAAAACATTGCTTGTGCACAGGCCACAATTACAGAATTTCATAGCTTTATTATGGTCATAACGCATAGATTAACACACAGAGCGGCGTGCTATTTGTCTGCATTTCATGACAGGACTTCTAGTTTTAACCGCACATTGCATGTATACTGTCTGTAAAAATCAGAAGACTGCCCCTCTCACAAAATGTACTCCCAGGAGGGTTTTCATAAGCCAAATAGGGGATCGTATTATTCATCTCACGATTTGAGGGAATTGGGTGGCTTGTTTGTTAGTGTATTGAACTTGAGATTGAAAGGTCAATGGTTCGATCCTGACCCGCAACACCTGTGTCGTGTCCAAACTGTCCTTGGGCAAGACATTTTATCCTGATTTTCTCTGTGCGAGATTGTTGGTGCTTTGTACTAAGGCATAGGTCACGTGTTGTACACTTGCCTTCAAATGATGCTAACCCTGCCCATTCTGGGTAGCCCCACCCATGCAGTAGAAAATTTCTGGTTGCATTGCATATCAAGGGATATAATCAGAGCTAGAATTTCAGGCCGAATGCTGACCAGGCATATAACCAAAATTCTGTGACGGGTTGTTCTAGCCAGTTTTGGGGGATCAAACATGTTTGGGAGGCTATTGTGGGGAGGGGGAGTTCAAGGCCCTCCCCCTGTTCTTAACTAGAAAGCTCCAATCATTGGGAGGAGGGGTAATAACAGGAGGGTCCTATTTACGACTTGGCCTCAAAGCTCAAGATCACAGACAGTTCATCTAATCTAACTTTGTCTAATCCATTAAAAATGATGCAGTGGACAAATCTTGTTCATACTTAATTTGTCAGGTTCATAAAAAATGATTCATGGTCAGATCTTGTTCATACATTGCTCTTTACTGCCTGGTATACTGCAACCTTAACCCAAGGTTATAATTCCAAAGTCAAGGTCATGGATCATTTGTCCATTCCAATTTTGTTCTTTACGCATATGCCTGCTCATGACTCCAAAGTGTGTCATGACCTTGACCCAAGCTTATAACTCAAAAGTAAGTCTATTCTTACTAGCCTGTCCTTAAAAAAGGATTCAGTGGACAGAGATCTTGTTCATACTTCACACAATACTTGCTCATGACTCAAGTTTGTATTAAGACCTTGAGCCAAGGTCACAACTTCAAGGTCACAGATCATTCACCTGTCATGACATGCACCAAAAACAGAAATTATTTTTTGGCTTGTACACAATCTATTTTCACTGAAATTGGGAGCGCGGTGGCTCAGTGGTAGACTGTTGGATTTTATGCTAGGGGTTCAGAGTTCGATCCCCATCCGAGACAACCCACGTTGTTTCCTTGGGCAAGGCACTTTATCCCGGTTACCTACATGGGGGCACAGTGAAGCCATGTACTAAGGCGTACTGCTCATAAATAGTGCAATGTCTTCAACCGCTGTAACCCTGCTTGAGCGGAGCTTGAACAGATTTAGAATGTTGAGGAGCTGACAGTTGCTCGTCGATGCTCGGGAGGTCTCTCCGGGTACTCCGGCTTCTTCCACCCATAAAACTGCCATGGTCATGAATAGTCATTGTGCATAAGTATATGACCTTAAACACCAATAAAATAAATAAAAAAAAAAATAAATAAATAAATAAATAAAGATACTTGTTTGAACACCTTTACTTGTTTGATGGACCTTTTGCCCATTATACTACAAATGGTTGCTGTCATGCCTTTTCTTCTGGGTGTATATTCAGTGAGCATCCATGGCCTCTGCTGATGTTGTCTTGTTGTGCCTTGCACTGGTCCATTATGGACATTAGGGTAGGTAAAGGATTAAATAAATATCAGAATTCTCATGTCAGGTGTGCCAGTCAAGCCTGAAAATAAGCATACTATCATCTGCAAAATGAGGCCCCTGAGGGTGAATTTGGTGATGCTACCCTGCACAGCAGGGTAGCATCACAAAATTTACCCTCTGTGAACCTCAGTCTGAATCAAGGTCTCGAGCCAAAACAGAAAGATGTACCTGAAGGATAAATGGCCCACTGTATGGGATAGCATCCGCAAATTCATCCTCTGTGGACCCCATTTTGCAAATGACAGGTTGCTTATATTCAGGCTTTGTGCCAGTATCTTTTAAAACTTTGTATAAAAATTACAATCCTCTTTAATATTTTACAGGCATTTCTGTGAAGCTAACAAAAATATGCAAAACTATCACAGGTTGTTCTTGGTTTCTCAAGAGAAATATGACAAAATTCAAAATTTGTCTGGCAGTGGTGGTGCTTCAAGACTTAAGGTTAGTAACTTTTAGAAGATGTCTGATGGGAATAATTTTTAAATTGTTCGAGTCATATCATTTCTGCTTTTTGATTCTAAGAACTCAAACTATATTTTTATAGTTCTGTGCATGTGTTTGAAAATGCAATTTTCATCGAGCTCGTTCCAATGAGGGGTCATAACCTATGTTTTTCAGACAAAAAATGAAAAAAATTAGTTATTCAAGAATTTTTTTTTTTTTGCAAGTGTCGTCTGCTTTTCATGTTAGGTAAAGGGTTAAATATATTCTCATAGAATTAGTTACTAAATTATGACATTATTTCCTGTAGGATGCTGCTGCTTTGGGTGAGCAAGTATTTGACGATATTGGCAGTTCCACACAGAGGATCCTTCCTATGCTAATGCAGGATAGCTCTGATAAAGGTAATACAGTGAATCCCACTTTATTGGATATCTTCCAACATTAATTTGTTAATAATAATAATATAACTTGAACTTCGCTACAAGTAAAAAAAAAACTAGGAACACAATCCTTTTTAACTTTTTAACACCTATTTCTGATAAAAGACTAACCAATGTTTTCAGTTTTGAAATAAAACTAGACAGAAATTGGTTAAATTGAAACAAAGTTTCAACTTCACAACAACTGCTACATGCTAGGAAGTCATACAGTAGATCTTACAACAAATATCGACAATCTTGCAGCCTTGCATGTTAACTGTACTGTGGTAAATTATTTTTGGTCATCAGAAATTGATCACAAGTTTTTGCCCTGTTACAATTTTAAGATGGCAAATCCCAACAGACTAAATAATTTTATTTCAAAGCTTCACAGAAGATGGAGGCTTTAAGTTGTGGTACCTGCACTTCAGAATAAAGTGCTAATGTGGGCTTCCAACACTCTATCAGTTAATCAGCCTGTATCCACTATGTTCCAAACATATCTTGATATCTAACATATATTTTGGATGTAAAAAGGTAGAATTTGGTCCACACAAAATATATCCCTTGTTTCTCTTTCTTTATTTGAATTTTTTATCCCCTGCCCAAAAAAAGTTTGACTGGGGATATAGAAATGAGTCCTGTCCATCAGTGCATGTATGCATCTGTCTGCATATTTTGCAAATGCGCTAACTTTGACAAATGTAATAAGATTCTCATGAAACATGCTGTAGACATATGTTGGTCAAGTTCAATGTTCACCACATTTCCTCCACTTTTGTAGGATGTCCCTTTTTGTTGGAAATTTGGAGTTTGTGACTTTGTGAATGTGATAACTTGAACAAATGTAATCAGATTTTAATGAAACTTGCTATAGACATACATTGTGAGAAGATCTTTGTGTTTGAGTGATAATGACTGTAAGTGTGATAAATTGAGCAAATGTAATCTGATTTTCATGAAACTTGCTACAGGTATACATTGTGGGATCTTGTCAAGTTCAATATTCACTGTATTTTCCCGGCTTTTGTAGGAGTTGTGTCCCTTTTTGTTGGGAAATTTGGTGTTGGTCTAATAATGACTTTGCAAATTCAATAACTGGAACAAATGTAATTGGGTCTTCACAAAACTTGCTATGGGCATTCAATTAGGAAATATTCACCAAATATCCTCTGCTTTCGTAGGAATTATGACCTTTGTTGATAACTTGGCATTCATGTCGTGTACGCTGCCCATATGAACACAGAAATTGAGACCCCACTAATTACACTACGAGGTGGGGTCTCAAAACCCCACCACGTGACTTCAATTTGTCTATAATTAACTTGTGTTTTTTGCAAGTGCGGTAATCAGGTTTATTCTTCCACCAAAAATAGTTTCAGTTCATTGTTATTTAGTGATTGTTAGGTATTGCACCTAAGTATAAATTGAATACGTATGCTCCATACATGTTTTTTTATAATAAAAAGCATTAATATGGCAGAAAAAACGATCAAAATATGGAGTGTGAATCGTGTTTTTAATCTCGCATGAATATGTCAAACTGTGTGATGGGATGTTCGGCTGACGTCGGTTTATCTTTTGATCTCTCAGTCACCGGCTCTTAATTAGGTCAAATTTTTTCACAGTCAATGAAATATTACTTTTACTTTTACTTGAAATATTAAAAAGATAGTTCAATATTTGAAAAAGTTATTGAAAGCTATTGCGATTCGGAATGTTGTTCATCAAAATCGATTCAGAACTCGAGGAATTACGAAAAAATAAATATTGTACCCTACTGAAATCATGGATGTGAGTTGAAAAAATTATAACTTGACCAGTACAGTATCTGGACATTTCCCCGACGGTCTTTTACGTAACTGTAGCTACTGACGGGGAGAAGAATCATGTTACCAGTACTGAATTTTAAATAAATTGTGGGTTGGGGAGGAAGGGAATCCGATTTACGATTTTAAAAGTTAAGTTCAGAGTGGAATGTTAAAATGTAAATGTTGAGAGTGGAATTAACATAAATAAACTACATTAACGAAAAAGGAATGCTTGTGGTGGCCCTGGGACGTTTCAGCCCAAGACGCTTCGGAATCCATATATTGAAGCGCCTGCATGCACTAGCAAGGAAAACTGGCCAAGATTTAGGCCACATTTAGGAGTGGTATGGATGACTGAATCTTACACTGCCAAGACACTGAAATTTTTGATGTGCTGGCTGCACGTAAAAATCAGGGGTGGCGTCAGAAAATCTCCGATAGAGGAACTAAATCTCCTGTCTGAAAGACCTATTTTAATTTTTGGGGTTTCAAGACACGTGTGGGGGGACAAAACAAAAAAATTATAATACGAAATTTCGGGGCATGTTTGAGCTAGGGTTACGAGTATGGTGGTCTGGCTTGTCGATCGGCATGTCATTATTGGAAATAAAAAAAAATATTATTTTCTATTGATTTTATTTACATATGGTTATAATTATGATTACTGAATTAATAAAAAGTAATTGAAAATATTGATTTGTCTCTTATTTTTTCTCAAGCTTGTCATGTGCAGAGGTGTTAAAACAGATGTTGGTTTGAAGGACAGCTCTGTGCTTTGTCGCACCACTCAAATGTCATTTCACACCTTGTGCAAGTGGTAGTTTAATCTACTGTACCAAATTAATCACTTCAATCCCGACTACTTTTATGTAGTAGCCGTAGAATAATATTTTATTTAAGTGTCACATTTCAATACACATGCATAATATACATACATGTAGAGTATTTTCAAAATATTTATATGAAATCCAGCCTATGGAGGCTTATGAGACACATTTTCATCAGAGGTAGGTCTTTTTTTACAGTAGTTCATAAAAAACAAAAAAACAACAAAAAACCCAAACCCGAAAAACCAAAACACATGCACGCACACCAAAATACACACCCTTGCAGACCCCCCCCCCCCACACACACACACACACACACAAACACACAGAGAGTAATATGCAGACATACGCCCACATGCACTTGCGTATAATTTCGTGAACTAATTTTCTTTCACTTTTTCTTACTCCCACCCCCCCCCCCTCATCACGTATATCTGCCTCTCTCTATCTCTTTCCCACTGAAGCGTACTCTCTCTTAGAATGGCACATTCGCAGATATTTTAATTCGGCATCTCCCTTATATTCACCCACGTATTTTTACATACACACAGGCTTAGCTATTTCAATTGATAATACAAATAACAACAATGTAGAGGAACGTTGAAAAATCTGCAAATGCAAAGAGTATAATAGTATGTACAAAACCCTACAGAATTGGATGAAGGATATTTATTTCTGTATGCAAATATCCATTCAAAAACACTATATTTTCTTTTTACTATATCCTTTTTATAAGAATCTTTAATTGCGTTGCCTGACAAGAGTAAGACAGGAAAGAGGATGTGCTGGTCGAGTTGACTCAATGTCGTGAACTGGCATCACTTCGATCATTAGCCGTGCGCCCTGGGCGTTTTCGTGGCACAGGAGGCTTTTTCGCCCCCACTTCGCACCCAAGAAAAACACGGTTCATCACGTGTTGGCCTACAGCTGTAAAAATGTGAAATTGGGAACTTCGCGAATATTATTTGATTTTCTCAAGTCTGGTTTATTTATTTCCTCGATCAAATCGATCGCGCAAACACAACAGTGTAGTTTCGAAATTGACGAGGACTTTGTACTTAACCAAATAGAACTGACTGTTCTATTCCCAATTTACAATTTCAAACCACAGCAATAGTCGCCGTCTGCCTCCTCCAAATTCCAATTTTAATTTAAAATAAATTATCTAATACCAGTAACAAACGCAGTTGTCTTGCCAGTTGACGTCACAAGACAGTATTTATTAATCAGCAGAGAAACTGACATGCGAAAGCAATTAAACTAATCGTTAACCCTCGTGACCACGGTGGGTCACAGTATTTTGAAAACTGCCTTCCACTGATCAAACACTACGGTCCACTGGAACTCCACGGAGGAGAACACACCGCGGCGGCGTTTTTGTTTCAGTCCACGTTGAACGTACTGCAATGGTAGCTATAAGAAACCAAATGAAGTTAAAAGATTAAAAAATGACAATTCATTTATGTAAATATCAATGTGCAAAAAAACAAACTTATTTATGTTAATATCTATGTGCAGTGTATTATGTTTCTATAGTTTATTGCTCGTTAAAAGTTAGAACACTTGAATGAAATAAAATATATCAAAGCCAATGTTCCTGTTATTGTTACTCTGTTGTCAATGAAGATAAGTAATTAATTGTACACGCCCACTCATAAATAGTTCCTCTATAAATAGACAGCACTAATCTAAATTTAGCATCAATAACTGGGGTATTTATTGACCGGTCTCATATGGGTACTGTACACGTAATGTTTGGCTGATGATAATTTTGTGAATGCAATGAATGAACAAATGTAATCAGATTTTTACAAAACTTGCTATAGGCATACATTGTGAGAATATCTTGGTCAAGTGTGATATTCACCAAATTTTCTCTAATTTAGTGGGAGTTATGCTTATTTTGTTGAAAACTCAGTGTTTCATATTGACTTAATAAATGTGTTAATTTGAAAAAAATGTAAGGCCATAAAAAAAAGAACCTCTGTTTCTCAGGCCCGCGCGCATGGTCATTTTTGGTGCGCATGCAACCTTTTTATGACACAAAAAAATCTTTAAAAAAAAATTGAGATATTGTGCTCATTTCAGTAAATCGATATCGATGCGTTCGCAAATTTTAAATTAACACACTTCAAGCTTTTTCTACATCATACTTTAATAAAGTGGGTGGGTTTTAGCAATATTCGCAACAGAAAGTGTTTCATTCTGTAAAAGGTAAGTCATAATGACAGCAAGAAGGAAGGTTTCTTTCAGTCTGACGACAAACAATCACAAAGGGGAATGGTCGATTCGCACCACGTTTGATTTGCACCAACCCTCAGAAAGTCTGCAAAGTCAGGTGCTATGTTGAATGGAACACAGTCTCCTGGCATTTATTTTTAGTAACATTTGTATTGTAAATGGCCGTCATTGGGAATTTGTGCACTGTTATTTGAAACCGTTACGAGTTTCCCAGTTAATTTAAATAAATGCATTTGAGATGCAGGATAATTGGATAACTAATAGTAACCGTTGCTTGATATAAAAGTAACAGTCATAGTTGAAAATAAATCGCATATAGGCAGGTATGTGCGGTCGAATTGGTTAATAAAAACACGCAAACATTCGTTTTGTATTTCATTTTCACATTTCCGAAAAATATGATTTATGGATGAACTGCCAGTTCAAATGGGTTGTGATAATTTTGAATATAATGAGGAAGAATTGCGATTCACGATTTTATTAGGCAGGTTGTGAAAGGATTTTTTTGGGGGGGTAAAATAAATCTCTGAAAGTTGGCACTTCGACATTTGATTTGTCCCAGAGACGTTTCAACCCGAGACGTTTCACCCACGAGGCATTTTGTCCTGTGTTATAATTTTCACGTTTCACTGAAAAAACAAACATTCAAACCCCACTTCATTTATGACCCAACACCCTTATGGTGAATAACCAATATATTTGCGAAATTTTGCGTGGTCCACCAGGCGTTTGGGTGGGCGTCAAATTACCACAAACAACCTCTCGGGGAGAAAATAAAAAGAAAAAAAAAATGCCCGCCCGCATGCTTTTTTGGAAAAAATGGCCTGAGAAACAGACAATCAACTTTGTATGGCCTAATCAGATTTTTTTGGAACTTGCTATAGACATAAATTGTGAGATGATCTTATATTTTGATATTGTAACCAATGACCCAGACTAGCTGGTGCTAACTCAAAAATATCTAGGGCCAAACACAAATTTTGCCCCCCAATCCCCAAAATTTGCATTCAAAACCAAAAATTAGAAGTACTATCTGGCCATCCATACATTTACCCTCCGTGCATGCGCAGTCGCCAGGAAGTCACCAAAACTGGCGACAACATCATTCTTTGTTTGGCCCTTGTCATGAGATAACAACAAACTAACATTTGTTCTTTTTATGTGTACCCATACTATGTATGGTACACATAATGCCGGCATCCGAGGTGGCCATCTGTCGTTCGTCCACCCTTTGTCCGTCCATCTGTCCATCCAGTGTCTGTATCCATTTCTTTGGCATTCAATAACTTGAAAAATATTGCTTGGATTGTCAAGTTACTTTATATTTGTGTTCAGGTTACTGATATGCCGAGCTGTATAGTTTTTGGTGTAAATCTGATAATTTGATCCTGAGATATTATCTCTTTATCCTTCAAATTGAGAATTCTTCCAATCCCGTTGGCATGAGATAATTCAAAAAATATCAATCCAAATGTCATGTTACTTTATATATATCTTCAGGGTACTGATGTTCCAAGCTGTATAGATTTTTATAATGTATCAATGACCCAGACTTAACCGGTGCTAACTCCTTAAATTATAGGGCCAAACACAAATTTTACCCCCCAATCCCCAAAATTTGCATCAAAAACCGAAATTTCAATGTCCTATGTGGTCCTCCATACCTTATATCCACTGCACATGCGCAGTGTCAAGGAGGTCTCGAAATTGGCTCCAAAAGTTATTTCTTTGTTTGGCCCTGAAATCAGTAACATGTCACTGATATTTGTGCTTGAAAATCTCAGTTTAAATGATGCCAGACTCATAATTATGAAAGAAATGGTGGATCTAAGGATGAAATAAAGGATGAGAGGAAGAAATAGTGGCAGAATGTGTTCAGGGCTGTAACTTATAATTTTTTTACGAAATTATATCATGTTCCCTAATTTCGGGGCATGAGCCTTATGTTGTCATTCTGGCTATGAACTTACCATTGTTTGTTCAGTGTTTCCTGTCTCCCTTTCCTTAATACCCCCCTTGCTATATTTTTATACTGTACCAATGACCCGGACATAGCTGGTGCTAACTCTTAAAAATCTAGGGCCAAACACAAATTTTGCCCCACAATCCCAAAAATTTGCATCTAAAACCAAAGAAATCATGTCCTGAATGGCCCTCCATACTTCGCCTCTACTGCGCATGCGCAGTGTCAAGGAGGTCCCGAAATTGGCGCCAATTATCATTCTTTGTTTGGCCCTTCATAAGTTCACATCTGACTGATCTTTGTGCTTGTAAATCTCAGTTTAAATGGTGCCAGACACATAAATATTAGAGAAATGGTGGATCTAAAGAGGAAATAGGAGGAGAGGAAAAATGAGTGACAGAAAATAATCAGGGCTGTAACTTAAAATTTTTTTTATGAAATTATGTTAAGTTACCTATTTTCGAGGCATGGGCCTGTTGTTGTCATTCTTGTTATAAAGTTACACTGCTTGTTCAGTGTTTCCTCTCTCCCTTTCCCTTTAAGTCCCCCCTTGCTATTCTCCCATGCTTTTGGCATTTTTCTGTAATATTATTACTAAAATTTCTGGGGAGTTGTAGCTAGATAACAGAATGAATTCTGTTCTTTTCCCCATGTTTACGTCCTCACCCATGGGTGTTTAGGTGTAGTGTTCTGCATCTACCATCTGATGTTCTGCAGTTTCTTCCCTGGAAGTCTCTGTTTTGCATCAGATGGTGTATTATTGGTAACTGATTTCGGGCCATGGTTATCAGTGCCTGGAGTCATGTTTCTAGTGTTTTTACACTTCTTGTTTACATTGACAACAGTCTCTGTGGAGGGGGGATTTCTTGTCTTTGTGTTAGTTTAATCATAACAAGATACATTATTATTATTCGTAAGTGTTGCATTAATTTTTTTTAAATATTTTTAAAATTTTTGTCCACACTTAGGCTTGGGATCCATTGGGGCTCAACGTTACTTTTCAGAAACTTGGGCTTTTCTGAAAAAATATTTTTTCCAAAAATTTTTTTGATTTCAATTATTTTTTCTATGTTAATGGATCATGTTATTATGTATCTTTGTTTTCAGGGGTTGGTGCGAGTACTAGGACTTTTTGTATTCTTTTCACAATGAAAGGATTTTGTTCAATTGTAATGAGAGGAAATCTTCCTCTGACTTTCATAATCATTGTATTAATTGTAGTCAGTGTACTCGCACTAACTCCTGTTCAGTATGTGTCAATTAGGATGACAAACATGGGAAGCGTGTGTCACGGTATGTTAGCGGAGAAATGGCCATGCCGGTCCTTTCTCCGCAGGGTCACTCTTGTTTATCAATCTCTATTTCAGACGAACAAGAACAGGGTGATGTATCCGTGATGTCTTCCAAAAGTGTGCCTCCGTCGTCACAATTAAATGAAGAGCTAGCGGCAAAGTGCTCATGGAAATATGTCAATTGCCTAAGAGGTCCCTAGGAGGATCGACGGCGTTGACGTCTGCTAGCTCGCCCGGTGTAGCGTCCATTCATCGAATGGTTCGGCAGCCAGGTACGTCCGTTGCGGTCCAGAAAGGAGTTTTGGGTGATGCGAGCACTATAAATCAACTAAGTGCACACCCAGTGACGGCGGATCAGAGGAGAGAACGGAGGAAGCCTATTAGTCCGGTTCCTAGCTCGTCCAGGTCCATCCGGGCTGCGAGCGAGAGAGGCCCCTCTCTCGTACAACAACATCTGGGACCAGATGTTGTGGTACAAAACGTTTCGCGTTCGGAGCATACATCCGCCGCTCGGGACGCTCCGTTGTATAGACAGTCCGGAGAGACTGTCAATAAGGCTTCCTCATCCTCTTGGCAGCGCACACGACCGCACCTTGGCTACGTGACCTCGGATATCCAGCCAGCTTCGCCAATCAGAGAATCCACGGCGACCAGGTCACGCCATCCGGTAGCCAGGGACATGAGGCCTGTAGACTCCGGACGTTCGCATAAGAAAAGTATGCAGGAGTCAATGTACACGGAGCTTCCAGCAGCAAAGCATCGTAAGACCGCTACTTCACAGGCCTCGGTGACGGACGTGCTATCCCAAATAGCACAACTTATCGCAGCATCCCAGCAACGACAGAATCTCTGTCGGATCAGGTAATATCCGACGACGCTGGGTCGGTATGCTCCGCTGAAGCATCAGGTACGGACGTCCGAAAACTTCATAGGGTCCGACAGGATGGCGAAAGGGATTCGGAGGATTTCGAGCTTTCCCTTTCGGAACAACAGAAGCTGCCATAGATTTCTTCCGGCATTATCTTCCAGAGGTTGTTCCGTCGGACTAGAATGCGGCGATGCTGGATAAGAGACTAATAGCGTCATTGGACACAGAATTTTTTTTTGATCGGTTCAGGGACATCGTCTCTGAGTTGCCGACACAGTCCAATAATGTCACAAGAACATTCGAATTATTGAACGACGCTATATATAAGCTTGCTATTAAACAAGCAAGTCTGGTTTCTTGTTCGCAAAAGTTACAGTGATGTCTTCCAAAAGTGTGCCTCCGTCGTCATAGTTAAATGAAGAGCTAGCGGCAAAGTGCTCATGGAAATATGTCAATTGCCTAAGAGGTCCCTAGAAGGATCGACGGCATTGACATTCGCTAGCTCGCCCGGTGTATCGTTCATTCATCGAATGGTTCGGTGGCTGGGTTCGTCCGTTGCGGTCCAGGAAGGAGATTTGGGTTATGCGAGCACTATAATAAGACAAAAGTGCACACCCAGTGACGATGGATCAGAGGAGAGATCGGAGGAAGCCTATTAGTCCGGTTCCTAGCTCGTCCAGGTCCATCCGGGCTGCGAGCGAGAGAGGTTCCTCTCTCGTACAACAACATCTGGGACCAGATGTTGTGGTACAAACGTTTCGCATTCGGAGCATACGTCCGCCGCTCGGGATGCTCCATTATATAGACAGTCCGAGAGACTGTCGATAAGGCTTCCTCAATCTCACGGCAGCGCACACGACCGCACCTTGGCTACGTGACCACGGATATCCAGCCAGCTTCGCCAATCAGGGATTCCACGGCGAACAGTCACGCCATCCGGTAGTCAAGGGACACGAGGCCTGTAGACTCCGGACGCTCGCATAATAGAAGTATGCACGGGTCAATGTACACGGAGCTTCCAGCGGCAAAGCAACGTAAGACCGCTTCTCCACAGGCCTCAGTGACGGACGAGCTATCCAAAATAGCACAACTTATCGCAGCATCCCAGTAAACGACAGAATCTCTGTCGGATCAGGAATAATCCGACGACGCTGGGTCGGTATGCTCCGCTGAAGCATCAGGTACGGACGACCGAGCACTTCATAGGGTCCGACAGGATGGCGAAAAGGATTCGGAGGATTTTGAGCTAAGAGACTAATAGCGTCATTGGACACAGAATTTTTTTTTTTTTTGATCAGTTCAGGGACATCGTCCCTAAGTTGCCGACACAGTCCAATAATGTCACAAGAACATTCGAATTATTGAACGACGCTATATATAAGCTTGCTACCAAAACAGGCAAGTCTGGTTTCTTGTCCGCAAATGCTCTAAATCTGCCTTTCATCAATTCAAGGAATAAATTTTAAACGGCAGGACAGGGCATACCTAGAGTTCCTCTGCGTCTAGACGATGAGGCTGAAGACTTATAATTGTCTATATCGCCGTCTATGTCAATTCCAACCACGATGTTGGAAACGACAATAATGTCTAACTGACTTAACTTAGACGCTTTATCATACGCAGACCACCTCACTAAGGCGTTATCATTACGTCTTCAAGGGAAAGAATTCCAGGATATGATCCTCAATGAGATTTCTTTCAAGGGCAGTAGCTTTTCCACGTATAACTCCGCCCTTCAGGGGCAAACCTGGAGTTGGTTAGACGTGACGCAGCCCTAGTTACATCCACGCGTGTGGATAGTAAGGTGAAGAACTCTCTCAGAGTCGCTTCGGTCTCGGAGAAGCTTCTCTTCGACGGCAACCTTTCAGCAATCTATGAATTGCTCGATGTAGACATTCTCTTGTCAATCAAGTGTAACAAGAGATTCAGACTTGGGCAAACATTCAGTGGTTGACTCAGGGAGTTCCACTGCAGTTGCCGGATTCGAGTTTTGCGATTATGACGGATGCCAGTCAAACAGGTTGGGGTACAACATTGATCCCGACGAATTCGAAGTGCCAGGGTCTTTGGGTTCCGCAGTTTCTAGGCAAGCACATAAACATCCAAGAAATGGTGTCAATTTGGCTTGCACTACGTCATTGGATGAACATTATTCAGAAAGCGCATGTCCAAATCCTGTCCGACAATACGACAGTACTTGCGTATTCAATTTAACGGAAAGAATCCTTCTGTTTGTTCTAGAACACCAAGTTCTGCTTTCGGTCCGTCATATTCCGGGTCGTCTGAATGTATTAGTAGACTCCCTTTCACGGAAGGGTCGCTTGTTGCCGTCAGAATGGACTCTCAACAAACAGGTATTCAATCAGATCAGATTTGCTACCAATGGGAGCGACCAATGATAGACTTATTTGTGACACAACTCAACAATCAATTGCAGACGTATGTGTCACCATGTCCGGATCCCCGAGCATATGCAGTAGAAGCTCTATCGATCTCGTGGGACGGAAGGATAGGATATGCGTATCCTCCAGCGCCGTTGATTCAGCAAATATTGCTCAAGATAAAACAATCTCAATACAATTCTGTTGGTAGCATCTCTGTCTCCACAGAGACCGTGGATAAATCTACTCAGATGTCTGCTGTGGGACTTACCGCGAAAACTTCCTCCACGAGAGGATCTTCTTTAGCTGGGGAAATCGTGTCAACTTCATCACAACCCGCAAGGTCTCAACCTTCACGTATTCCTTTGTGCGGTCCTTCTTGCACGGCAAGCATTGTACAGGACGAGCAGTGGACGCGATTTCTAACTGTAGGAGGACCTCCTCTTCACTATACTATGCGGTTAAGTGGAAGGTCTTTCGTCATGGGTGTAGGGATCATTTTGTTGATATTTTTGATCCCTCCATACCAGACATTGCAAACTTTCTAGTATACTTGTTTGACGAGATCAACTGCAGCCTGTTACTATTAAGGTTATAGGTCTATGTTATCAGATACCTATGCACACCATGATAGTTTACAATTGAATCTAATGTCTCTTTATCTAAATTAGTTAGAAACTTTTCGATAAATAGACCTAGAACCCTTAGATTAATTCCTAAATGAATTTAGCTTGGGTTCTTCTTAAACTAAAAGAAAACCATTTGAGCCTCTTGAGACAGTAGATTTCAAATTCTGGTCTTATAAGACAGAATTTCTCTTAGCTTTCTCTTCTGCTAGAAGAGTCAGTGAGCTTCATGCACTATCGGTGGACGATTCTCACTATCATAGTGACGGGAACACTATTACCTTTACTACTAATGTTGGATTTTTGGCTAAGAATCAGGCTCCTAATAATATCCGGAACCTATTGTTATTAAGGCCCTTCCATCTTCAGACGGGCGTAGGCCTTTACTCTGTCCGGTTAGAGCTTTATGTATTTATAAACAAGATCTCAGTTTATCAGAAAGGGACGTAAACGCTTCTTTCTGTCTCTGATGCCTAATAGAAAGGACATTACGGTCCATTCTATGGCTAGATGGATTCAATTAACTATCCGTACTGCTTATGATAATCTATCTTCAACTCAGCAGTCTGTGCATAAGATTTCTGCTCATTAAGTAACAGCTCTTTCTACATCTTAGGCTTATGCAAATAGTGTTGCTATTACAGATTTAATGAAGGCTGCATATTGGTCTCAGCCATCCACATTCACAAATTTTTATCTCAGAAATATTGAGTCCATTTCTGGAGACCTGCTTTGTTTAGGTCCATTATCTGCTGCTAAGAATGTCGTTCAC
Organism: Pictodentalium vernedei; assembly: GCA_031216915.1. Taxonomy (NCBI): domain Eukaryota; kingdom Metazoa; phylum Mollusca; class Scaphopoda; order Dentaliida; family Dentaliidae; genus Pictodentalium; species Pictodentalium vernedei. The sequence goes on from CM062288.1 coordinate 93,281,259, forward strand.
TAAACAGTTGCAACTATAGTTATGCAGGCTTTCTGTTCAGGCAGTGACTCCGTCCTACTGCCCTCTTTGCTCTGGGCTATTTGACTCAGGGCAAGGGGAAGGGGGGAGGGTGTTCCCTTGGGTCACCTGTTTTATAGTGAAAACAAGGGGATACCTCCTCCGGAGTCAGTAATTCTGAGTTGTTACCGGGATGGTTTTAAAGTGAAAAGTTAATGTTTAAAAAATTCATTCATGTCATATTTTTAAAGTGTAGCATTTGTATATGTCACGTGTCAAACGGGAGTTAATATACAATCCTCGGACACTTTTAAAAGAGTATAAAGAGTCTCAATTCTCTGGACTAACATTATTTATTGGCTTACTTTAAAAATAATTAGTATAAGGATTATACTGGATGTTAATAGAGAACATGAATGTTATGATGCTCAATTATGGAGGGTGTTGTGTCTTTCTAATTTATCATAAATAAGAAAGATACATGTAAAGCCTAATACTCCTTTTCTCCTCGAGGGGATGACTCTATTTTATATAGTTGAGCTTATTGGATTTTCCTCTATGTCCTTGGCCCTCCAACCTTTTTACTATTCAGCTAAGTCTGGGTCATTGGTACAGTATAAAAATGTTAAAAAATTTATAGTAATTTATATATTTTTTATACTTACCAATGACCCAGACAGGGATGGCCCTCCCAGGAGTTGGGAACTCATACCTCCCTGTTGAGTACATAGCGCTGACCAGGCACTGGTTGTAAGAATGATAAATGGCGCCAATTTTGGGACCTCCTTGACACTGCGCATGCGCACTAGAGGCGAAGTTTGGAGGTCCATTCAGGACATGATTTCTTTGGTTTTAGATGCAAATTTTGGGGATTGGGGGGCAAAATTTGTGTTTGGCCCTAGATTTTTAAGAGTTAGTACCAGCTATGTCTGGGTCATTGATAAGTATAAAAAATATATAAATTACTATAAATTTTTTAACTTTCCCATGCTTTTGGCATAATTTTGGAATTTTTTTACTAAAATTTCTTGGGAGTTTTGGCTTGGTAACAGAATGATTATTCTGTTTTTTCCCCATGTTTACGTCCTCACCCTTGGGTGATTAGGCATTGTGATCTGCATCTACCATCCGATGTACTGCAGTTTCTTCTCTGGAAGCCTCTGTTTTATATCGGATAGTGTTTAAATTGGTGACTGATTTTGGGCCATGGTTACAGTGCATGGAGTCATGTTTCCGTTTTTTGTACACTTTTGTTTATGTTGACAACGGTTACTTCTGATAGTGATTACTTGTCTTCTATTAGTTCTGCTCATAGCCAGATACATTAATATTGTCCGTAAGTGTTGCATTAATTGTTAAAAATGTTTTAAAATATTTTGTCCACACTTAGGCTTTTTGGGGATCCATTTGGGAAAATTGTTCCCATTGGGAACTCGGGCTCACATGAAAATTTTTCAACAAATTTTTTTTTTGGAAAATATTTTTTCGAAATGTAATAATGGATTATATTATATTATGTATCTTTGTTTCAAGGGTTAGTGTGAGTACTATGACTGTTTATATTTTTTCACGATGAAAGAATATTGTTCAAATTGTAATGCGAGGAAATCTTCCTCTGATTCTCATGTTCATTGTGTTTCTTGCAGTCAATGTACTCGCACTAATTCTTGCTCAGTGTGTGCTGTTGGAATGACAACATTGGAGACGTGTGTCACGGTATATTGTTAGCAGTAAGGGGTCCATGCCGGTCCTCTCTCCGCAAGGTCACTCTAGTTTATCAGTCTCTTTTTCAGAAGAACAAGAACAGGGTGATGTTTCCGTGATGTCTTCAACAAGTGTGTCTCCGTTGTTACAGTCTAACGAAGAGCTAGCAGCAAAAGTGCTCATGAAATACAACAATTGCCTAAGAGGTCCCTAGTAGGATCGACGGCGTTGTTGTCCGTTAGGTCACTCGGTGTAGCGACCATTCATCGAATGGCTCGGCAGCGACGACGGATCCGAGGATAGTACGGAGGAAGCCTGTCAGTCCGGTAGCTAGCTTGTCCAGGTCTATCCGGGCCGCGAGGGAGAGAGGCCTCCTCTCTCTTACAACAACATCTGGGCCGCGATGATGTTGTATGTTCGTTCGTTAGTCAGAGCATACGTCCACTCCTCCTGCTCGGGACGTTCTGTCGCATAGACAGTCCGACTCGGCTGGTCTATTGGCTTCCGCATCCTCACGTCAGCACACACGACCGCACCTTGGCTATGTGACCACAGATATTCAGCCTGCTTCGCCGACCAGGGAATCCACGTCGACCAGGTCACGCCATCTGCTAGCCAAGAACATGAGGCCTTTCCAGTTGGGACTTTCGCATATTATATAAATGCAGGAATGAACGTCCCTGGAGCTTCCAGAGGCTAATTACGTAAGACCGCGGCTCCACAGGCCTCCGTGACAGTCTAGCTATCGCAGATAGCTCAGTTCATTGCAGCATCCCAGCAGCTATCAGAAACTGTTTCAATAAAGAACTCTCTGAGCAAGCTGGGTCGGTTCGCTCCCCTGCAGAGTCAGTAGGGACGACTGAGATTATTATGTGGTCCAGGCAGATGGTAAAAGGGAATCAGCACTCCTGAAATTTTCCCTTTCCGAACAACTTAAGGTGCCTAGATTTCATCCGGCATCACCTTTTAAAAGTTGTTTCTCTGGACAAAAATGCTGCTTTAACTGATAAGAAACTGTAAGCGTCACTGGACACAGACTTTTTCGGCCGGATTAGGGACACCGTCCCTGAGTTTCTGACCCAGTCCAGAAATGTCATCGACATTTGAACTTTTGAATGAAGCTACATTCAAGCTAGCCTCAAAGACTGGCAAATTAGGTTTCTTATCGCCTAGCGCTATTCAGTGGCCTTTCATCAATGCAAGACATAATTTTGAAGCGGCAGGACTAGGCGTGCCGAGAGTTCCTCTGCGTTTGGACGACTAGGCTGAAGACCTGGAATTGTCATTGCCAGCGTCCATGTCTATTACTCCAGTATACTGGAGACGACAATATTGTCTAATAGAATTTAGACGTATTATCTCACGCAGATCATCTTACCAAGAAGAACTTGGACAGCATTCTTCAGGGTTACGACAGCAAGTTAATGCTTCAGAACAATGTTCAGAGTCTGCTTCAATTGCTCCAATGTCTCGGTTTCTTAGTAAACAGAAAGAAGTCGGATCTGGTGCCGTCCTATTCATTCACCCAAGTGGGAATGAGCTCAGAGACGCACAACAATCTCATTCATCTGCCGTTAACCAGAGCGATATTAGTCAGTTGTTACGCTCGCTTTTGCCTTCACTCAGATGTAGTAACAGCGAGAGAATTCATGAGACTGACAGGTTTGTGCGGACCCACTGCGAATATTGTTCCGATGGAGCGGATACGCACTCGTCCACTCCACAGATATTTTATCTCAGAATTGGAGTGTGAAGACTCATTCGCTCAAATTGAACATTGCCTTGTCGAATCAAGTGAACAAGAGATTCAGACTTGGGTAGATTTTCAGTGGTTAACTCAAGGAGTATCACTGCAACTGCCGGATCCGAGTTTAACGATAATGACAGATGCGAGTCAAACAGGTTGGGGTGCAATTTTGAGCCCAACAGATTCAGGGTGCCAGGGTCTTTAGGATCCGCAGTTCCTAACAAGTACATAAACATCAAGAAATGATGTCAATATGGCTTGCGCTATGTCAATGAATGAACACTCTTCAGAATTTGCATGTTCAAATGCTGTCCGACAATTCGACAGTATTAGGCCTAAAAAAATAAAAATTCTGTTTCTCAGGTCCTCCCACATGGTCCTTTTGGCTGCCGCATGCTCTCTTTTTATAACCAATTTGAACTTAAAAAAATTAATCTTAAATGGTTTATGTCTGATATTTTACCCAAGTTAAAAAAATTATGAATTTGTCCCAAGAGTGCAAGAAGTCTTTGCAATGCTTTAGCATTGCAAAGCCTTCTTGCACTCAAGGGATGAAATACACCACCACCCATGCTATTCTTAGATTATGAGGCCTAAAACTTGAACCAAGAACATGAACTTTTGATGGCAAAGAAGTAATTACTGAAATAAAAAATAAAATAAAAAAACGCTCGCCCGCATGCAATTTCACAGATAATGGCCTGAGAAACAGAAGATCTACTTTGTGTGGCCTTAGCGTATATTTGGAACCAGGGAGGCACTCATTCCATTCCGTTATTCAATTTAACAGAAAGGATCCTTCTGTTTGTTCTAAAGCATCAAGTTCTTCTATCGGTCCGCCATATTCCGGGTCGTCTGAACATTCTAGCGGACTCCCTTTCTCGGATAGGTCGTATGTTGTCGTCAGAATGGACTCTCAACAATGAGTTTTCAATCAGATTTGCTACTAACGGGATCGTCCAATGGTAGACTTATTTGCGACGTATCTCAACTATCAGTTGTAGACGTATGTGTCGCCGTGTCCAGATCCTCGAGCGTTTGCAGTAGATGCTCTCTTGATCTCTTGGGACGGAATGATAGGATATGCGTATCCTTCAGCGCCATTGATTCAGCAGATATTGCTCAAGATAAAGCAATCTCACTGCAAATTCTGTTGGTAGCATCTCTGTCACCCCAGATACCATGGATAAATCTACTCTGCTCTCTGCTGTGGGACATGCCGTGGAAGCTTCCTCCACGAGAGGATCTTCTTTCGCAGGGGAAATCGTGCACACTGCTTCACAACCCGCAAGGTCTCAACCTTCACGTATTTTCGTTGTGCGGTCCTTCTTGCATGGCAAGCAATTCACAGGACGAGCAGTGGACGCAATTTCTAACTGTAGGAGGATCTCCTCTTCGCTAAATTATGCTGCTAAGTGGAAGATTTTCTCACGGTGAGGTAGGGATCATTCTGTTGATACCTATGCACATCATGATAGTTTACAGATTGGATCTAATGTCTCTTTATCTAAGTTACGGAAAACTTTTCGATAAATAATCTTAGAACCCTTAGATTAATTCCTAAGTGGAATTTAGCTTGAGTTCTTCTTAAGCTCAAAGAAGCGCCATTTGAGCCTCTTGATACAGTGGACTTCAAATTCTTATGTTATAAGACAGCTTTCTCTTAGTCTTCTCTTCGGCTAGAAGAGTTAATGAGCTTCAGGCGCTATCTGTTGATGATTCACTTTCGTAGTGTAGGTAATACTATTACCTTGACTACTAAGATTGGATTTTTGGCAAGAATCAGGCTCCTATAAGTATCCGGAACCTATTGTTATTAAGCTCTTCCGTCTTCAGACGGGCATAGGCTTTTAATCTGTCCTGTTAGAGCTATACGTTTTTTACAAACGTAGATCTGAGTTTATCAGAAAGGGACGTAAACGTCTCTTTCTGTCTCTGCTGCCTAATAGTAGGGACATTATGGTCCATTCTATTGCAAGGTGGATTCAATCAACTATCCATACTGCTTATGAAAAATTATCTTCAATTCAGCAGTCTGTGCTTAAGATTTCGTGTGCATGAAGTATCTGTTCCGGCAGCATATCTGTCCTGCTGCCCTCTTCGCTCTGGGTTATTTGACCCAGGGAAAGGGGGGGGGGGGGGAGGAGATGGGGGGGGGGTTCCCTTATATCACCTGCTTTATAGTGAAAAGCAAGGGAATACCTCCTCTGGAGTCAGTAATTCCGAGTCAGTGCCGGGATGGTTTTAAAGAGTAAAGCTAATTCATATAATATTTTTAAAGTGTAGCTCGGTGTGAAACATTTGTATATGTCACAGATCATATGAGCGCTAATATACCATTCTCAGACACTTTTTAATGAGTATAAAGAGTCTCATTATCTGGACTATCTTTAATTATTGGCTTTCCTTTAATAAGATTAGTATATGTGATTATACTGGATGTTAATAGAGATCATCGATGATTATTGTGCTCAATTACGGAATGGTATTGTGTCTTTCTTTTTTGATGCAAACAAGAAAGATACATGTAAAACCTGTTCTCCTCTTCTCCTTGAGGGGATAATTCTGTTTTCATGTAATTGAGTCTATTGGAATTTCCTTTATGTCCTAGGCCCTCCAGCCTTTTTTCTATTCAGCTAAGTCTGGGTCATTGGTACAGTATAAAAATGTTAAAAAATTTATAGTAATTTATATATTTTTTATACTTACCAATGACCCAGACAGGGATGGCCCTCCCATGAGTTGGGAACTCTTACCTCCCCGCTGATTACATAACGCTTACCAGGCACTGGTTGTAAGAATGACTTTTGGAGCCAATTTCAAGACCTCCTTGACACTCCGCATGCGCAGTGGATGTAAGGTATGGAGGACCACATAGGACATTGAAATTTTGGTTTTTGATGCAAATTTTGGGGATTGGGGGGCAAAATGTGTGTTTGGCCCTATAATTTAAGGGGTTAGCACCATCTAAGTCTGGGTCATTGGTAAGTATAAAAAATATATAAATTATTATAAATTTTTTAACTTTTTGGTGTAAATCTGTTATTTTGATCCTGAGATATTAACCCTTTGTCCTTCAAATTGAAAATTCCTTCAATCCCTTTGGCATTCGATAACTTGAAAAATATTGCTTGGATTGTCAAGTTACTTTATATTTGTGTTCAGGTTACTGATGTGCTGAGCTGTATAGTTTTGGGTATAAAGCTGATCATTTTATCCTGAGATATTAACCCTTTATCCTTCAAATTGAAAATTCTTCCAATCCCTTTGGCATTCGATAACTTGAAAAATATTGCTTGGATTGTCTAGTTACTTTATATTTGTGTTCAGGTTACTGATTTGCCGAGCTGTATAGTTTTTGGTGAGAATCTGATGATTTGATCCCGAGATATTAACCCTTTATTCTTGAAATTGAAAATTCCTCCAATCCCTTTGGCATTCAATAACTTGAAAAATATTGCTTGGATTGTCAAGTTACTTTATATTTGTGTTCAGGTTACTGATGTGCCGAGCTGTATAGTTTTTGGTGTAAATCTGTTATATTGATCCTGAGATATTAACCCTTTATCCTTCTAATTGAAAATTCCTCCAATCCCTTTGGCATTTGATAACTTGAAAATATTGCTTGGATTGTCAAGTTACTTTATATTTGTGTTCAGGTTACTGATGTGCCGAGCTTTATAGTTTTTGGTGTAAATCTGATAATTTAATCTTGAGATATTAACCCTTTATCCTTCAAATTGAAAATTCCTCCAATCCCTTTGGCATTCGATAACTTGAAAAATATTGCTTGGATGGTCAAGTTACTTTATATTTGTGTTCAGGTTACTGATGTACCGACCTGTATAGTTTTTGGTGTAAATATGTTATTTTGATCCTGAGATATTAACCCTTTATCCTTCTAATTGAAAATTCCTCCAATCCCTTTGGCATTTGATAACTTGAAAAATATTGCTTGGATTGTCAAGTTACTTTATATTTGTGTTCAGGTTACTGATGTACCAAGCTGTATAGTTTTTGGTGTAAATAAGTTATTTTGATCCTGAGATATTAATCCTTTCTCCTTCATATAGAAAATTCCTCCAATCCCTTTGGCATGAGATAACTCAAAAAATATCAATCCAATTGTCATGTTACTTTATATATGTATTCAGGTTACTGATGTGCTGTGCTATGTAGTTTTTTATCTAAATCTGATAATTTGATCCAGAGATATTAACCCTTTATCCATCAAATTAGACACTCCTCCAATCCATTTCTATATGTACTGATACCATGTATGTTGTACATAATGTCGGCATCCATGGTGGCTCTCCATCGTACAGCTTTCTACTTGTTGCGCGTATAGGTACACATCTGACGATTTCATCGGCCTATTTTTAAATCTCCATTAATAATGATGCCAGACACAAATCAATGGTTAAATTGGTGGATCCAAGGACACAACTGGATGAAGGAAGGAAGAAACGGTGGTTTGAAATGTTCAGGGCTGTAATTTTATAATATTTATAAAAATTAGTTCATGTTCCCTAATTTCGGGACATGGGCCTGACATTATCACTGATTGATTATGATCTATCCACGGTTTATTTAGTATTCCTTCCCTACCTTCTCTTGATCCCCTCAGTTAAGCTTCCAAGCTTTTTGGCTTGTTTTAATGAAATATTTTTTATAAATTTTTTTGAGAGTTTAACGTATTATATAGAAGATTATTCTGTACATGCCCAGGGTTATGTTCTCACCCTTGGGGTGTTTGTGCGTTTTGGTCATGCATCATACATCTGATGTATCGATTTTTCTACTAATGAAGATCTCGGATAGTCTTGTTTCTGTTACCGACTTCGGGCCGTGTTGCCTGGGGTCTTGTTTCCGGTTTTTGTTTACATTTACAATGCCCTAGGTAGTTTCCTATTATTTTTAGGAACGACAGTTGTAAGTAACATTACATATTCTGATAGTGTGGTAGTTAATTTTATAGCAGATTTTTATTATTTTGTCCACACTTAGGCTTTTTTGGGCTCATCGTTCCCTTTGGGAACTTGGGCTCTTATATAAGAAAAAATTTTTCTTTTGGATGTATTTATTTCATCAATTGTATTTTAATGTTATCTTATATTATATGTAGATTTGGTGGTGGTACAATGAAGCCTTTCCTCTATTTACATGGTCGTTGTCTTGAGTATAGTTGATGTACTATCACTAATTCTTGCTCCATGTGTCAGGTTTGACAATGTTGATGACGTGTGTCATGGTTTATGTTAGGCGAGTGGACACTATCGGTCCTATCACGGCAAGGGGACACTGCTGTTCCTCTCGCCAAAATGTCACTATAGTTTTTTAGTTTCTATTTACAGAGGAACAAGAACATGGTGTGGTTTCATGACGCCGTCAGGGAGTGTGCTTCTGCTGTCGCATTATACTATTAGAGCTAGCGGAAAAGTGCTCAATGATAATAGACTAGGGCTAGGCTTTAAAAAAGATTTACATCCTCTGTCTCCAGCTAGCTCAACTGGCAGATCTATCATGTAGACTAGTGGTGTGACGCCGGGTATGTCCGTGGTTGTCGAGAAGAAGAATAAGGGTGTAGCGAGCACTATAAAAATACAAACTTGCTCACCCTGCGATGACGGGAAAGGAGGAAGCATGGGAAGGAGGAAGCAGACAAGTTCTGAGGTATGCTTGTCCAGGTCTTCCGTGATTACGAGCAAGAGAGAGGCCCCTCTTTCTTATAACAACATCTGGGGTCAGAGGTTGTTGGTAGGAACTTGTGTCAGTTGGAGCTTACGTCCATGCCTTCCTGTCCAGGACGCTCCTTCCATAGGCTGCCATGGTCGGCTAGTCTTATAGCTTCCTCTACGTTCGAAAAGCACACATGACTGCACAAAGTCCTTTGTCGCCAGCTAGCTCGACCGGTGAAGTGGTTACTCAGGCCTCTGAGAACTGTGACTCCGGGTGTATCCGCTCCAGGCTAGGAGATGATATAGGGTGGAGCAAGCACTATGATATGCAACCATGCTCACCCAGCGACGATGGAAGGAGGAAATCGGCAATTTCTGAGGTACGCTCGTCCAGGTCACCCAGGACCGTGAGCAAGAGAGAGGCCTCTCTCTCTTACAGCATCATCTGGGGACAGATGTTGTTGGTAGGAACTTGTGTCAGTCGGAGTATATGTCCATGCCTCCTGTCCAGGATGTCCTGTCTAATAGGCAGCCGGGGTTGGCTAGTCTTACGGTTTCCTCTACATAACGGACAAAGTGATCTTTATATTGCACAGGGCTATAAACTGCGATGAGTGGTTTCAGTTCCCTGAGGCTGGTGAAGCGGTTAAGATTGAATATGAGGACCGTGACACCGGATGTGTTGCATGTGCATTGTATTCAGAGCTAGTGGAAAAGTGCTCAATGATATAAGACAAGGGCTAGGCTTTTGAACTAAGGTTTACGTCCCTTGTCTCCAGCTAGCTCAACTGGCAGATCTATCACGTAGACTAGTGGTGTGACGCCGGGTATGTCCATAGAGGTCGAGAGAGAATAAGGGTGTAGCGAGCACTATTTTATCCAATCATGCTCACCCTGTGTTGATGGAAGAAAGAAGCCGGCAAGTTCTGAGGTACGCTTGGTTAGGTCTTCCCGGACAGCAAGCAAGAGGGAGACCCCTCCCTCTCTTTTAACAACATCTGGGGCCGGGTGTTGTTGGTAGGAACTTGCGTCAGTCAGAGCTTACGTACATAGCTATTGTCCGGTATGCTTAGTTCAATTCTTAGCCGGGGGCGGCTACAGTTTGGCTTCTTTAGCGTCTACCAAGCACTCCCGACCGCACCTTGGCTAAGTGACTCGGGATTTCCAGTCTGCATCGTCAAAAGGGTCCATCTTTTGTGAAGAAAGTCGCCCCATCTAGTAGCCAAGGGGATGAGGCTTCATTCATCGGGACGTCCGCAGTAATAGCCATCTTGGACACCCTGTCCCAGGAGCAGGCGGCGGACAAGCAATTCATGACCGCTGCTCCTCAGGCCTCAGTAATGGACTTGCTGTCGCAAATTGTGCAGCTAATCAAAGTATTCCTGCTAAGGCAGAAGCACTCAACATCAGTCTCAAAACTTGAGCTGTTGAATGGTGTTTGATCGGTCCAGTCATCTGCCTGTTCAGATGCTGGTGACTGTGATTCTAACTGATTTAGACAAATGATGAAAGGGGTACGGAAGAGGATAACATTCCCTTTCGGAACAACTCATGGATGATATGGTTACTATGCATTATCGTTTCCTTGAACTTGTTCCAGTGAATCACAATGCTGCGAGTAATTATGAGAAACCGCTAGTTAGACGCTGACTTCATCTGGACAAAGAGCAGGATAATAAGATCTCTTTCCGGTTAAGTCTACATGGGTGTCACAGGTCTTCGATTGTGTAGACGACACCATATTTAACTTCCTGCAAGAAAAAGTAATTCGGTTTCTTATCTTCTTCTTCTGTATTTTTAACCATTTGTGTTTGTTCAAGTACTTTTAAAAAAAACGAAAAGGAAGATGTATTGAGAGTTTCTCTGCGTTGAATGAGCAGGCTAAGATCTTAGTTGTAGCCTTACCTTCATCATTTAGCTGTTCGCTCAGACACAATTGAGAAGATAATTTCTTATTCAGAGCGAATTTAGACTCATGGGCTTATGACCTTCAATTTTAAGTACTGTGACGCAACGTATATATGGAAAGGAATTTTTTGTTTGTTTGTACCTTTTAAAAATTCTTTCCAGACCTATTATATATAGCTCTGTCTTAACTAATGTTAAGTGGGAGCTATTCTGACGTGACGATGCCTTGCGTCTTCATCTTAACATTTGACTAGGTGGAAAACTTTCTACAGGTCGCTTTAGTTTTCCAGACATTAGTCTTTGATGGTAAGCTTTCATTAATGTAGGATAAAGCTACAAGAAAGCATCAGTACTTGACTCTTTAAGTTGCGGTCTAATCGACCACACCAACAGAAAGAGTAGGAGACGTTGTCCTAGACTCAGTTCGCCTATAAGGGCTAATAGCGAAGGTATAGGTATCTCTCCTATATATTTCTTTAGGGATTGACTATACAGCCACTTGGATAGGGGGTTTACGTCTGTTTGAGTTACTGATCAGACACCCCTGAGCCGGTGGCTCGAGGCTCTTATAGAGCTCGGTCCGACCGTTTTTGACAGGAACTGGATAATTAGGTTATTTTTGATAATCTTTCAGTCGAAAAGTGAGCGTTCGGCAATGTAGCGAGTATAGTCCTTTAGAACACTTGAATTGTAAACTATGTAATGTCTTATGGGATGAATGATATGATACACTTATTCCACAATTCATTTTCAACAGGCTGGTTCGTCTGTTGTTTCACAGAGCGAATTATCCAGCTGTTTGGCTTGCTTTTATCTGTTATCTGACACATTAACAGTGGAAAATTTTATGCCCCGCAGGGGGTTGTGCAGAGCGGCTATGAATGTTATTTCGATAGGTTGCTTACGAACACGTCCCCTTCAGTTATTCTAGACCTGTTTTGTTTTAGAGAATCTTTTAACATAAGGTCAAGTTTGGGCATATATTTAACGGTTTTCTCAATTATGACGGACATGAGTTCATATATTGGGTTACAATCCTGAGTCCGATGGTCTCTCTATGCAAGAATCTTCGGACCCTCAGTTCTTGGAAACCACATATTCAGAAATGATGTCTCATTGTTTACGCTACATCATTGAATTATATTATTATCGATCATCTATTTATAGATGCAGATCAGAGTTTATCAGAAGAGAAGAAATGCTTCTTTTGTCATTAATTTCCAAGAGAAGGGACATTAGGTTCATTCTATTGTTAATTGAAGTCAGTTAGCTATTCGTACTGCTTAGGTAAATTTATCTTCCAATCAGCAGTCAGTGCTTAAGATTTTAGCGCATTAAGTAAAGCGCTGGCAGCATCTTGGGCTTATTCAAACTGTATGGCTATTACATGATCTTATATTGGATCACTTCAGGATAGTTAAGTTTGCAGCGCACAGGAATAATAGTTTCCATTATTGTGTCGCCAGTATTAGGCATTTGAGCGCATACATTTGATGCTCAGCTGTTTTCATGGGAATGAATGATAGGATATGTGTATCCTTCAATTCATTTGTTTCTATTGATTACATTGAGGTTATGATGTCTGCTATTGAACATTCGCCAGAAGCTTCCCCCACGAGAGGGTTTCTTTTCAAGGGAAGGTTTGTTCTTCACATCATTATCCGCTCTCAGTGGCATTACACAGTATGTCAGACGAGAGGGAGCTTTGTGGTCACTATATTATTGCTGTCTGGACCAGCATTGATTAATAATGCAGGTGAGGAGGTTTTGACATATATTCGAATTCCCTCCCCGCCCCACACTCACATTGTCGCGTATATATATTTTAATACATACATTCTTTGCGTTTGGGTCATGTTGGATGGCGCCCTCATAGGTATATATGCAGTTCTGTTGCATTAGTTTCAGGTGTTTATTTTCTGATTTCTAATATACAAGCACTTATTTTATCATCATAATGTCTGCTATTTGAGTTTATAGGTGACTGCATAACCATTTAGTGGTTTTTAGATGATTACAGGCTGGATTTTTATGCACTCGCGCAATATGTGATTACGCTATCACTTTGGTGGACCTTGAAGTCATTATATATTTCGGGGGCGGTCTGTTTTGGAGCGGGTAAATCATACCTACCTCCATTTCTAGATTCTAGTCTCTATTTTGTCGGTTCTCAAATCGCATATTCTCACGTGTTTATAGTTGTAGATACCATATTAATGTGACCTCAAAGTTAATGTATGTGGCCCTCACAGTTAACGTATATCAACGAAAGTTACCAAGTTACAGTGAAATTATTCCAAAACGAGTCATCCTATCAAGTTACATCGAAATCCCTTCATAAATATGGCCTGTGGACTGTGCTAAAAGTTTTCGGGCTTCGGGCCCCTGTAGTCGTCAGTTTCCCAATTGCATCCAAAGGGGACGTTCTCATCTGGACATCATCTGGAGTGATCCTACGAAGTTACAGTGAAATCTCTTCATAAATATGACCTGTAGACTGTGCTCAAGATTTTCGGGCTTCGGGCACCTGTAGTCATCGCAGTTGACCAATCACGACCAAAAGGGGACGTCATCATCTAGGCATTATATGGAGTCAAACTTACAGGTTACAATGAAATCCTTCCATAAATATGACCTATAGACTATGCTAAAGGTTTTGGGGTTTTGGGCTCGGGCAGCCATCAAGGCTGAATGATCGCGACCAAAAGGGGACGTTCTCATCTAGACATTATTTAGAGTCATCCTACCAAGGTACAATGAAATCGCTTCATAAATATCACCTGTAGACTGTGCTAAAGGTTTTCGGGCTTCAGGCCCCTGTAGCCATCACAGTTGCCTAATGGTGTCCAAAAGGGGCTGTTCTCATCTAGACATTATATGAAGTCAAACCTACCAAGTTACAATGAAATCCCTTCATAAATGTGACCTGTAGACTGTGCTAAAGGTATTCAGGCTCGGGCAGCCATAATGGTTGAATAATCGCAACCAAAAGGGGACATTCTCATCTGGGCATTATCTGGAGTGATCCTACGAAGTTACACTGAAATCCCTTCATAAATATGACCTGTAGACTGTGCTCAAGATTTTCGGGCTTCGGGCACCTGAAGCCATCACAGTTGACCAATCACGAAAAAAAGGGGATGTCATCATCTAGGCATTATATGGAGTCAACCTAACAAGTTGCACTGAAATTCTTCCATAAATATGACCTATAGACTATGCTAAAGGTCTTTGGGCTTGTGCAGCCATAAAGGCTGAATGATCGCGACCAAAAGGGGATGTTCTCATCTAGACATTATTTGGAGTCATCCTACCAAGCTACAATGAAATCCCTTCATAATTATGACCTGTAGACTGTTCTAAAAGTTTTCGGGCTTTGGGCCCCTGTAGCCGTCACAGTTGCCCAATCGTGTCCAAAAGGGGACGTTCTCATCTAGACATTATATGAAGTCAACCTACCAAGTTACAATGAAATCCCTTCATAAATATGACCTGTCAACTGTGCTAAAGGTTTTCGGGCTCGGGCAGCCATCATGGTTGAATGATCACAACCAAAGGGGACAATATCATCTGGAGTGATTCTACCAAGTTACAATGAAATCCCTTCATAAATATGACCTGTAGACTGTGCTCAAGGTTTTCAGGCTTCGGGCACCTGTAGCCATCACAGTTGACCAAGCACGACCAAAAGGGGATGTCATCATCTAGGCATTATATGGAGTCAACCTAACAGGTTACAATGAAATCCTTCCATAAATATGCCCTTTTGCCTATGCTAAAGGTTTTTGGGCTCGGGCTCCCATCAAGGCTGAATGATCGCGATCAAAATGGCACGTTTTCATCTAGACATTATTTGGAGTCATCCTACCAAGTTACAATGAAATCCCTTCATAAATATGACCTGTAGACTGTGCCAAAGGTTTTCGGGCTTCGGGCCCCTACAGCCGTCACAGTTGCCCAATCACGTCTAAAGGGGGACTTTCTCATCTAGACATTATATGAAGTCAACCCACCAAGTTACAATGAAATTCCGCAATAAATATGACCTGTAGACTGTGCTAAAGGTTTTTGGGTTTTGGGCTCGGGCAGTCGTCACGGTGGGCAGATCACACCCAAATGGGGAAATTCTCATCTAGACATCATATGAAGTCATCCTACCAAGTTACAATGAAATCCCTCCATATCAACCCCTGCGCATTGGTGTCAAAATATCCAGATTTCAAGTAGCCATTTTTCTCATAATGCAAGTGGGAGGGAGCGCGGTGGCTCAGTTGGTAGAGGTGCAGGCTGCAAGCCGAGAGGTCCTCGGTTCGAATCCCACCTGCGGCAACCGCGTTGTGTCCTTGGGCGAGACACTTCATCTCCATTGCCCATGTGGGGGCACGATGACACCGTGTACTAAGGCGTACTGCACGTCGATGGTATGCATGTCTTCAACCAATCTAACCCTGCCTGTGCTGCAGTGCGGAGTTACGATGTTGGGGAGCTGGCAGCTGCTCAGTGGTTCTCTCCGTGTACTCCGGCTTCCTCCACCCGTAAAACTGTCACGGTCATGATTAGCCATTGTGCATAAATATGTGACCTTAAACATCAATAAATAAATAAATATGCAACAGGGAATTTAACCAATTCAATTTTGTTTGACAGAGCTCAGTGAGCTCTGTCAAACAAGATTGAATTGGTTAAATTTCTTGTTGAAATTTGCACCCTGAACTTTAGATATTTCGACATCAGTGTGCAGGGGATTAAACCTGACCTGCAGACTGTGCTAAAAGTTTTGGGGTTTCGTGCTTGGGCAGCCATCACTGTTGACAGATCATGCCCAAAAGGGGACGTTCTCATCTAGGCTTTGTACAGAGGCATCCTACCAAGATATAATGAAATCCCTTCATAAATACGACCTGTAGACTGTGCTAATGGTTTTCGGGTTTTGGGCCCGGGCAGCCATACCGATTGACCGATCGCTACCAAAAGGGGACGTTCTAATCTAGACATGACCCCAAACCTGCATATGAAATTTTGTGACGATCAGACAAGAACTGCGGGGTGTAGCCCATGCTAAAGGAAAATGTGAACAGACTCACTCTTAGACTCACAGACTTACGCAATAGCTTATCTTTACTTTGTCAAGTTAAGCTAACTATGAAAACATTTATAGTAATTTATATATTTTTTATACTTACCAATGACCCAGACGGGAATGGTCCTTCCATGAGTGGGCATTACTGGGCACTCATATCTCCCCGCTGAATTATTATATTATAATCTTTTTTACAAAGAATGATGTTGGCGCCAGTTTTGGTGACTTCCTGGCGTCTGCGCATGCATGGAGGGTAAATGTATGGAGGGCCAGATAGGACTTCTAATTTTCGGTTTTGCATGCAAATTTTGGGGATTGGGGGAGCAAAATTTGTGTTTGGCCCTAGATATGTTTGAGTTAGCACCAGCTAGTCTGGGTCATTGGTAAGTTTTAAAAATATATAAATTACTATAAATTTTTTCATTTTTTTCCTGAACATTTGAATCCACTTCTCGCTTTGCTGGTGAGGGATTTTGCCATCTCTTGGCATATGCTTGTTTGAATTGTTATATTTTTATCCTGTACCAATGACCCAGAAATAGCTGGTGCTAACTCTTAAAATTCTAGGGCCAAACACAAATTTTGCCCCCAATCCCCAAAATTTGCATCTAAAACCAAAAGAAATCATGTCCTAAAGGTCCTCCATACTTTGCCTCCACTGCGCATGCGCAGTGTCAAGGACGACCCGAAATTGACGCCAATTATCATTCTTTGTTTGGCCCTTCATCAGTTCACATCTGACTGATATTTGTGCTTGTAAATCTCAGTTTAAATGATGCCAGACACATAAATATTAGAGAAATGGTGGATCTAAGGAGGATATAGAAGGAGGAGACGACAAATGAGTGACAGAAAATATTCAGGGCTGTAACTTAAAAATTTTTAAGGAAATTATGTTAAGTTGCCTATTTTCGAGGCATGGGTCTGTTGTTGTCATTCTTGCTATAATGTTTCACTGCTTGTTCAGTGTTTCCTCTCTCCTTTTCCTTTAAGTCCCCCCTTGCTATTCTCCCATGCTTTTGGCATATTTTCAGTAATATTATTACTAAAATTTCTTGGGAGTTTTAGCTGGGTAACAGAATGAATTCTGTTCTTTTCCCCATGTTTACGTTCTCACCCATGGGTGTTTAGGTGTAGTGTTCTGCATCTACCATCTGATGTTCTGCAGTTTCTTCCCTGGAAGTCTCTGTTTTGCATCAGATAGTGTATTATTGGTAACTGATTTCGGGCCAGGGTTATCAGTGCCTGGAGTCATGTTTCTGGTGTTTATACACTTCTTGTTTACATTGGCAACAGTCTCTGTGGAGGGGGATTTTTTGTCTTTGTACTAGTTTAATCATTACAAGATACATTATTATTATTCGTAAGTGTTGCATTAATTTTTTAAAATATTTTTTAAATTTTTGTCCACACTTAGGCTTGGGATCCATTGGGGCTCAACGTTACTTTTCAGAAACTTGGGCTTTGCTGAAAAAATATTTTTTCAAAAAATTTTTTGGATTTCAATTATTTTTTCTATGTTAATGGATCATGTTATTATGTATTTTTTTAACTTGGGTGATTTTGTCTGACATAAACCAATTTTTATTTTTTTCAAGTTTGCAGAGCTAATAAAAAGGGAGCATGCAGTAACCAAAATGACCTGAGTAACATGTTTTGTGGCCTTGTAGAGCTCTCTCATCAAGTTTATTCTTCATTTATTCATCTTGCAGTTTCTCTGACTTTCTTTTGATCCCAAGGCCTACAATTCAGAATTGATTTTTGCAAATGATTCTCGCAATGAGAATTAAGTTTGCTTCTTACAAAATGTTTCATAATACCTCCTGCAATGTGTTCAATGTTCAATACCATGAGTACATGTGCACCTACAAGTATAGTTTTGATCAGACTTTTTTTTGCCAAAGTTATGCTCCTTTTCATCTTAGAATAGTCATATGATCATAGCAGCAGGGGTTATGGACAGGGTCACCTAGGACAGTCACTCCTCTAGTTTGATTCTCCTCACAGATTCTGAAATTTTTCTTAAAAAGCTGGTAGAATTCTTAGTTTTTGCTCCACCCCCCCCCCCCCCCCCCCTAATTAGCTAATAACACCTTGACTTAGCAGTGGTGTGTAGTGAAGTGTCATCCGTAAAACCACTAACAGCCTGCATGTTAGAATGCATTCTACATGTAAGACGAGAAAACTCACCAAACTTAGAACTAGGCTTGTAACATTTAAACTCTAGTAACTATATTAATATGAGCTGTGTTGTTTACTGTGTTATACAGTGGAACCCACTTAATTGAATATCTCTTAATTGTATATCACTGTTAATTAAATATAATTTTCCAACACAAAACCATTTGCCATTCCTCCAGAACAAATTTGACCTGTTAATTGAATATAGGTTATAGAGTAAACTCCTGTTAATTGAATAAAAAATATTGTAACCTGTTGAGAAATTACCCTGACTCTCCCCAGTTTTCATTTGTTTATAGACCTATTTGGCCTCAGTACATCCAATACAGGCATTTAATCTAGTATATCTTGTTTGACAGAGCTCATGGAGCTCTGTCAAACAAAATATAATAGAATAAATGCTAAATTTATCTCTAAAATACAGGAAAGTGACAATCCCTGTTAATTGAATACTTCTGTTAATTGAATAATTTTCATTGGCAAAGTGGCTATTCAATTAACAGGGTTCCACTGTATTTCCTCTTTGCAGGGACCAGGGTACAACAGTACTCTCAAATTCTAAAGTATGTAAGAACTGAAAATTGATTCTCGCTGCATGAGTTAGTGCAATTCAAAACTGTTTCCTGGATCCCTCTAAAGAGATTTGAGTCTTTTAAAAATTGTTTATTATATGTTTATATAATCACCATCAAAAAACTCATTACAGAAAATATCGTTCACAACATGTCTAATACAGGAATGACATCAGAAGTTAATCTCGATGTGATAATAATTTGAGTGAGTTGGTTTTGAAAGTAGAATTGAATTAATTTTCTTTTATTTTTTGTAAACTGTCTACCAAATACAAATAGCAGACAAAGCTTGCTGAAAACATTTTCGAATAACTAAATACTTTCATCTTTTGTCCTGAAAACATAGCTTATGATGAGCTCATTCCAATGAGGGGTCATTCTTAATCTTTTTTATGCAAAAATAAAAGAAAAAAAAACCCGAAAATTTGAATGGCAATTTTTAGAACAGCACTGGCCAGCATTAGTCGTTATGTTAACTAAAGGTGTAAATTACACATTATGTGATAAATAGAATCTCATATCGTCAGGATTTTACCTGAATTTGCCGAACCTTGTTCATTAAAATCAATCTGAGCCTCAGTAAACCTCGGCTCAGATCGATTTTGGTGGACTTGGTACAGCAGAAATTTCATATAAAATCGCAACTCATTAGTACATATTTTTGTGACTTTGCTTCATCAGGTGGATCATTTTTGTCAGTAACAAAAGCAGTTGGTCCTAGTTTACTTCCACATGGAACAATACCACAGAAATTCCTGTTTTGGAGGACCTCATTGAACACATTCTAATAAGGGTTCACAATTTTGTGGGTTCAAATAAAATAACTTGATTAAATGCACATAACATTCAAACACCAGACCATTCACTTCATCTTTATTACAAATTGATGTGTTAATTGCATAAGAATTATAGAGTAAATCCCTGTTGATTGAATAAAAAATGTTGTAATCTGTCAAAATATTATTCTTACAGTCACCATATTCTGCAGCAACATGGACCTTTTTAACCTCATTACTTTTCATAAGTTTTTATTTTTTTATATCTTGTTTCATAGTGCTCGATGAGCACTCTCAAACAAGACATAATAGAATAAATACACAATTTATCATTAGGATGTAAGAAAATAATGGAATTTTTGTTAATTGAATACTCCTGTTAACTCTTAAAAGCCGGGAGTCGAGTTTTCTTGCCTTTGATGTAATACGGCAGGTAATCTGGCTGTAACGGTTTGGCAATCTTTGTGCTTGGGGATAATTAAACACTGAGCAGGTGCTTCTGGTCAAGTGTCGTCTGCCTGAACAGGCAGACAACACTTGAGTAGAAGCACTTGCTTTACTGTAAGTTTTTCGCCGTATGTCATGTTCAATAAATGCTTCCCCTGCTTCTAAGAGCTAACAGGGTTTCACTCTACGAGTCTTGAAAAGAAAAATAAAATATGATTTAGGAATACATATTTGGTAGTGCTGTGTATGACTACGGTTCGGTAAGTTACTAAACAATTGTTGTCTATATATAGGGTGGACTAGTGATGAAGACAGCTGTCCAAGTAGTGGCAACAACAGTCGTGAGAGTAGTGCAGGAAGTGTGCGCACTAGGACAGGGACAAATGGGCAGCATGCCTCTCGATTACAGCAGATACAGAATACAATGTCCAAAGAAGAAAGAATGTCACCATATATTTCTCTTTCAGAATTAACATTGGATGTAAATGACTCAGGTAAGTATTATCTGGTCTATGTTCATTGCTGATTTTGATAATTCTGTGGCGCATACATAATTGGATATTTCTTGATTGAATAACCCTGTTAACCCTTAACAAATAAAATACTTGAATAACTAAATTTTTATACTGTACCAATGACCCAGACTTAGCTGGTGCTAACTCTTAAATTCTAGGGCCAAACACAAATTTTGCCCAGCCCCCAATCCCCCAAATTTGCATCAAAATCCAAAAAATATATGTCCTATCTGGTCCTCCATACTTTTATCCACTGAGCATGCTCAGTGTCAAGGAAGTATGAAATTGGAGCCAAATCCTCATTCTTTGTTTGGCCCTGAAATCAGTAACATCTCACTGATATTTGTGCTTATAAATCTCATTTAAAATGATGCTAGACACAAAATCATGAAAGAAATGGTGGATCTAAGGATGAAATAAGAGGATGAGAGGAAGAAACAGTGGAAGGATGTGTTAGGGCTGTAACTTATAATTTTTATGCAAAATTATTTCATGTTCCCTAATTTGGGGGCACAGGCCTGATGTTTACATTCTTGTTATGAAATTTCCACAGTTTGTTCAGAGTTTCCTCTTTCCCTTTTCTTAATTCACCCCCCCCCCCCCCCCCCCCTTGCTATTCTCCCATGCTTTTGGCATAATTTTTGTAATTTTTTTTTACTGAAATTTCTTGGGAGTTTTGGCTTGGTAAAAGAATAATTATTCTGTTTTTCCCCATGGTTACGTCCTCACCCTAGGGTGGTTAGGCGTTTCGGTCATGCATCTACCATCCGATGTTGTGCAGTTTCTTCTCAGGAAGCCTCTGTTTTACATCGGATAGTGTTTAAATTGGTTACTGATTTCGGGCCATATTATCAGTGCCTGGAGTCTTGTTTCCAGTTTTATTATGTCTCCCCTTCCCAGAAGGGAGACATATTGTTTTAGTGCATATTCTTCTTCTTCCTCTTCTTCTTCTTCTTTTCTTCTTCTTCTTCTTCTTCTTCTTCTTCTTCTTCTTCTTCTTCTTCTCATACAAACTTTATCCGGGGCATAACTTTTTTGTCTTTTGACCTAGACCTTAGATATTTGGCATGTGGATGTATCACCATGAGCCGGTGTGTCGTGTACCATAGTGATCTTGACCTTTGATCTGAAGGTCAGATTTATGTGCTTTTTAAGGGAAACTTTGTCCAGGCGTAACTTTTTTGTCTTTTGACCTAGACCTTAGATATTTGGCATGTGGATGTATCACCATGAGCCGGCGTATCATGTACCATAGTGACCTTCATGTGACCTTGACCTTTGACCTGAAGGTCAGATTTATGTGCTTTTTAAGGGAAACTTTGTCCGGGGCATAACTTTTTTGTCTTTTGACCTAGACCTTAGATATTTGGCATGTGGATGTATCACCGTGAGCCGGTGTGTTGTGTACCATAGTGACCTTCATGTGACCTTGACCTTTGACCTGAAGATCAGATTTATGGGCTTTTTTAAGGGAAACTTCATCCCGACCAGAACTTTTTTGTCTTTTGACCTAGACCTTAGATATTTGGTATGATTGTCAATATTATTCATGTATATATAATTTGCAGTGCATTAAATAGAAAGGAAGGGGAGACATATGTTTTAGTGTGCTAAAACAGTTTCTAGTTCACTTTTGTTTATGTTGACAACGGTTACTTCTGACAGTGATTCCTTGTCTTCTATTAGTTCTACTCATAGCCAGATACATTTATATTGTCCGTAAGTGTAACATTAATTTTTAAACATGTTTTAAAAATTTTTGTCCACACTTAGGCTTTTTTGGGATCCATTTGGGCTCATCGTTCCCATTGGGAACTTGGGCTCATCTTGAAAAATTTTTTAAAAAATTTTTTAACTTCTTTTGAATTAATTTTCGAAATGTTTGTAATGGATTATTATTATTGTGTATCTTTGTTTTCAAGGGTTGGTGCGAGTACGATGACTTTTTAATATTTTTTCAAAATAAAAGAATATTGTTCAATTGTAAATCGAGGAAGTCTTCCTCTGGTTCTCATGGTCATTGTATTTGTTGTAGTCTGTGTACTCGTACTAATTCTTGCTCAGTGTGTGCCAATTCAGATGACAAACGTTGGAGATGTGAGTCACGGTATATTGTTAGTGGTGAGAGGTCCATGCCGGTCCTCTCTCCACAGGGTCACTCTAGTTTTTTCAGTCTCTTTTTCAGAGGACAAGAACAGGGTGATGTTTCTGTGATGTCTTCAAAAGTGTGCTTCCGTCGTCGCAATAATGAGCTAGCAGCAAAGTGCGCAAGGTATGCGGCAAGTGCCTAAGAGGTCCCATGTAGGATTGACGGTCACTTGTCGCCCGCTAGCTCCCCCGGCGAAGCAATCATTAACAAAATGTTTGTGACGCTGGGTTCATCCGTTGCGGTCCAGGAGAGGAGAAGGGGTGTTGCGAGCACTATAATCTCGAATCACTCACACCTGGCGATGACGGAGGATCGGAGGATGCAATGGAGAAAGCCAATCAGTCCGGTAGCTAGCTCGTCCAGGTCTATCCGGACCACGAGCGAGAGAGGCCCCCTCTCTCTTGCAACAACATCTGGGCCGAGATGTTGTTTGTAACGTTCGTTAGTCGGAGCATACGTCCACTCCTCCTGCTCGGGACACTCCGTCGCATAGACAGTCCGACGCGGCTTGTCTATTGGCTTCCTCATCTTCACGTCAGCACACACGACCGCACCTTGGCTATGTGACTGCAGATATCCAGTCTGTTTCGCCGACAGCAGCCATCAGAAACTTTTTCAGTAAAGAAACTGTCTGAGCAAACTGGGTCGGTTTGCTCCCCTGCAGAGGCAGTAAGGGATGACCAAGATTCTTATGTGGTCCAGGCGGATGGTAAAAGGGAATCAGCACAGCTGAAATTTTTCCTTTCCGAACAACTTAAGGTGGCCGTAGATTTCATCCGGCATCACCTTTTAGAAGTTGTTTCTCCGGACCAAAATGCTGCGTTACCTGAAAAGAAACTGAAAGCGTCACTGGACACAGGCTTTTTCGGCCGGATTAGGGACACTGTCCCTGAGTTTCCGACCCAGTCCAGAAATGTCATGGACATTTGAACTTTTCAGTGACGCTATATTCAAGCTAGCCTCTAAGACTGGCAAATCCGGTTTCTTATCGCCTAGCGCTATACAGCTGCCTTTCATCAATACTAGACATAGATTTGAAACGGCAGGTCAAGGCATGCCGAGAGTTCCTCTGCGTTTGGACGACTAGGCTGAAGACCTGGAATTGTCATTGCCGGCGTCCATGTCTATTAACTCCAGTATACTGGAGACAACAATCTCGTCTAATAGAATTAATTTAGACGCGTTATCTCACTCTGATCACCTTACCAGAGCATTATCACTACGCGTCAAAGGGAAAGAATTCCAGGATGTTCAAACTTCCTTAAGAGTTCTTTTGAGGGCTATAGCATATTCTACGTATAACTCCGCCCTTTCAGTGGCAGTATGGAGTTAGTCAGACATGATGCTGCCCTGGCTGCATCCACAAGAGTGGATAGTAAGGTGAAAAAACTCTGTTCCAGTCGCTTCGGTCTCAGGAGAGCTTCTCTTCGAAGTTAAGCTTTCTACAATCTATAATCAGATTACTAAGAAAGCTTCGGATTCTCTGTTTTTAATTCCGCTTTGAAAAAGTCGGTCTCAGCAGGGAGGAATAAGGCAGGTACTTCAGGGGTGAATACGTCCAAAGGAAGTTCCTATAGAGGATCTAAGAAAGACTATACGTCTTACTCCGGAGACCGTCAGAGTAGCGACTCACATAGGGGTCATAATGCTGGCCGAGATATCCGGTCAGACGCCCTTAGGTCGGCTGGGCGAGGTGCGGTCATGGAGGACGTGATTTCTCCTTCCGCAATCCTCGCAGAGCCAGGAGGTGATGGTCTAAACCTCTATTGTGTTCCAGTGGGCGGAAGGCTGTCGAGATTCTTAACCAATTGGTTGTCAATTATGGATGACCCATGGGTGCAAGGGGTTATTTTCGAAGGTCTAAACTGTCCTTCAAGGAAAAACCTCCGTTAACTCGAAGTCCACGCTATTCGCAGCTTCTGTTAATTGTTCAGAAGAGAGATTCGCTTCTATGAGAAGTTCAGTCTCTTCTGGACAAGAATGCTATAGATGTCATAGAAAACAAGGAATCTCCAGTTTTCTGCAGTCACCTGTTCCTGGTTCCAAGATCAGACTTCTCATTTCGTCCAGTTATAGATCTGAGCTGGATAAACAAGCTGATCGTGGCTCCAAAATTTTATATGGAGACCATCCAATCGGTCAGAGCGAGCACTCGAGTGAACGATTATGTTATAAGCATAGATCTCAAGGATGCGTACTTTTACGTCGTACATCCCGCATTTAGAAAGTACCTTCACTTCGCTATCCCAGGAGTTGTTTTCAGTTCCGAGCAATGATGCTCTGGTCTGAACCTAGTGCCCTGGGCCTTCACTCGAATAATGATCTCAGTAATGACTCATTTCCGAGCTCATTCGTCTGTGCTAACATCGGCCTACTTGGACGACATTCTTCTGCGTTACGGCAGCAAGTTAACGCTTCAGAACGATGTTCAGAGTCTGCTTCAATTGCTCCAACATATCGGTTTCATAGGAAACGAAATGAAGTCGGATCTAGTGCTGTCCAAATCATTCACCCACGTGGGAATGAGCTTAGAGACACACAACAATCTCATTCGTCTGCCCTTAATCAGAGCAATATTAGTCACTTGTTACGCTTGCTTTTGTCTTCAATCAGATGTAGTAAGAGCGAGAGAATTCATGAGACTGACAGGTTTGTGCAGACCTGCTGCGGATCTTATTCTGATGGAGCGGCTACAAACTCGTCCGCTCCACATATATTTTATCTCAGAACTGGAGTGTGAAGACTCATTCACTTGAATCGAACATCGTCTTGTCGAATCAAGTGAAACAAGAGATTCAGACTGGGGCAGATATTCAGTGGTTAACTCAAGGAGTACCACTGCCGGATCCGAGTTTTACGATAATGACGGATGCGAGTCAAACAGGTTGGGACGCAACTCTGAGCCCAACGGATTCAAGGTGCCAGGGTCTTTGGGATCCGCAGTTCCTAAACAAGCACATAAACATCAAGAGATGATGTCAATATGGCTTGCGCTACGTCAGTGAATGAACATTCTTCAGAATTCGCATTTCCAAATTCTATCCGACAATTCGACAGCAGTAACGTACATTCAGAACTAGGGAGGCACTCATTCCATTCCATTATTCAATTTAACGGAAAGGATCCTTCTGTTTGTCCTAGAGCATCAGGTTCTTCTATCGGTCCATCATATACCGGGTCATCTGAACATTCTAGCAGACTTCATTTCTCGGAAAGGTCGCATGTTGCCGTCAGAATGGACTCTCAAGAAATGAGTATTCAATCAGATTTGCTACCTATGGGATCGTCCAATGATAGACTTATTTGCAATGCATCTCAACAATCAGTTGCAGATGTATGTGTCGCCATGCCCAGATCCTCGAGCGTTTGCAGTAGACGCTCTCTCGATCTCTTGGGATGGAATGATAGGATACGCGTATCCTCCAGCTCCATTGATTTAGCAGATATTGCTAAAATCAAGCAATCTCACTGCAAGATTCTGTTGGTAGCATCTCTGTCACCCCAGAGACTAGGGATAAATCTACTCAGGTGTCTGTTCTGGGACATTCCGCGGAAGCGTCCTCCATGGGAGGATCTTTCGCAGGGGAAATTGCGCACACTGCATCACAACCTGCATGGTCTCAACCTTCACGTATTTCCGTTGTGCAGTCCTTCTTGCACGGCAAGCATTTTACAGGACGGACAGTGGACGCAATTTCTAACTGTAGGAGGACCTCCTCTTTGCTAAATTATGCTGGAAAGTTTTCTATAGGCGGTGTAGGGATCATTCTATTGATTTTTATGATTCCTCCATTCCAGACATTGCTAATTTTCTGGTCTACTTGTTTGACGAGATCAAACTGCAGCCAATAACCATTAAGGGTTATAGGTCTATGCTATCGGATACCTATGCTCATGATAGGTTACAGATTGGATCTAATGTCTCTTTATCTAAGTTAGTGAAAAAAAAATTTTCAATAAACAGACCTAGAACCCTTAGGTGAATTCCTAAGTGGAATTTAGCTTGGGTTCTTCTGAAGCTAAAAAAAGCGCCATTTGAGCCTCTTGATACAGTGGACTTCAAATTCTTATCTTATAAGACAGCTTTTCTCTTAGCCTTCTCTTCTGCCAGAAGACTTAGTGGGCTTCATGCACTATCAGTTGATGATTCTCACTGTCGTAGTGTTGGTAATACTATTACTTTAACTACTAATGTTGGATTTTTGTAAGTAATAAGTAATAAGTATTTTCCTAATAAGTATCCTGAACCTATTGTTATTAAGGTTCTGCCATTTTCAGACAGTCATAGGCCTTTGCTCTGTCCAGTTAGAGCCATACGTATTTACAAACATAGATCTGAGTTTATCAGAAAGAGACGTAAGCTTTTCTTTCTGTCTCTGCTGCATAATAGAAAGGACATTACAGTCCATTCTATTGCAAGATGGATTCAATTAACTATCTGTACTGCTTATGAAAAATTATCTTCAACTCAGCAGTGTGTGCTTAAGATTTTGGCGCATTAAGTAAGAGCACTGTCTACATCTTGGGCTTATGCTAATAGCGTTGCTATTACTGATTGATGAAGGCTGCATATTGGTCTCAGCCTTCCACGTTCACAAATTTTTATCTTAGAAATATTGAGTCCATTTCTGGCGACCTTCGATGTTTAGGTCCGTTATCTGTTGCTCAGAATGTCGTCCACTAAACGGTTGCAACTATAGTTATGCAGGCTTTCTGTTCCGGTAGTGACTCTGTCCTGCTGCCATCTTCGTTCTGGGGTATTTGACCCAGAGCAAGGGGAAGGGGTGGGGGGGATGGTGTTCCCTTATATCACCTGCTTTATAGTGAAAAGCAAGGGAATACCTCCTCTGGAGTCAGTAATTCCGAGTCGGTGCGGGGATAGTTTTAAGTGTAAAGCTAATGTCTATCTCATTTATGTAATATTTTTAAAGTGTAGCTCGGTGTGAAACATTTGTATATGTCACGTGTCATACGAGTGCTAATATACAATCCTCGGACACTTTTAAATGAGTGTAAAGAGTCTCATTCTCTGGACTATCTTTATTTATTGGCTTTCCTTTAAAAAGATTAGTATAATGGGTTATACTGGATGTTAATAGAGATCATTGATGTTATTGTGCTCAATTACGGAATGGTATTGTGTCTTTCTTTTTTGATACAAACAAGAAAGATACATGTAAAACCTGTTCTCTTCTCCTTGAGGGGATAATTCTGTTTACATGTAATTGAGTCTATTGGATTATCCTTCATGTCCTAGGCCCTCCAGCCTTTTTTCTATTCAGCTAAGTCTGGGTCATTGGTACAGTATAAAAATGTTTGAAAATTTTTTAGTAATTTATATATTTTTTTATACTTACCAATGACCCAGACGGGGATGGCCCTCCCATGAGTTGGGAACTCATACCTCCCCGCTGATTACATAATGCTTACCAGGCACTGGTGGTAAGAATGAGGATTTGGCTCCAATTTCAGACTTCCTTGACACTGAGCATGCTCAGTGGATAAAAGTATGGAGGACCCCATAGGACAAATATATTTTTATACTGTACCAATGACCCAGACTTAACTGGTGCTAACTCCACAAAAACCAGGGCCAAACACAAATTTTGCCCCCCAATCCCCAAAATTTGCATCCAAAACAAAAAGAAATCATGTCCTAAAGGACCTCCATAGTACGACTCTACTGCGCATGCGCAGCGACGCAGTCGTCCCGAAATTGGCGCCAAATATCATTCTCTGTTTGGCCCTTCATCAGTCAACATCTCACTGATCTTTGTGCTTGTAAATCTCAGTTTAAAGGATGCCAGACACGTAATTCTTGGAGAAAATGTGATTCTAAGGAGGATAGAAGGAGGAGAGGAAAAAAGAAGTGGCAAAAAATAATCAGGGCTGTACTTAAAATTTTTTGTTGAAATTATGTTAAGTTGCCTATTTTCGAGGCAAACGCCTCTTGTTGTCATTCTTGCTAATTGTTGCACTGCTTATTCAGTGTTTCCTCTCCCCTAACCTTCTAAAGTCCCCCCTTGCAATTCTCCCATGCTTTTGGCATATTTTTGAGAAGTTTCATTTCTAAAAATTCCCTGGGAGAGTTGCTTGGTTACAGAATGTTTTCTGTTATTTTCCCCATAGTTACGTTTTCACCCATGGGTGTATAACGTTTGTGTTCTGCATCTTCCATCTGATGTTCTGCAGATTCTCCCCTGGGAGTCTCTGTTTTGCATCAGATAGAGTGTAATTGATGACTGATTCCGGGCCAGTTTTTTCAGTGCCTGGAGTCATGTTTTCTTCTGTGTTTACACTGTTTGTTTTCATTGGCAACAGCCTTTTTTGAGGGGGGCTGTTTGCCTTTGAGGTAGTTTATCTCATTATAAGATACATTTATATTATCCGAAAGTGTCTCATTAATTATTTTATATAATTTTAAAATTTTTGACCACACTTTGCCATCGGATCCATCGGGGCTCAACGTTACTTTTCAGCAACTTGGGCTTCTCTGAAAAAATATTTTTTCAAAATTATTTTGTTTTGCAATTGTTTTTTCATTTATTAATGGATCATGTTATTATGTATCTTTGTGTCAGGGGTTTTTGCGAGTAACTAGGACTTATTGTTGTTCTTTCACAATGAAGGGAACTTGTTCAAATTGTAATAGGAAGAAATCTTCCTCTGACTTTCATGATTATTGCATTAATTGTAGTCAGTGTTCTCGCATTAATCCCTGTCCTGTATGTGAACATTGGGATGAGAAACATTGGAAACGTGTGTCACGATATGTTGTTTCTGGAGAAAGAGCGATGCCGGCTCTTTCTCCACAAGGTCACTCTACTCTCTCAGTTTCTATTTCAGAGGAACCAGAACAGGGTGATGTTTCCATGTTATCTTCTTCAAGTGTGCGTCCGTCGTCACAAATAAATACAGAGTTAGCGGCAAAAGTGCTCATGGAGATTAGACAAATGTCGTCCGCTAGCTCGCCCGGTGTAGCGTCCATTCACCGAATGGTTCGGCAGCCGGGTTCGTCCGATGCGGTCCAAGAGGAAATTTTGGGTGATGCGAGCACTATAAAATAATAGATGCACACCCAGTGACGGCGGATAGTGAACGAGAACGGAGGAAGCCTTTTAGTCCGGTTCCTAGCTCGTCCAGGTCCAGCCGGGCCGCGAGCGAGAGAGGCCCCTCTCTCGTACAACAACATCTGGGACCAGATGTTGTGGTACAAAATGTGTCTTTAGCGGAGCATACGTCCGTCGCTCGGGACGCTCCGTTGTATAAGCAGTCCGCAGAGACTGTTAAGGCTTCCTCTTCTCGCCGGCGCACACGACCGCACCTTGGCTGCGTGACCTCCGATATTTTGCCAGCTTCGCCGATGAAGGATTCTTCGGCGACCAGGTCACACCATCCGGCAGCCAGGGATTCGAGACCGATGGACTCCGGACGTTCGCATAGGAAAAGTATGCGGGAGCCATCTGATGCGGAGCTGCCCTCGGCAAAGCAGCGAAAGACCGCTCCTCCGCAGGTCTCGACGTCGGACATTCTAGTGCAGATAGCACAGCTTATCGCAGCATCCCAGCAGCCGACAGAGACGGTGTCGGATCGAGAATTATCCGACGGCGCTGGGTCGGTACGCTCCGCCGAAGCATCGGGGGCGGACGACCGGGAACATCGGGAGGTCCGACCGGATGGTGAAAGGGATACGGATGAATTGGAGCTATCCCTTTCGGAACAACACAAAGCTGCCGTGGACTTCATCCGGCACTTTCTTCCTCAAGTTGTTCCGTCGGGCCAGACTGCTGCGCTTCCGGACAGGAGAATTATAGCGTCATTGGACTCTGATTTTTTCGAGCGGTTCAGGGACATCGCTCCCGAGTTTCCGTCGCAGTCCAATAATGTTGCAAGAACATTTGAATTATTGAACGACGCTATTTTTAAACTTGCTTCCAAGACGGGGAAAGCAGGCTTCTTGTCCGCAAATACTCTCAACCTGCCTTTCATTAATGCAAGGAATAAATTCGACACGGCAGGTCAGGGTATACCGAGAGTTCCTCTGCGTATGGACGACGAGGCGGAAGACTTAGAGCTATCATTACCGTCGTCAGCTTCTATTCCAACCGCAGTGTTGGAAACAGCTATTGCGTCTAACAGAGCCAATTTAGATGCCTTATCTTACGCAGATCACCTTACGAAGGCGTTATCACTGCGTCTTCAAGGGGAAGAGTTTCAGGA
The DNA here is from genome assembly GCA_031216915.1 of Pictodentalium vernedei. Classification (NCBI taxonomy): domain Eukaryota; kingdom Metazoa; phylum Mollusca; class Scaphopoda; order Dentaliida; family Dentaliidae; genus Pictodentalium; species Pictodentalium vernedei. The sequence continues at coordinate 93,312,233 of CM062288.1, forward strand.
TATACAATCCTCCTTAAGACTTCTTTCAAGGGCAGTAGCTTATTCCACGTGTAACTCCGCCCTTTCAGTGGCAAATCTGGAGTTGGTTAGACGTGACGCAGCCCTGTCTACATCCACACTAGTGGATTCTAAGGTGAAGAACTCTCTTAGAGTCGCTTCGGTCTCAGGAGATCTTCTCTTTGACGGCAAGCTTTCCGCTATTTATGATAATATTAAAAAGAAAGCTAGTGATTCTCTGTTGTTTAGATCCGCTCCTAAAAGGTCGGATACAGCAGACACGAATAAGGCGGGCACTTCTGGGTCTTATCCGCCCAAGAGAGGTTCCTATAGAAGTTCCGGTGCGTCCTCTGGCTCTTATTCGAGAGACCGTCAGGATAGCGACTCTCGTTCGGGACGTCCTTCAGGCCGGGACAATCGGTCGGACGCCCGAGGTCGACGAGGCGAGGTGCGGGTCGTGGAAGACGTGGTTTCTCCTACCGCAGGCCTCGCAGATCCAGGAGGTGATGGCTCAAACCTCTATCGCGTTCCGGTTGGCGGAAGGTTGTCGAGTTTTTCTCAAGAGTGGGCGTCGATTACGGACGACCCGTGGGTGAGAGGAGTGACTTCGGAAGGTCTAAAGATATCCTTCAAACGAAAGCCTCCATTAACTCGAAGTCCAAAGTGGACTCATCTTCCGTCAAACCCTCAGAAAAGAGACGCTCTGCTATCAGAGGTGCAGTCTCTTTTAATGAAGAACGCGGTAGAGGTCGTAGAAAACCAGGAATCGCTGGTATTCTACAGCCATCTGTTTCTGGTTCCGAAACCAGACGGCTCGTTCCGTCCAGTCATAGATTTGAGCTGGATAAACAAGCTGATCGTCGCTCCGAAGTTTTATATGGAGACGATTCGATCGGTCAGAGCGAGTATTCGGGTGAACGATTATGCAACGAGCATAGATCTCAAAGATGCGTACTTTCACGTCATGGTACATCCGACATTCCGAAAGTATCTACGCTTCGCAGTCCTAGGAGTGGTGTATCAGTTCCGGGCCATGTGCTTCGGATTGAATCTAGCTCCCTGGGCTTTCACTCGGGTAATGAACTCGGTAATGATCTACTTCCGAGCTCATTCGTCTGCGGTAACGTCGGCCTACCTGGACGACATTCTTCAGAGGTACGGCAACGAGTTAACGCTTCAGAACGATGTTCAGAATCTTCTTCTATTGCTCCGACGTCTCGGTTTCATAGTAAACGAGGAGAAGTCGGATCTGGTGCCGTCCAAGTCATTCACTCATCTGGGAATGAGCTTCGAGACGCACAACAATCTCGTTCGTCTGCCGTTAACCAGAGCGAAATTAGTCAGTTGTTACGCTCGCTATTGTCTGAATACAGACAAAGTCACGGCGAGAGAATTTATGAGACTGATAGGTCTGTGCGGAGCCGCCGCGGATCTCATTCCGATGGGACGGCTACGCACACGGCCTCTTCAAATTTTCCTGACTCAGAATTGGAGTGTGAAAATTCATTCGCTCGATGTAGACGTTCTCTTGTCAGATCAAGTGAAACAAGAGATTCAGACTTGGACAAACATTCAGTGGTTAACTCAAGGAGTTCCGCTGCAGTTGCCGGATCCGAGTTTTACCATTATGACGGATGCCAGTCAAACAGGTTGGGGTGCATCATTAATCCCAACGGATTCGAGATGCCAGGGTCTTTGGGATCCGCAATTCCTGTGCAAGCACATAAACATCAAGGAAATGATGTCAATTTGGCTTGCGTTACGTCACTGGATGGACATTATTCACGATGCTCATGTCCAAATCCTATCCGACAATACGACAGTAGTGGCGTATATACGGAATCAGGGAGGCACTCATTCAGTTCCGTTGTTCAATCTAACGGAAAGAATCCTTCTGTTTGCGTTGGAACATCACGTTCTTCTTTCGGTCCGTCACATACCGGGTCGTCTGAATGTGCTAGCAGACTCCCTTTCACGAAAGGGTCGCTTGTTGCCGTCGGAGTGGACTCTCAACAAACAAGTATTCAATCAGATTTGCTACCAATGGGAACGGCCAATGATAGACTTATTTGCGACACATCTCAACAATCAGTTGCAGACGTATGTGTCCCCGTGTCCGGATCCAAGAGCATTTGCAGTAGACGCTCTATCGATCCCTTGGGACGGAATGATAGGATATGCGTATCCTCCAGCGCCGTTAATTCAACAAGTATTGCTAAAGATAAAACAATCTCAATGCAAGATTCTGTTGGTAGCATCTCTGTCGCCACAGAGACCGTGGATAAATCTACTCAGGTGTCTGTTGTGGGACCTACCGCGGAAGCTCCCTCCACGAGAGGATCTTCTTTGGCAGGGGAAATCGCGCCAACTACATCACAACCCGCAAGGTCTCAACCTTCACGTTTTTCCGTTGTGCGGTCCTTCTTGCATGGCAAGCACTTTACAGGACGAGCAGTGGACGCGATTTCTAACTGTAGGAGGACCTCCTCTTCGCTAAACTATGCGGCTAAGTGGAAGGTTTTCCGTCGTTGGTGTAGGGATCATTCTGTTGATATATTTGATCCCTCTATACCAGACATTGCTAACTTTCTAGTATACTTGTTTGACGAAATCAAACTGCAACCTGTTACTATAAAGGGTTATAGATCTATGTTATCTGATACCTATGCACATCATGATAGTTTACAAATTGGATCTAATGTCTCTTTATCGAAATTGGTTAGAAACTTTTCGATAAATAGACCCAGAACTCTTAGATTAATTCCTAAGTGGAATTTAGCTTGGGTTCTCCTTAAATTGAAGGAAAAGCCATTTGAACCTCTTGGGACAGTAGATTTCAAATTCTTATCTTATAAGACAGCTTTTCTCTTAGCTTTCTCTTCTGCCAGAAGAGTCAGTGAGCTTCATGCACTATCGGTGGATGATTCTCATTATCGTAGTGTTGGGAACACTATCACCTTCACTACTAATGTCGGTTTTTTAGCTAAGAATCAGGCTCCTAATAAATATCCGGAACCTATTGTTATTAAGGCTCTTCCGTCTTCAGACGGGCGTAGGCCTTTACTCTGTCCTGTTAGAGCACTACGTATCTATAAACAGAGATCTCAGTTCATCAGAAAGGGACGGAAACGTTTCTTTCTGTCTTTGATGCCTAATAGAAAGGACATTTCAGTCCATTCTATTGCTAGATGGATTCAGTTAACTATCCGTACTGCGTATGAAGATTTATCTTCTTCTCAGCAGTCTGTGCTTAAGATTTCTGCTCATGAAGTAAGAGCTCTTTCTACTTCCTGGGCTTATGCTAATAGTGTTGCTATTACAGATTTAATGAAGGCTGCTTATTGGTCTCAGCCATCCACATTTACTAATTTTTATCTCAGAAATATTGAGTCCATTTCTGGAGACCTGCATTGTTTAGGTCCGTTATCTGTTGCTCAGAATGTCATCCACTAACAGTTGCAACTATAGTTATGCAGGCTTTCTGTTCCGGCAGTGACTCCGTCCGGCTGCCCTCTTCGCTCTGGGCTATTTGACCCAGGGCAAGGGGAAGGGGGGGGGGGGGGGGGGTGGGTGTTCCCTTAGGTCACCTGCTTTATAGTGAAAAGCAAGGGAATGCCTCCTCCAAGACAGTATTTCTGAGTCGCTTCCGGGATGGTTTTAAAGTGTAATATTAATGTTTAATTTCATTCATGTCTTATTTTTAAAGTGTAGCTCGGTGTGAAGCATTTGTATATGTCAAGTGTCAAACGGGCTTTAATATACAATACTCGGGACACTTTCAAATGATTATAAAGAGTCTCAATTCTCTGGACTACTTTATTTATTGGCTTGCTTTAAAAATAATTAGTATAAAGGTTATACTGGATGTTAATAGAGAACATGAATGTTATTGTGCTCAATTATTAAGGGTAGTGTATCTTTCTAATTTAAATATTAAATAAGAAAGATACATGTAAAGCCTAATACTCCTTTTCTCCTTAAGGGGTTACCTCTTTATTTTATAATTGAGCTTATTGGATTTTCCTCTATGTCCTAGGCCCTCCAGCCTGTTTACTATTCAGCTAAGTCTGGGTCATTGGTACAGTATAAAAATGTTAAAAAATTTATAGTAATTTATATATTTTTTATACTTACCAATGACCCAGACGGGGATGGCCCTCCCTGAGTTGGGAACTCTTGCCTCCCCGCTGAGTACATAGCGCTGACCAGGCACTGCCAGTAAGAATGATATTTGGCGCCAATTTCGGGACGACTGCGTCGCTGCGCATGCGCAGTAGAGTCGTACTATGGAGGTCCTTTAGGACATGATTTCTTTTTGTTTTGGATGCAAATTTTGGGGATTGGGGGGCAAAATTTGTGTTTGGCCCTGGTTTTTGTGGAGTTAGCACCAGCTAAGTCTGGGTCATTGGTAAGTATAAAAAATATATAAATTACTATAAATTTTTTAACTTTTGGATTTTGATGCAAATTTGGGGGATTGGGGGGGGGGGGGGGGGGCAAAATTTGTGTTTGGCCCTAGAATTTAAGAGTTAGTACCAGCTAAGTCTGGGTCATTGGTAAGTATAAAAAAATATATAAATTACTATAAATTTTTTAACTTTTTTTGCATCAAAAACATAGCTTATGACCCATAAGCTGTGTTTTTGAGACAAAACATGGAAAAAAAATAATGAACATTGAAGGGTGATTTTTCGCTTAAATTGACAAAGTCTGTCAGTCTGTTCACATTTTCTTTAGCACAGGCTACACCCCTTATTTCTTCTCTGATCATCACGAAATTTCATATGCAGGTTCGAGGTCATGTCTAGATGAGAACGTCACCTTTTGGTCACAATCAGTCAACCGTGATGGCTATGCTGGTCCGAAGCCCGAAAACCTTTAGCACAGTTTACAGGTCATATTTATGAAGGGATTTAAGAGAAATTTGGTAGGACTCCATGTGATGTCTAGATGCGAGCACTGTATTTTGGTTGGGTTCAGTCAACCATGATGGCCAAAGGGACGTGTTACCTAGATTCCTTTAGCACAGTCTACAGCTTGCATTTATGAAGGGATTTCATTGTGTATTTGTAGGATGACTCTGTATAATGTCTATACAGAGTCATCCTACAAAATCCCTTCATAAATGCAAGTCTACAGCTTGCATTTATGAAGGGATTTCATTGTGTATTTGTAGGATGACTCTGTATAATGTCTATAATGTCTTATTTTGGCCGTGAACGGTCACCCGTGATGGCTGCACAGTCATGTGACCTAGATTTGTTTAGCACAGTCTACAGTTCATATTTATGAAGCGATTAAATTGTAATTTAGAAGGATAACTCGGTATGCTGTCTAGGTGAGATTGTCCTGTTTTGGTCAACATTGCTCAACCATTACCACCACCTGATCACATGACCTATATTCCATTAGCACTGTGTAGAAGATTGTTTTTAGCTGTGACGAGCAGCTCTATATGTGGCATTGTCTGTCTGTCTGTCTCGGTCGGTCGGTCGGTCTGTTGGTCGGTCTGTCTGTCTGTCATCGAGTTTAAAAAACACCATAACTCCTAAAATACTTGATGGAATGACACTATACTTGGTATGCTAGTGTATCTTCATGATGTCTACACCCTCTCAATAGTGTATGTCATTCGGATAATTTCTGTCACATTTATGGACTTGTCACCAACGAGTTTTTTTTGTCACCAACGAGTTTTAAAACGTCATTGGTGTTGCACGAATCGTCGCAGCTTCGGCACTGTGACAGTACGCTCTAGTTATGAAGAGATTTCATTGTAACTTGGTAGGATAAATTGGTATATCTAGACGAGACTTCCTATTTTGTCTTGATCAGTCAACCATGTCCACTGGACCGTCACATGACCTAGATTCCTTTAGCAAAGTGTACAAGTTATATTTATAAAGGGATTTTTTTGTAACTTGGTAGGATGACTTGTTTTGGAATGATTTTACTGTAACTTGGTAACTTTGGTTGACATACATTAACTCTTAACCCACTGAGTATTTTCAAAATATTTTTTCATCAAATCTATTCATGGCTGCTTTACATGACTGCTCCATCTTTTAGTATTTAGAAACATTTTTAGCTCAACTTTGGCGAAGCCAAATTTGAGCTTATGCCTTGGCCAGTCGTCCGTCTGTCCATCAACAATTCAATACGGCTCGGGCTAGAGGCCGTATTTATGAACTGATCTTTACGAAACTTCTTGGGTACCTTTGTTATGACTGTGGGACGAGAATGAGTGTTTTTGGGTCCGATCCGAAATGCAAGTTGGCCGCTGGCGGCCATTTTGTACAAACTTAAGTGCAATCAGATTTTTGCACAGAACTTCCATATGAAAGCACTGATTTGAATAATTTTTTGTATGAATGTTTAGTACCATGGGACACATCACATATAATACGTTTTTTTTTCTCGTACGTAATTATGCAAATTAGACTAACTTTGATGTATTTAGTTTTACTTTCAGCGCTGTAAGTGCAAATGCTGAGACGGCTCGGGCTAGAGGCCGTATTTATAAACTGATCTTTACAAAACTTCTTGGGTACCTTTGGTATCACCGTGGGACGAGAACGAGTGTTTTTGGGTGTGGTCCGAAATTCAAGATGGCCGTTGGCAGCCATTTTGTACAAAATTAGATGCAATCAGATTTTTGCACAGAACTTCCATTTGAAAGCGCTGATTTAAATAATTTTTTGTATGAATGTTTAGTACCATGGGACACATCACATATAATACGTTTTTTTTTCTCGTACGTAATTATGCAAATTAGACTAACTTTGATGTATTTAGTTTTACTTTCAGCACTGTAAGTGCAAATGCTGAGACGGCTCGGGCTAGAGGCCGTATTTATAAACCGATCTTTACAAAACTTCTTGGGTACCTTTGTCCATTTGAAAGCGCTGATTTAAATAATTTTTTGTTTGAATGTTTAGTACCATGGGATACATCACATATAATATGGGTTTTTTTCTCGTGCAGAAATTATGCAAATTAGATGAACTTTGATTTTTTCAGTGCTACTTGCACACAGTAAGTACACATGTCAATACGGCTCGGGCTAGAGGCTGTATTTATCAACCGATCTTCACGAAACTTCTTGGGTACCTCTGTTATCTGTTATCACCTTAGGACGAGAACGAGTGTTTCTGAGTGCGGTCCAAAATTGAAGATGGCTGCCAGTGGCCATTTTTTTTATTACTTTAACTTGACAAAGTCAAGATAAGCTATTGCCATCCTGTGTGCAGAAGTCTGTTAGTCTGCGAGCCTTCACATTTTTTTAGCACAAGCTGCACCCCATAGTTCTTGTCCGACCATCACTAAATTTCATGTGCAGGTTCGAGGTCATGTCTAGATAAGAACTTCCCATTTTTTTATGATCAGTCAAATGTGATGGCTGCGCGGGCCCAAAATGCAAAAAAAAAATTTAGCACAGTCTAGATGTATAATGTCTAGATGAGAACGTCCTATTTGGTCTGGTTCAGTCAACCATGATGGCCACAGGGGTACTTGACCTAGATTCCTTTAGCACATTCTAGAGGTTGCATTTGTGATGAGATTTCTTTGTAAATTGGTAGGAGGACTCCAGATAATGTCTAGATGAGAATGTCCCATTTTGGTTGTGATTTGTCAACTGTGACAGCTGCATGGGCATGTGACCTACATTTTGTTTAGCACAGTTCATATTTATGAAGTGATTTTGTTGTAACTTGCTATAATGTCTAAATGAGACTATCCTATTTTGGTATTGATCGGTCAGCCATTACCACCTCTTGAGCATGTGACCTAGATTCCTTTAGCACTGTCTATGGGTAATTTTTAGCTGCGACGAGCAGCTCTATATGTGGCAATGTCGGTCTGTCGGTCAGTCTGTCACCAACGAGTTTAAAAAACACCATAACTCCTAAAATACTTGATGGAATGACACCATACTTGGTATGCAAGTGTATCTTCATGATGTCTACACCCTCCTCTCAATAGTGCATGTCATTCGGATAATTTCTGTCACATTTATGGACTTGTCACCAACAAGTTTTTTTGTCACCAACAAGTTTTTTTGTCACCACCGAGTTTTAAAACATCATTGGAATTGCATGAATCGTCGCAGCTTCAGCACTGTTACAGTGCACTCTAGTTATGAAGGGTTTTCATTGTAACTTGGTAGTAATACTTTGTATGATATCTAGATTACCGTATTTACTCTATGTATTGGGACACTCTATGATTTGGGACACACATTTTTTCCAGAAAACTATATTTTTTTATGCTCCAAAGTTTGGGACATTCAGGAGATTTGTTTCCAGTTGGCCCGTCGCTAGTAGCAGACGACACTCATAAAAAAAATTCTTGAGTAACTAAAAATTTTCATTTTTTGCTTCCAAAACATAGCTTATGATCCCTCATTGGAAAGGGCGCAATGCACTCGTTCCAATGAGGGATCATAAGCTATGTTTTGGAAGCAAAAAATGAAAATATAAAAAAAATTGGATGGCGATTTTCGTATTTAGTGATGGAAAACGAATCACACACAACTTTATTCAGCATCAAATCAAGACACCTGTGAAAATAATTATTTTTAGCTGTCCCAATACATAGAGTAAATATGGTAGACTCTTATCCTTCCGTGATGACACAACTGCCAAAACAGATTTTCATTTGCGGCATCGTTTAGTGTTGCTGTAGATGGGGATTTCATAGAACAAGCATGTAATAAAGACATTGGGAATCTAGATTACCCATAAGAATGTTATGACATGAATGTAATGCCCTGACAAAACAGTGTCAAGCAAGAATGTTATCAGAATACCAAGGGTGATATTTTTTCTTATCTTTCTTTATTCATTCACTTAACCCTTTACCCAACGAATGTCCTCGGTTCGAAATCCCACCTGCGGCAACCGCGTTGTGTCCTTGGGCAAGACACTTCATCTCCATTGCCCGCGTGGGGGCACGATGACGCCGTGTACTACGGCATACTGCACGTCGATGGTACGCATGTCTTCAACCAATCCAACCCTGCCTGTGCTGCAGTGCGGAGTTACGATGTTGGGGAGCTGGCAGCTGCTCGACGTTGCTCGGTGGTTCTCTCCGGGTACTCTGGCTTCCTCCACCCATAAAACTGTCATGATTAGCCATTGTGCATAAATATGTGACCTTGAACATAAATAAATAAATACCCAACGAATCGCCCGCATCCGCCCGCGTAAAATGCAAATTGAGCAGTTGAAAATATTAAATTTTTCAAAATATTTCAACAAAACCATATCATGTGGCCCTTCATTGGAATGAGCTCGTTCCAGTGAGGGGTCACATGATATGGTTTTGTTGAAATTTTTTGAAAAATTTTAAAAAATTATATTGAAAATAATAAATTTGATATCCTCTGCATTGGGTAAATGGTTATTTCAAGTTTAATCATGGTATAAATACAGAACACTACACGGGTAGTGTACAGGGTACATGAGTCAATGACCCTTGGTGTAGTTTTTTCCTGTATTTCACATGCACCTTAAGCACTCATGAAACACAAGAAAAACTCCACCTCCGATCATTGATTCCAGAACCCCGACACCACACCCGATTGTGTGCTGATTATTCCCAGTTGCATAATGTGAAAAATATCCCCTTGGAAATCCCGGGAAGTGAAGCACTGTCTATTCACTGCGGTAAATAGGCTCCATTTTACTGGTAAAATAGGACCCAGTTACCAATGCTTAGGAGATGCAAACCCTCTCTAAAATGGGCAACCTGGCTTATTAATGCTCACCCCTGGTCTTGAGTTGATACTCATGTTGTGGTCATGATTAGCAAAAATGTGTGACCATAAACACCAATAAATAAATAAATAAATAAATAAATAAATAAATATATGTGAAAAATTTGAAGCTTAAACTTTTGATAAACTGACATCAGTGTGCAAGGGGGTTGAAGCAGTCACAAGGAAAACATCTAGCATAGATGAATTAAACTTTGAAGTGTATCTTTTTCTGCAAAGCGGCAGCTAAGTTCTATTTTGAACTTAAAGTTACCAACCTGGCACTGAAGGGATGAATAATGTACAGCTGGGGCTGAACTTAAGAAATGCCATCCAAACTTCACTTTGTATTATCCATATCTGAGAAGAATCAGTTCAAGGTGTTGAATTGATCAGAATTTTTTACTTTTATTAGCACTGGTCATTTTTTTTCTTTCCTTTACATTAGATAAAAGGTTTACTATTCATCAGGTGGAAAATTTACCTGTAATCCAATCTCCCTGTCATGTAGAAATATTTGAGAATAGAAAACACACAATTAATTGAGTAAATTATCATTTCAGCTATGAGTCGTGATTCCGGATTTGTTTCGGGTGATCCATCTCCTAATGCTGTATCTCAGGTTGCAGAAAGAAGTGTGTTAGATGGTCCTGCAGAAGGAAAAAATTTAACTGTACATAAGTACACTCGTTCTCAGAGTACAACTGCTGTGGACATTCCATCAGGTGTCAATAAACGACAGGGGAAGAGACCAGGTGGGTAACCATATGTCATTTGAGTAAATTAATGATTGATCCTTCACCTGACAGTACCTCTTTACGTAGTATTATTGCAGAGCTGACCTGGTTTGGAAACCATTAATTTTGTAGTAAAATAATAGTCCATAAACAAGGGACTCCATGTCAATGTAATAGTTTAATAAAATCGCTCAACCGGTTCCAACGTTTCGGCCCCATGGCCTTCATCAGGGTGAAAATAACAAGAGATTTACATATCACACATTCACAATAATTAACTGTAGATAAATAATTGAGAGAGACGTTGGAATATACACTGATGACGCTGCATCATCATCATTATACATCATCCTTGCATACACGTTGTACTGAAAGAGGGGGTGAAGGTGGAGGGGGCACGAACGTAAGTAGGGCACTCCTCACGTAATTCTCCGTCTATATCTGCATACCTGTGTATGGTTAGTTTACCTTTTTCCTGGCGTGGCGACCATATGTATACTGTTGTTTCTCTCGATTTATCTTCTGGAGCCCTAGGTGCCTTTTATGTCCCGGTGATAACATATGGGTGTCGATGCCGTTGGATTCGGATGGAAGGGTCGGTGTTAATGGCATCGGTATTTTTTACGGTTTTATTAATGTAGAATTGTATATAGGGGTCTATATGCTGGCGGAAATATGGGGGGTGGGGGTGGGGGGGGGGGGGGCTTGGCTCATTACTTCGAATACTGCAGTGATCATTATCTTTATAATAAATTTGTATACTATCCTTATAGTATACAAATTTAATAGTGCCTCGTTCCATTTAATAGCGCCTTCGATGTGTGTAAATGGATACCACTGATTATTATCTCTCATATAAATTTGTATACTATCCTCATTATACTCGCCCTGTCGTCTAAACTTTTAGCGGGAATTGGGGTACGGATGATTTCATTCATCCTTTATTGGACTTCCAGTGTATTGCATGCCGTAGGATGTTTCCCTGTGACGCTCGCCGCATACGTATAGCGCAGCGTCATCAGTGTATATTCCAACGTCTCTCTCAATTATTTATCTACAGTTAATTATTGTGAATGTGTGATATGTAAATCTCTTGTTATTTTCACCCTGATGAAGGCCATGGGGCCGAAACGTTGGAACCGGTTGAGCGATTTTATTAAACTATTACATTAATTTTGTACTTGGACAAATTTTTCTGACCTCAGAACTGATGCCCAGAGGTAGTTAACCCCTTACCTAACATGAAAAGCAGATGACACTTGCAAACAAACTTCTTGAATAACTAATTTTTTTTGTCTCAAAAACATAGGTTATGACCCCTTCGTTGGAACGAGCTCGAAGAACTCGTTCCAAAGAGGGGTCATAACCTATGTTTTTGAGACAAAAAATGAAAATATAATGCAAATTAATTGGCTCTTTTTTATACGCCGTCATTTTTTGACGGATATATTATGTTATCTGTCTGTCTACATATGTTGATCAGTAATTGCCGTTGTGCATGTGACAAATGCAGGTAACTCTGTTTTATATTTCCAGAGTTATGCTCCCTTTTAGTACTTAAAACATTACAGTATTGTGTCGCCTACTCCTTTAACATTTTACATGCTACATTGTTCAACCATTGCACACATGTTTATCACCAATTGTATTTCCAGAGTTATGCCCCCTTTTAGAACTTAAAACATTACAGTATTGTGTCGCCTACTCCTTCAACATTTTACATGCTATATTGTTCAACCTTTGCACACATGTTGATCACCAATTGCCGTTGTGCGTGTGACAAGTGCAGATAACTCTGTTTTGTATTTCCAGAGTTATGTTTTTTTACCTATTTGGCTTAAAAATATTAAATATAGGCATTTATCTATTATATCATGTTTTACAGAGCTCTATGAGCCTGCCATCAAGATACAATAGAATATTGCATGTCGGTTGTTTCATTTCCCTCTTAATCTATTTGTAAAGTCTCTGGTCCATATTTTACGACATGACCCTTAGTCAAATAACAACATGCTGATCATTATAATATACAGGAGAATGTGATTAGCATTTGTTAGAGTGAAACATTTAAACCTATGATCGTGATCAGGTTAGGGAAATCCTACAATGAAAAATATGTTTAGCTGAGCTGAAACAAAAGGTTGACAACTTCCCTCGATCAGTCCTTCCATGTACTTTGTCCCTGTTGGGTATATATTAAGTTATCAGTGCTACTCAAAATTATGAAACCTTCATAACAATAAATGTAATATACACATTACAGGTTGATTAGCTGGTCCATAAACTGCTATATAACTCGCAACCTCAAGCAATATTTGTTAAATAAATGTACAGTTTATCTCTAAACATTACGTGTACACTCCATATAAAACCGCACTTCGCGTACCCCACTTTTTGTGTAGAAAAGTGGGGTACCCAAGTGCGGTTAGGAGAGAAGCATTACATAATCAATTAGTGCTCGACGAGAAATTTCTTCCAGAGTCTGAACCTGATTAGCAATATTAGTCTTCAGCCAGTGAATTTCTAAAACCTGCATTTCATAAAATAATGACATAAAAATATTATATCTGTCTTTTCCAGATCATTGTACCCCGGAAAAAAGTCCGCTTTTAAACAATTCGACCAATATTTTTCGAGATATTCAACTTGTTTCCGTATTAAAATAAAATGTTTTGCCGATATGTCATTTGGATTCCCCCCTGTATAATTAAAGGTAAGTTTATCGCCATCGAACATGATCTTGTCCACCTTCATTCTCGAAACATTTCATCGAGACACTTTTAAATAAAATTACCAAATAGAGGAAGTATTTTAAAATAAAACAAATTCTGTGCGTTGCTATGTTTTTTAGAACAATAATGTGACAGTCTCGGCGATACATCCTGTCTTTACGAAGTGCGGCCCCTATTTTTCAGACTCGGGATCATTACGAACTCGGCATATGATTTAATATCATTGGAGATAAGCTGCTTCACGTTTACCTCAGTAATTCTTTTTGACGAACTAAATTGAGAATGAAACAGAATTAATAAATAAATCCATCTACTCCTTCCGGTCATTTTCGTAACAACTCGGGTGGATTTTTTCAAATTAAGTTCAGTTTTCGGAATCATGAAATTTTAGAAGCAAGAGACATACGAATCATGGCCTACGGTAAACAAATTTATAGTGCAGTTTGGGAAGTGGAAGGCACCCACAATGGGATTTTCTTGTCAACTTCCAATATCTGAAAAAGGCATGAAAAATTGGTGGCGTCACTGGGGGCCGGGGGAGGGGTAGGTATTTGCCCCTTAAACGTAGATTTTGCCCACATTTGCTTCCCACGTCCATCACACACACACACACACACACACACACACACACACACACACACACAAACTCTCTCTCTCTGTCTCTGCCCCCCCCCACCCAACCCCCGTAACCATGGCGTATTCACGCCTCCCGTGAGTCAACGATCGACAGTATAATCTCTCCACTTTTAAATCTGATCCGCCGCGCCTGGAAAAATTCTCCCTTAAAATTTTATATATTTTCCTTTTTTACAGCTTGTGGCCCTCATTAACGGTGGAGGGGAGCATTCCAATGAGGGGCCATAAACTATGTGACTGAAACAAAATATGGAAATTCACTAAATTCACAACGCCAATGGCCGAATTTGGCCAGCACTCAGGCTATACAAAAATCTGCATTCAAATTTTATTATGTTTAAGTTTTTGTTTCAAAAACATAGCTTATGACCCTTCATTGGAACGAGCTAGTGCATTTTGAGTCTTTCCATTGAGGGGTCCCAAGCTCTGTTTTGAGACAAACAAATTCAGATTTTTAGTTGTTATTAAAGAATTTATCTTGCAAGTGCCACCTGGTCCTGTAGGCGGGTGGAGACTATTGGATCACCGGATTTATCTTCCTAGCATTTGGTACGTTTTTTCTTGGAAATAGTATGTTTATTTTCGTGTCTGGAAACTGGGTAGACTGATAACATTTTGGCCAGACGCTGTCGTCTGTATGTTGGTGTTTTGGTAATAATAATTCTCCCCAGCCAGCATGGGTTTCTTTTCAATAGATGCTTCAAATGCTTCGGCCCTTTGACAGATTAATATAAGTAAATTAGCCTTAGAAAAGGTGTTGAACATATGACATACCAGTATACAATTATGCTCAATTAGTTACTTCTGTTCAGTGGCGTGTTAAATTAAATCCTTTGTTTGTTGTTAATCCCCAAGAAAATGTTAAAAGAAACGAAACACTTGCTATGTTTCATCATATCACATCCCCCAAATATAAAAATATTCACAGGAAACATTTTTAAAATCTCCTGAAATTTAGTGCTTGTGCGGTCTCGAGTCCAATGATATTAGCTACAAATAAGAGACTTCATTAGTTGAAACTTTGGATATTTAGTGCTTAACACGATGTCTTGATCAAGTAGTCCAATAATATTAGCTATGGACACGCGTCTCATCAAGCTTTATTTATTTTTTATTATTTGTTGCTAATATTATTGGTGGACTGTTTCATTATCCACATCATAGTATGATGCCGCAACACTACCACCGAGTTAGGGTGAGAACGGTTTGAGTTCCGCCGAATTGAATAGAGCATGCGTTTTGGCCCTAATCTTTTCAAAATCAGCCCCCCTCCCCCTCCAAAAAAAAAAGAAAAGAAAAAAAAAGAATGGGAGCCAAAACTCGTTTTATCACCAATATCAGTCACCGCTGATATGACCGATTCCCCGGGTTGAATAAGATGTCACGACGTTGTTCTCATGACCATAAACTCAAGTAATGTATTCCTGGGTGGCGTCATTTCGTTCCCGCTTCATCGATCGGAATGGTCCCGAGTTGAATTATGATACCGTGTTTTGAAGTAGCTCCAGGAAAAAGATGAGAGAAGCACGGATTGGGTTTACCCAAATTGGATCTGATCCGTGTTTTGAAGATAATCCCCCCCCCCCCGTGTCTGGGGTTCCATAGCGGCTGTCAGATAGAATAAAAAATGTGTTTTAATTTAACATTTGGGCGGATTATGATGTTATATCCCGGGCGAAAAGCAGATAAATTGCCAGTATGTTCAAAAAGAAAAATGTGTAGTTATCTGTACCCGTCCATTTCGGTTGAGAATCAGAATGTTTTTTTCAACAACAATGACCTCGATTAAGCGAGTTCAGACTATTTTATATCATGTAAATCCAATAGATGGAAGAGCCACACTGCTTCACGGGATCGTCAAAATTCACATTTTTTTAAAGATTTATTAGAACACAAAACGTGAATTATTGAACCGATTTTCACATTTAAAGGATTCTTTTGATCCAGAAAATTCTCTCCAAAAACATTTCAGGCACAGAGAAAGGATTTAGTGAAGAAAACGTATTATGTAAATTGCGAGGTGTTTTCCCAATCAACACTGATTAATGAGTAAATAACTGCTGTTATATAATCATACATAATGCACTCAGTCGACATTGGAATATTTTTTTTATATGGAGTGTACACGTAATGATACAAGGAAATGACCAAATTCCTGTTAATTGAATACCCTGTTAATCTTTAAAGGCCCAAAGATTCATTTTTGCTATACTTTGACAGTCTACATACTGTAGCTTTGCAGTTGTTTTTAGACAAGTCTTGGCTGGGTATGTGAGCAAAGAATGTAACTTGTAAATTTATCCAGAGACTGCATGTTAGGACACCTGTTGCAGTAAATGTTATCAAAGTTGGAATTAGGACCTAAGGATTAATTGAATATTTTCCACTGGCAATGTGGCTATTCAGTTGACAGGGTTCCACTGTTTGATGGTACAAATACTCAGACTTTTACCAGAGAATAGATAATTAACCAGTTTCCAGAAACCCTTTACCTAACATGACAATAGATGATACTTGCACAAAATAATCTTCCGAATAACTAAAAAATTTCCCCATTTTTTGCCTTGAAAAGATAAAGTGTGTGCCTCTCATTTCAGTTAAGGGTCATAAGCTAGGGGAACATTTCCTCACGGGAACCCCGGGAAGTGAAGCAGTGCCTGTTCACTGCTGTAAACAGGCTCTGTTTTACTGGTAAATGTCACCAATGCTTGGAAGGTGCAAACCGTCTCTAAAATGGGCAACATGGCTTATTAACGCTCACCCCTGGTCTTGAGTTGATACTTATGTTGTGGTCATGATTAGCTATTGTGCAAAAATATGTGACCTTAAACACCAATAAATAAACAAATAAATAATAATGAGGGGAACATTGAAGGATAAGAAAATTAGAATTTTTGTTTTTTTTGTTGTTTTGTTTTTTTTGGAGGGGGGGGGGAGGAATATAGCACTGTTGGATGTGGCTGTTACATTTGATAAAGGGTTAACGATTTTTTTTTTTTTCACATGGAGATTACATGACTAAACATAAGTCATTGTTTATAAAAAAAAATTCATTTTAATTTTTGCCTGTTTGCACTCTAGTTGGTTATAAAGCACGAATAAATAAGTTGGTTGTATTCAGAAAGAAACCTGATAGTACCTTTTGAATAGTTCATTAAAACTCTATGAATCAAAATATGTTACACAGAAAAATTTTTCCACTCCTGTGTTATATTATATTTGATATAATTGTAGGAAGCGCTGGAACTGCAACATTAACTATTTCGCCACAGAGAGTTCGACAGATTAGTGATCCTATCCTGCAGATGCTGCATCAGTTACATAAAATTATCTATATCTCACAGGTATGCAAAAGTACTGTGTCAGTAAGTACCATAAAACCCCATTAACCCTTTATCCAAAGTAACTGCAAAAACCAGTCAGCACAATTCACAAAAATTGCCAATTAATATTTTTATACTGTACCAATGACCCAGACATAGCTGGTGCTAACTCTTAAAAATATAGGGCCAAACACAAATTTTGCCCCCCAAACCCCAAAATTTGCATCTAAAACCAAAGAAAACATGTCCTGAATGGCCCTCCATACTTCACCTCTACTGCACATGCGCAGTGTCAAGGACATCCCGAAATTGGCGCCATTAATCATTCTTTGTTTGGCCCTTCATCAGTTAATATCTGACTGATCTTTGTGCTTGTAAATCTCAGTTTAAATGATGCCAGACACATAAATATTAGTGAAATGGTGATTCTAAGGAGGATATAGAAGGAGGAGAGGAAAATTGAGTACAGAAAATAATCCGGGCTGTAACTTAAAATTTTTGTTGATGAAATTATGTTAAGTTACCTATTCTCGAGGCAACTGCCTGTTGTGGTCATTCTTGTTATCAAGATTACACTGCTTATTCAGTGTTTTCCTCTCTCCCTTTCCTTTAAGTCCCCTCTTGCTATTCTCCCACGCTTTTGGCATATTTTCTGTAATATTATTACTAAAATTTCTTGGGAGTTTTAGCTGGATAACAGAATGTATTCTGTTCTTTTCCCCATGTTTACGTCTTCACCTATGGGTGGTTAGGCGTAGTGTTCTGCATCTTCCATCTGATGTTCTGCAGTTTCTTCCCTGGAAGTCTCTGTTTCGCATCAGATAGTGTATTATTGGTAACTGATTTCGGGCCAGGGTGCCTGGAGTCTTGATTTAGTGTTTTTACACTTATTGTTTACATTTCCAACAGCCCTCTGTGTGAGGGGGGATTTCTTGAAAATAATATCTTGATGTTAATTTAATCATAACTAGACACATTATTATTGTTCGTAAGTGTTGCATAAATTGTTTAAAATATTTTTAGAATTTTTGTCCACACTTAGGCTTGGGATCCATTGGGGCTCAACGTTACTTTTCAGAAACTTGGACTGTTTTGAAAAAATATTTTTTCAAAAAGTTTTTGATTCAATTATTTTTTCTATGTTAATGGATGTTGTTATTATGTATTTTGATTGTCAGGGGTTGGTGCGAGTACTAGGACTTTGTTTTCTTTTCACATTGAAAGGATACTGTTCAATTGTAATAAGAGGAAATCTTCCTCTGACTTTCATAATCATTGTATAATGTAGTCAGTGTACTCGCACTAACTCCTGTTCTGTATGTGTTGATTACGATGACAACATGGGAAGCGTGTGTCACGGTATGTTAGTGGGGAATTGGCCATTCCGGTCCTTTCCCCGCAGGGTCACTCTACTTTATCAATCTCTATTTCAGACGATCATGATCAGGGTGATGTATACGTGATGTCTTCCAAAAAGTGTGCCTCCGTCGTCACAATTACTGAAGAGCTAGCAGAAAAGTGCTCAGGTAATACGTCAATTGCCTAAGAGGACCCTAGTAGGTTCGACGGCCTTTGACGTCCGCTAGCTCGCCCGGTGTAGCGTCCATTCATCGAATGGTTCGGCAGCCGGGTTCGTCCGTTGCGGTCTAGAAAGGAGTTTTGGGTGATGCGAGCACTATAATTATCCATGTGCACACCCAGTGACAGCGGATTAGAGGGGAGAACGGAGGAAGCTTTTTAGTCTGGTTCATAGCTCGTCCAGGCCCATGCGAGCGAGAGAGGCCCCTCTCTCGTACATCAACATCTGGCCCCAGATGTTGTGGTACAAAATGTCTCGCATTCGGAGCATACGTCTGCCGCTCGGGACGCTCCGTTATATAGACAGTCCGGAGAGACTGTCAATAAGGCTTCCTCATTCTCATGGCAGCACACACGACCGCACCTTGGCTACGTGACCTCCGATATCCAGTCAACTTCGCCAATCAGAGAATCCTCGGCGACCAGGTCATGCCATCCGATAACCAGGGACACGAGGCCTGCAGACTCCGGACGTTCGCATCAGAAAGTATGCGGGAGTCAACGTACACGGAGCTTCCAGCGGCAAAGCATCGTAAGACCGCTTCTGCACAGGCCTCGGTGACGGACGTGCTATCTCAAATAGCACAACTTATCGCAGCATCCCAGCAACGACAGAATCTCTGTCGCATAATATAATATCCGACGACGCTGGGTCGGGATGCTCCGCGGAAGCATCAGGTGCGGATGTCCGAAAATTTCATACGGTCCGACGGGATGCCGAAAGGGATTCGGACGTTTTCGAGCTTTCCCTTTCGGAACAACATAAGCTGTTGTATATGTCATCCGACTTCATCTTCTAGAGGTTCTTCGTCGGACCAGTATGCTGCGATACTGGATAAGAAACTGATAGCGTCGGTGGACTTAGAAATTTTTGGTTCGGTTCAGGGACATCGTCCCTCAGTTCCGACACAGTCCAATAATGTCTCAGATACGTTCGATTTATTGAACGACGCTATATATATTTTTTATATGCTTGCTATGTACAAGCATATCTGGTTTTTTGTTCTCAAAATTACTGAGATGTCTTTCTAAAGTGTGCCTCTGTTGTCATAGTTAATGAAGAGCTAGCGGCAATTAGTGCTCATGGATTACGTCAATTCCCTAAGAGGTCCCTAGTAGGATCGACGGAGTTGACATTCGCTAGCTCACCCGGTGTAGCGTCCATTCATCGAATGGTTCGGCAGTCGGGTTCGTCCGTTGCGGTCTAGGATGGAGTTTTGGGTAATGCGAGCACTATAATAGACTTTAGTTCACACCCAGTGACGACGGATTAGAGGAGAGATCGGAGGAAGCCTGTTAGTCCGGTTCCTAGCTCATCCGGTCCGTCCGGGCGGCGAGCGAGAGAGGTCCCTCTCTCGTGCAACAACATATGGGACCGGATGTTGTCGTACAGACATTTCACCTTCGGAGCGTATATCCGCCACTCGGGACGCTCCGTTATATAGACAGTCCGAGTGACTGTCGATAATGCTTCCTCATCCTCACAGCAGCGCACACGACCGCACATTGGCTACGTGACCTTGAATATCCGGCCAGCTTCGGCATTCAGTGATTCCATGGCGAACAGGTCACGCCATCCGGTAGCCAAGGGACACGAGGCCTGCACACTCCGGTCGCTCGCATAATAGAAGTATGCACGGGGTAACGAACACGGAGCTTCCAGCGGCAATGCATCGTAAGACCGCTTCTCCACAGGCTTCAGTGACGGATGTGCTATCCAAAATAGCACAGCTTTTCATAGCATCCCAGCAAACGACAGATTCTCGGTCGGATCAGGAATAATCTGACAGCGCTGGGTCGGTACGCTCCGCTGTTGCATCGGTACGGACGACCGAATATATCATAGGGTCCGACAGGATGGCGAAAGGGATTCAGATGATTTCGAGCTTTCCCTTTCGGAACAACAGAAGCTGCCATACATTTCTTCCGGCATTATCTTCCAGAGGTTGTTCCGTCGGACTACATTGCTGCGATGCTGGATAAGAGACTATAGCGTCATTGGACACAGAGTTTTGGATTGGTTCAGGGACATTGTCCCTGAGTTGCCGACGCAGTCCAATAATGTATTTAGAACATTTGAATTATTGAACGACGCTATATTTATATAAGCTTGCTATCAACATGCTAGTATAGTTTCTTGTCCGCAATGCTCTATTCTGCCTTTTGTGAATTCTAGGAAATAATTGTTATTGGCAGAACTGGGCTTACCGAGAGTTCCTTTGCGTCTAAGACGGCGACAGAATGAAGACTGCAAATTATCTTTTTCGCCGTCTGTGTCAATTCCAACAACGATGTTGGAAACGACAATAATGTATAATAGACTTAACTTAGACGCTTTATCATACGTATACCACCTTACTGAGACGTTTATCATTACGTCTTCAAGAGAAAGAATTCCAGGATATGATCCTCAATGAGATTTCTTTCAGGAGCAGTAGTTTTTCCATGTATAACTCCGCCCTTCAGTGGCAACCTGGAGTTGGTTAGACGTGACGCAGCCCTAGCTACATCCACGCGCATGGATAGTAAGGGAAGAACTCTCTCAGAGTCGCTTCAGTCTCGAGAAGCTTCTCTTCGACGGCAACCTTTCAGCAATCTTGAATTGCTCGATATGCACGTTCTCTTGTTTATCAAGTGTAACAAGAGATTCAGACGTGGGCATACATTCGGTGGTTGACTCCGAGAGTTCCACTGTAGTTACCGGATCCGAGTTTTTCGATTATGACGGATGTCGGTCAAACAGGTTGGGACACAATTTTGATCCCAACGGTTTCGAAGTGCCAGGGTCTTTGGGTTCCGAAGTTTTTAGGCAAGCTCCTTACTTCCAAGGAAGAATATTATGTTGGCTTGCACTACGTCATTGGATGAATTTTATTCAGAAACGCATGTTCAATCCTGTCCGATAATACGACAGTAGTAGCGTATATCCGGAACCAGGGAGGCACTCATTCGGTTCCGTTATTAATTTTAACGGAAAGAATCCTTCTGTTTGTTATAGAACACCAAGTTCTGTTTCGGTTCGTCATATTCTCGGTCGTCGGATCATATTAGCAGACTCCCTTTCACGTAAGGGTCGTTTGTTGCCGTCGGAATGGACTATCAACAAACAAGAATTCAATCAGATTTGCTATCAATGGGAGCGCCCAGTGATAATTTATTTGCGACACAACTCTCCAATCAATTGTAGACGTATGTGTCACCGTGTCCGGATCCCTGAGCATATGTAGTTAACGCTCTATCGATCTAGTAGGACGCTATGATAGGATATGCGTATCCTCCAGTGCTGTTGATTCAGCAAGTATTGCTAGAATTTTTCATTCACAATACAATTCTGTTGGTAGCATCTCTGTCCCACAGAGACGGTGGATAAATTTACTTAGATGTCTACTGTGGGACTTACCGCGGAAACTTCCTCCACGAGAGGATCTTTTTTCGCTGGGGGAATCGTGTCAACTCTATCACAACCTGCAAGGTCTCAACGTTCACGTATTCCGTTGTGCGGTCCTTCTTGCATAGCAAGCACTGTATAGGACCAGCAGTGGACGCGATTCCTAACTGTAGAAGGACCTCCTCTTCGTTATACTATGCAGCTAAAGTGGAGGGTCTTCCGTCGTTAGTGTAGGGATCTTTATGTTGATATTTTTGATTCCTCCATACCAGACATTGCAAACTTTCTAGTATACTTGTTTAACGAAATCATCTGCAGCCAGTTACTTTTATAGGTTATAGGTCTATGTTATCTGATACCTATGCACACCATGATAGTTTACAATGGAGCCTAATGTCTCTTTATCTAAGTTAGTTTGAAACTTTTCGATAAGAGACCTAGAATCGTTAGATTAATTCCTATTCGGAATTTAGCTTGGGTTCTTATTATCTAAAGCAACCATTTGAATCCTTGAGACAGCAGTTTCAAATTCTGGTCTTTTAAGGCAGCGATTCTCTTAGCCTTCTCTTCTGCTGAAGAGTCAGTGAGCTTCATGCACTATCGGTGGACGATTCTCACTTTCGTAGTATCGGGAACTCTATTCCCTTTACTACTAATGTTGTATTTTTGGTTAAGAATCAGGCTCCTAATGATATCCGGAACCTATTGTTTTTAAGGTCCTTCCGTCTTCGAGCGGACTTTACTCTGTCCGGATAGACCTTTATGTATTTATTAACAGATCTCAGTTTATCAGTAGGAAGTAAAGCTTCTTCTGGCTCTGATGCCTAATAGAAGGGTCATTACGGTCCATTCTATTACTTAATGCATTCAGTTAACTATCGGTACTGCTTAGGATAATCTATCCCTAACTCAGCAGTCTGTGCTTAAGATTTCGGCTCATGAAGTAAGAACTCTTCTACATCTTGGGCTGATGTATAGTTTTGCTAGTATAGATCAAATAGGCTGCATATTGGTCTCAACCATCCACATTCACAAATTTTTATCTCAGAAATATTGTATCCATTTCTGGAGACCTGCATTGTTTAGGTCCATTATCAGCTGCTCATAAAGTCGATCACTTAACAATTGCAACTATAGCTATGTAGGCTTTATGTTGCGGCAGTAACTCCGTCCTGCTGCCCTCTTCGCTCTGGGCTATTTGACCCAGGGTAAGAAAAAGGGGGGGGGGGGGGGGGGGGGGAGGAGGGTGTTCCCTTGGGTCACCTGTTTTTATTATGAAAACAAGGGGATACCTCCTCCGGAGTTAGTAATTCTGAGCTGTTACTGGGATGGTTTCTTAAGTGAAAGTTATGTTTTTTAAATTCATTCATGTCATAGTTTTAAAGTATATCATTTGAATATGTCATGTGTCAAACGGATGTTATTATACTATCCTCGGACACTTTTAAAAGAGTATAAAGAGTCTCAATTCTTTGGACTAACTTTATTTATTGGCTTACTTTAAATATAATTAGTATACAAATTATACTGGATATTAATAGAGAACATGGATGTTATGATGCTCAGTTATAAAAGGTATTGTGTCTTTCTAATTTGTCATAAATAAGAAGGATACACGTGAAGCCTATTTCTCCTTTTCTCCTACAGGAGATGACTCTATTTTATGTAGTTGAGCTTATTGGATTTTCCTCTATGTCCTGGGCCCTCCAGCCTTTTTACTATTCAGCTATGTCTGGGTCATTGGTACAGTATAAAAATCTGAAAAAATTTATAGTAATTTATATATTTTTTATACTTACCAATGACCCAGACGGGGATGGCTCTCTCAGGAGTTCGGAACTCATACCTCCCCGCTCAGTACATAGCGCTTACCAGGCACTGGTTATAAGAATGATTAATGGCGCCAATTTCGGGACGTCCTTGACACTGCGCATGCGCAGTAGAGGTGAAGTATGGAGGGCCATTCAGGACATGTTTTCTTTGGTTTTAGATGCAAATTTTGGGGATTGGGGGGCAAAATTTGTGTTTGGCCCTATATTTTTAAGAGTTAGCACCAGCTATGTCTGGGTCATTGGTAAGTATAAAAAATATATAAATTACTATAAATTTTTTCAGTTTCATTATTTTTTCATTTTTTGTCTCTAAAGCATAGGTTATGACCCCTCTTTGGAACCAGCTCGTCAAGCTCATTCTAATGAGGGGTCATAACCTATGTTTTTGAGAAAAAAATGAAAAAAATTAGTTATTCAAGAATTTTTTTTTTTGCAAGTGTCATCTGCTTTTCATGTTAGGTAAAGGGTTAAATGAATAGACACTATACCAGTGAAAAGTTTTCAGTTAAAAGGAGTATTCAAATTAGAGAAATTTGGACATTGTATTCTAGTGATAAACTGAGCATTTATACTTTTATATCTTGTTTGACAGAGCTTATAGAGCTCTGTCAAACAAAATATAATAGACAGTGTTCACGCTGTCAGGTGCTGATTTAGTCAATTGCACTAAAAAGTTTGATTTGGCATGAAAACATCTCCGTTTGGCTAATTATTTGGCACTTGGCTTTATCTCCATGTTACAGTCACGATTAGTCATTATGCAGAAATATGTGAACTTAAACACCAATAAATAAATAAATAAATTAATTCTCACTTGAATGAACGGAAGTTTTAAAAAAAAAAAAAATGTTCTTACAGCTATCACCAAAAGTCCATTACTTCTCTGATGATTGGAACTTTAGGATTTACAACAATACACTTTACTTTTTGGGGCTTTCAGACACTTTGCCTTTATCAACAACAATAAATACATGCAACTACCTCATGTGATCACATACTTCACTGTTCAAATAAAAAGTTAATGTGATCACAAATATAGTTGCAGGTATTCATATTTTTGTATACAGGCCAACTGGCCAAAGGCTTAAAAAAGTAGAATGTATTGCTGTATTTATATGCCCTGGAAAGGGTGTTGTCCACATGTCTAAATTTTGTGCATCATTATACAAAATTGTGTGGGGCGTGGTGGCATTGCGGTAACCGGTTCTCGTCAGCTCACTGAAGTTAAACAACGTTGAGCCCGGTTAGTCCTCGGATTGGTGACCATCTGAGTTATCGATTCGGACTCCTGCATTGTGTCCTTGGGCAAGACACTTAACCCCGATTGTCCACATGGGGGCACGATGACACCGTGTACTAAGGCGTACTGCACGTCGATGCTGAGCATGTCTTCAACCAATCTTACCATGCCTTTGCTGCAGCTATAGATGTTGTGGAGCTGGAAGCTGCTCGTCGTTGCTCGGTGGTTCTCTCCGGGTACTCCGGCTTCCTCCACCCGTAAAACTGTCAGTCATGATTAGCCATTGTACATATGTATGTTACCTTAAACACCAATACATAAATACAAAATTGTGTCCCAGTCATAACTCTATAATGGCCAGGTGGATTATTTTCACCAAATTTTACACAATAGAAAAGGAGGAGGGGAAAATGTATTGTGCAATACTGTCAAGTCTGAATGACAAAGGTCAAGGTCACGTGATTATGGAAACTCAACTCCCACAAAAATTTCATTTTGGCAATCAAATTATCTGGAGCATCGGTGGACAGTCATTTTTATTCGAGAGTTATGTAGCCAAGGTTATTGACAAGATACTGAGGTCATTGAAGCTGGGGTTGATAAATATAATAGAAACAACAAACTTGTTATACTTTTTATCACATAACAGACATGTAGTCACAACACAGCATAATATCAGATCAATGATAAAAACTTCTGAAATAACTACCATGTTGTAGAAAGTTCATATTTGACTTATCACTATCACAGGTATACATATCGTTGTCACTTAACCCTTTGTCTTGCTTATAAAGTCTGAAGAAGGGTTCCTGAAAAAATGAGTGGCCTGAAAAAGGTTAAGATAACCTTTTTTATCAGATTGCCTTAATTTCTGTTTTGTACGGGCCTGACTTAAATGCTTATTCTGATGAAAAGCAGCTTAAGTTAGAAGTTTTAGGAAGGAAGAAACCTCCTCAAGCTATAGTGCTAACCTTGGAACCATAACATAACAGCCATAAACATGCAGCAGTATTCACAAAAATTTCCGTTCATATATTATTTCTTCTATTTTTTGTTTTTAAAACATATCTTATGACCCCTCGTTGGAATGACCTCGTTGAGCTTAGTCCAGTGAAGGTTAATAAGCTTTGTTTTTGAGGCATAAAATGAACAATTTTAGTTATTGGAGATATTTTTTTTGCAAGTTTCACTTGATGTTAGATCGTGGGTTAACCATATAGTGGATTGTTTATTTAACTGGTAGAGTGCTGGAAGCCCATATTTGTGCTTTATTCTGAACTGCAGGTGCCTTCATATTCTGTGGATATGCTTCATATTAATTTGAAATTAACATTATTTAGTCAGTGAAGGTTTGCCTTGTTACAATTTATGAGAGAGTGCCACTAGGCACTCTCCCATAAATTGTAACAAGACAAAGAGACATGGACAAATTTGGATGACCAAAAATAATTTAGCACTCTACCAGTTAACGAATAGTGCTCAAGGTTGCAAGCCATATGGCAGTATATGGACTACCTAGTCAACCTGTAAAGTGTATATTCACTGAGGTCAGTATGCACCCAAAGGGTTGACTGGCCAGTCCATAATGGACTGCCATATGGCTCGCATTTATTTATTTATTGGGGTTACATCGACACTTCTGTAAGCCAGGATCACCTCGTGTAGGACACTTTTACAGGTGGAGGAAGCCGGAGTACTCAGCAAGAACCACCAAGCGAAGGTTAGCAACTGTCAGACTCCCCAACTGTCAGACTCCCCAACATACTAACTCTGTACAAGCAGGATTAGCATTGATTGAAGACAATTGCACCATTGATGTGCAATATGCCTTAGTACACACCACCACCGTGCCCCCATGTGGGCAGTCGGAATGAAGTGCCTTGCCCAAGGACACAACGTGGTTGCCGCAGGTGGGATTCGAACCGAGGACTTCTTGGCTTGCAGCCTGCACCCCTACCTACTGAGCCACCGCGCTCCCGAAATAAGGATAATTTCAGCTCAATCTCATTTTCCTTGGGAAAATTGAATGGATTTTTTCACCAATTATTTCTTGGATTAAATTTAGAAGATTTTTTCTTCAAATCTAGTCATGGCTGCTGTTAAGCAGCCATGACTAGATTTGATGGAAAAATATCTTGAAAATACTCAGCGGGTTAAGGGCCAGTACATGTGTCCTGAATTACCAATAGCCCACAGCCTCTGTGTGTATAGTGGCTTAACAGTGATTTACAGTCAAGTCTTGGCTCCTGTTAAGCCAGCCAAGACTTGACTAGAGACCACTTCATAGGTAATTTGTCCCTCATCAGTAGGACTTCCTCATGATGGCATGTTAAGGGCACCTGTTCTGAAGCTAGAAAAGTCGGAAATAGGCCCCAAAGGGTTAAACCTGAACACCGTAAAAGTTCAGTTGACTAAACGACACGTCAGCCCCTAGGTTTAAAAGTGGATCAGTTTAATCCTTAATGCCTGTCCTTAAGCAGCCTTGACTAGATTTGATGAAAAATTCATCTAATTTTGACTCATTGGGGGAAAAGTCCATCCAATTTACAAGGGGCAAATTCGGTTAAATGTGCAAAGTTTACCCTTAATTCAGTGGTAAGGGAAATCATGTCCTGGGCAGGAATATCCCTCAGCAGTATGTAAGGTTTCAAAATATTAGTGTTTAACTGGTTGAGTGCAAGATGCCCCTATAAGGGGCTTTCAGAAAAATGAGGGAACCGAAGCAAAAGCCAACAATTGCAATGCTCACCTTTCATAATCAGTCGAACTCAAATAATATCTTAATATAAATTCTATTGGAGTGCCCTGTGGGTACTCTGAAATAGATTGAAATACAACAATTTTTTAATAACAAATTCAGACCACCAAAAATAATGTAGTCCTGAATGAGTTAAACTCTTGATGTATACTGGTGATGTGCCAGTAGACATGATGTTAAGGTGGAGTTCTTCTCTATCCATTCTTTTCTGTCATTAATTAATTTAATCTCTTCTGAAATCTTATTATCCCAATACACAGCTGGTAACTTGTGTTCTAGGGAGTTGTACTAGTAAATAGCTACATCTATTATGAACTTTCAGCTTCCACCAACTCTTTGTCCAAATCATCAAAGAAGAATCATTGAGAAATACAAGAGAGCTTTATTTTCTCAACAGAGTACTTCAGTCAATCTAAAAAGTGATCTCAAAAAGGTAAGTTTTATAATTTTGTCTTTCATTATTCAACTTTATTCCTGGTGTGGTTGTGATAAAACTATTAACCCTTTGATACTTTTGTACGTCATATTACATACGAAATCAAACAATGCGTTGATACTTTTGTACGTCTTATAATGTTTGAAATCAAACAGCACGTTGATACTTTGTGGTCATTTGTTTTATTATTATATTTTTATACTGTACCAATGACCCAGACTTAGCTGGTGCTAACTCTAACAAAACCAGGGCCAAACACAAATTTTGCCCCCCAATCCCCAAAATTTGCATCCAAAACAAAAAGAAATCATGTCCTAAAGGACCTCCATACTACGCCTCTACTGCGCATGCGCAGTGACGCAGACGTCCCGAAATTGGCGCCAATTATCATTCTCTGTTTGGCCCTTCGTCAGTCAACATCTCACTGATCTTTGTGCTTGTAAATCTCAGTTTAAAGGATGCCAGACACGTAATTTTTGGAGAAAATGTGATTCTAAGGAGGATAGAAGGAGGAGAGGAAAAAGAAGTGACAAAAAATAATCAGGGCTGTACTTAAAATTTTTTGATGAAATTATGTTAAGTTGCCTATTTTCGAGGCATGGGCCTCTTGTTGTCATTCTTGCTAAATGTTGCACTGCTTATTCAGTGTTTCCTCTCCCCTAGCCTTCTAAAGTCCCCCCTTGCAATTCTCCCATGCTTTTGGCATATTTTTGAGAAATTTCATTTCTAAAATTTCCTGGGAGAGTTGCTTGGTTACAGAATGTTTTCTGTTATTTTCCCCATAGTTACGTTTTCACCCATGGGTGTTTAACGTTTGTGTTCTGCATCTTCCATCTGATGTTCTGCAGATTCTCCCCTGGGAGTCTCTGTTTTGCATCAGACAGAGTGTAATTGATGACTGATTCCGGGCCAGTTTTTTCAGTGCCTGGAGTCATGTTTTCTGGTGTTTTTACACTGTTTGTTTACATTGGCAACAGCCTTTTTTGAGGGGGGCTGTTTGCCTTTGCTGTAGTTTATCTCACTATAAGATACATTTATATTATCCGTAAGTGTCTCATTAATTATTTAATATAAATTTAAAATTTTTGACCACACTTTGCCATCGGATCCATCGGGGCTCAACGTTACTTTTCAGCAACTTGGGCTTCGCTGAAAAAATATTTTTTCAAAATTATTTTGATTTGCAATTGTTTTTTCATTTATTAATGGATCATGTTATTATGTATCTTTGTGTCAGGGGTTTTTGCGAGTAACTAGGACTTATTGTTGTTCTTTCACAATGAAGGGACATTGTTCAAATTGTAATAGGAAGAAATCTTCCTCTGACTTTCATGATCATTGTATTAATTGTAGTCAGTGTTCTCGCATTAATCCCTGTCCTATATGTGAATATTGGGATGAGAAACATTGGAAACGTGTGTCACGATATGTTGTTTCTGGAGAAAGGGCTATGCCGGCTCTTTCTCCGCAAGGTCACTCTACTCTCTCAGTTTCTATTTCAGAGGAACCAGAACAGGGTGATGTTTCCATGTTATCTTCTACAAGTGTGCGTCCGTCGTCACAAATGAATTCAGAGCTAGCGGCAAAAGTGCTCATGGAGATTAGACAAATGTCGTCCGCTAGCTCGCCCGGTGTAGCGTCCATTCACCGAATGGTTCGGCAGCCGGGTTCGTCCGATGTGGTCCAGGAGGAAATTTTGGGTGATGCGAGCACTATAAACATAATAGATGCACACCCAGTGACGGCGGATAGTAAGCGAGAACGGAGGAAGCCTTTGAGTCCGGTTCCTAGCTCGTCCAGGTCCAGCCGGGCCGCGAGAGAGGCCCCTCTCTCGTACAACAACATCTGGGACCAGATGTTGTGGTACAAAATGTGTCTTTAGCGGAGCATACGTCTGTCGCTCGGGACGCTCCATTGTATAAGCAGTCCGCGGAGACTGTTAAGGCTTCCTCTTCTCGTCAGCGCACACGACCGCACCTTGGCTGCGTGACCGCCGATATATTACCAGCTTCGCCGATCAAGGATTCTTCGGCGACCAGGTCACACCATCCGGCAGCCAGGGATTCGAGACCGATGGACTCCGGACGTTCGCATAGGAAAAGTATGCGGGAGCCATCTGATGCGGAGCTGCCCTCGGCGAAGCAGCGAAAGACTGCGCCTCCGCAGGTCTCGACGCCGGACATTCTTGTGCAGATAGCACAGCTTATCGCAGCATCCCAGCAGCCGACAGAAACGGTGTCGGATCGAGAATTATCCGACGGCGCTGGGTCAGTACGCTCCGCCGAAGCATCGGGGGCGGACGACCGGGAACATCATGAGGTCCGACCGGATGGTGAAAGGGATACGGATGACTTGGAGCTATCCCTTTCGGAACAACATAAAGCTGCCGTGGACTTCATCCGGCACTTTCTCCCTCAAGTTGTTCCGTCGGGCCAGACTGCTGCGCTTCCGGACAAGAGAATTATAGCGTCATTGGACTCTGAATTTTTTGAGCGGTTCAGGGACATCGCTCCCGAGTTTCCGTCGCAGTCCAATAATGTTGCAAGAACATTTGAATTATTGAACGACGCTATATTTAAACTTGCTTCCAGGACGGGGAAAGCAGGTTTCTTGTCCGCTAATACTCTCAACCTGCCTTTCATTAATGCAAGGAATAAATTCGATACAGCAGGACAGGGTATACCGAGAGTTCCTCTGCGTATGGACGACGAGGCGGAAGACTTAGAGCTATCATTACCGTCGTCGGCTTCTATTCCAACCGCGGTGTTGGAGACAGCTATTGCGTCTAACAGAGCCAATTTAGATGCCTTATCTTACGCAGATCACCTTACTAAGGCGTTATCACTGCGCCTTCAGGGGAAAGAGTTTCAGGATATACAATCCTCTTTACGACTTCTTTCAAGGGCAGTAGCTTATTCCACGTGTAACTCCGCCCTTTCAGTGGCAAATCTGGAGTTGGTTAGACGTGACGCAGCCCTAGCTACATCCACACTAGTGGATTCTAAGGTGAAGAACTCTCTTAGAGTCGCTTCGGTCTCAGGAGAACTTCTCTTTGACGGCAAGCTTTCTGCTATTTATGATAAAATTACAAAGAAAGCTAAGGATTCTCTGTTGTTCAAATCTCCTCCTAAGAAGTCGGATACAGCAGACACGAATAAGACAGGCACTTCTGGGTCTAATGCGCCCAAGAGAGGTTCCTATGGAGGTTCCGGTGCGTCCTCTTGGTCTTATTCGAGAGACCGTCAGGGTAGCGTCTCTCGTTCGGGACGTCCTTCAGGCCGGGACAATCGGTCGGACGCCCCGAGGTCGACGGGGCGAGGTGCGGGCCGTGGAGGACGTGGTTTCTCCTACTGCAGGCCTCGCAGGTCCAGGAGGTGATGGCTTAAACCTCTATCGCGTACCGGTTGGCGGAAGGTTGTCAAGCTTTTCACAAGAATGGGCGTCGATTACGGACGACCCTTGGGTGAGAGGAGTGACTTCTGAAGGTCTAAAGATATCCTTCAAACGAAAGCCTCCATTAACTCGAAGTCCAAAGTGGACTCATCTTCCGTCAAATCTGCAGAAAAGAGACGCTCTGTTATCAGAGGTGCAGTCTCTTTTAATGAAGAACGCGGTAGAGGTCGTAGAAAACCAGGAATCTCCGGGATTCTACAGCCATCTGTTTCTGGTTCCGAAACCAGACGGCTCGTTCCGTCCAGTCATAGATTTGAGCTGGATAAACAAGCTGATCGTCGCTCCGAAGTTTTATATGGAGACGATTCGATCGGTCAGAGCGAGTATTCGGGTGAACGATTATGCAACGAGCATAGATCTCAAAAATGCGTACTTTCACGTCATGGTACATCCGACATTCCGAAAGTACCTATGCTTCGCAGTCCTAGGAGTGGTGTATCAATTCCGGGCGATGTGCTTCGGATTGAATCTAGCACCCTGGGCTTTCACTCGGGTAATGAACTCGGTAATGATCTATTTCCGAGCTCATTCGTCTGCGGTAACGTCGGCCTACCTGGACGACATTCTTCAGAGGTACGGCAACGAGTTAACGCTTCAGAACGATGTTCAGAATCTTCTTCTATTGCTCCGACGTCTCAGTTTTATAGTAAACGAGGAGAAGTCGGATCTGGTGCCGTCCAAGTCATTCACTCATCTGGGAATGAGCTTCGAGATGCACAACAATCTCGTTCGTCTGCCGTTAACCAGAGCGAAATTAGTCAGTTGTTACGCTCGCTATTGTCTGCACGCAGACAAAGTCACGGCGAGAGAATTTATGAGACTGATAGGTCTGTGCGGAGCCGCCGCGGATCTCATTCCGATGGGGCGGTTACGCACACGTCCTCTTCAAATTTTCTTGACTCAGAATTGGAGTGTGAAAATTCATTCGCTCGATGTAGACGTTCTCTTGTCAGATCAAGTGAAACAAGAGATTCAGACTTGGGCAAACATTCAGTGGTTAACTCAGGGAGTTCCGCTGCAGTTGCCGGATCCGAGTTTTACCATTATGACGGATGCCAGTCAAACAGGTTGGGGTGCATCATTAATCCCAACGGATTCGAGATGCCAGGGTCTTTGGGATCCGCAATTCCTGTGCAAGCACATAAACATCAAGGAAATGATGTCAATTTGGCTTGCGTTACGTCACTGGATGGACATTATTCACAATGCTCATGTCCAAATCCTATCCGACAATACGACAGTAGTGGCGTATATACGGAATCAAAGAGGCACTCATTCAGTTCCGTTGTTCAATCTAACGGAAAGAATCCTTCTGTTTGCGCTAGAACATCACGTTCTTCTTTCGGTCCGTCACATACCGGGTCGTCTGAATGTGCTAGCTGACTCCCTTTCACGAAAGGGTCGCTTGTTGCCGTCGGAGTGGACTCTCAGCAAACAAGTATTCAATCAGATTTGCTACCAATGGGAATGGCCAATGATAGACTTATTTGCGACACATCTCAACAATCAGTTGCAGACGTATGTGTCTCCGTGTCCGGATCCAAGAGCATTTGCAGTAGACGCTCTGTCGATCCCTTGGGACGGAATGATAGGATATGCGTATCCTCCAGCGCCGTTAATTCAACAAGTATTGCTAAAGATAAAACAATCTCAATGCAAGATTCTGTTGGTAGCATCTCTGTCGCCACAGAGACCGTGGATAAATCTACTCAGGTGTCTGTTGTGGGACCTACCGCGAAAGCTTCCTCCACGGGAGGATCTTCTTTCGCAGGGGAAATCGCGCCAACTCCATCACAACCCGCAAGGTCTCAACCTTCACGTTTTTCCGTTGTGCGGTCCTTCTTGCATGGCAAACACTTTACAGGACGAGCAGTGGACGCGATTTCTAACTGTAGGAGGACCTCCTCTTCGCTAAACTACGCGGCTAAGTGGAAGGTTTTTCATCGTTGGTGTAGGGATCATTCTGTAGATATATTCGATCCCTCTATACCAGACATTGCAAACTTTCTAGTATACTTGTTTGACGAAATCAAACTGCAGCCTGTTAATATAAAGGATTATAGATCTATGTTATCTGATACCTATGCACATCATGATAGTTTACAAATTGGATCTAATGTCTCTTTATCTAAGTTGGTTAGAAACTTTTTGATAAATAGACCCAGAACTCTTAGATTAATTCCTAAGTGGAATTTAGCTTGGGTTCTTCTTAAATTGAAGGAAAAGCCATTTGAACCTCTTGGGACAGTAGATTTCAAATTCTTATCTTATAAGACAGCTTTTCTCTTAGCTTTCTCTTCTGCTAGAAGAGTCAGTGAGCTTCATGCACTGTCGGTGGATGATTCTCACTATCGTAGTGTTGGGAACACTATTACCTTCACTACTAATGTGGGTTTTTTAGCTAAGAATCAGGCTCCTAATAAATATCCGGAACCTATTGTTATTAAGGCTCTTCCGTCTTCAGACGGGCGTAGGCCTTTACTCTGTCCTGTTAGAGCATTACGTATCTATAAACAGAGATCTCAGTTTATCAGAAAGGGACGGAAACGTTTCTTTCTGTCTTTGATGCCTAATAGAAAGGACATTTCGGTCCATTCTATTGCTAGATGGATTCAATTAACTATCCGTACTGCTTATGAAGATTTATCTTCTTCTCAGCAGTCTATGCTTAAGATTTCTGCTCATGAAGTAAGAGCTCTTTCTACTTCCTGGGCTTATGCTAATAGTGTTGCTATTACAGATTTAATGAAGGCTGCTTATTGGTCTCAGCCATCCACATTTACGAATTTTTATCTCAGAAATATTGAGTCCATTTCTGGAGACCTGCATTGTTTCGGTTCGTTATCTGTTGCTCAGAATGTCGTCCACTAAACAGTTGCAACTATAGTTATGCAGGCTTTCTGTTCCGGCAGTGACTCCGTCCGGCTGCCCTCTTCGCTCTGGGCTATTTGACCCAGGGCAAGGGGAAGGGAGGGGGGGGGGGGGTGGGGGGCGGGTGTTCCCTTAGGTCACCTGCTTTATAGTGAAAAGCAAGGGAATGCCTCCTCCAAGTCAGTATTTCTGAGTCGCTTCTGGGATGGTTTTAAAGTGTAATATTAATGTTAAAATTCATTCATGTCTTATTTTTAAAGTGTAGCTCGGTGTGAAGCATTTGTATATGTCAAGTGTCAAACGGGCTTTAATATACAATACTTGGACACTTTTAAATGACTATAAAGAGTCTCAATTCTCTGGACTACTTTATTTATTGGCTTGCTTTAAAAATAATTAGTATAAGGGATATACTGGATGTTAATAGAGAACATGAATGTTATTGTGCTCAATTATTAAGGGTAGTGTATCTTTCTAATTTAATATTAAATAAGAAAGATACATGTAAAGCCTAATACTCCTTTTCTCCTTAAGGGGTTACCTCTTTACTATATAGTTGAGCTTATTGGATTTTCCTCTATGTCCTAGGCCCTCCAGCCTGTTTACTATTCAGCTAAGTCTGGGTCATTGGTACAGTATAAAAATGTTAAAAAATTTATAGTAATTTATATATTTTTTATACTTACCAATGACCCAGACGGGGATGGCCCTCCCTGGAGTTGGGAACTCTTGCCTCCCCGCTGAGTACATAGCGCTGACCAGGCACTGCCAGTAAGAATGATAATTGGCGCCAATTTCGGGACGTCTGCGTCACTGCGCATGCACAGTAGAGGCGTAGTATGGAGGTCCTTTAGGACATGATTTCTTTTTGTTTTGGATGCAAATTTTGGAGATTGGGGGGCAAAATTTGTGTTTGGCCCTGGTTTTGTTAGAGTTAGCACCAGCTAAGTCTGGGTCATTGGTAAGTATAAAAAATATATAAATTACTATAAATTTTTTAACTTTTTTATTTTTTTAAATTTTAACCTCAATTCCTATTTTCTCCCGAATAGTTCTCAGTGACAACCGTTGAGCTAAATGTTATCACAGCTTAAAATTCTAATATAAACTATATAATCCTGCTGTCAAGACTTCTTAACAGGTTGAGTGCTAGAATCCACTATCAGGGCTTTCATAAAATGAGGATACCAGAGCAAAAGCCAACACTTTCCTTACTTACTTACTGAAAGTCTCCTTAATCCTCCAATAAACAAACAAATTTGCCTTTTTAATATCAACTGTGTTTCCTGTGATAAAGGGAAGCCAAGTGTTGAGGTTATCTTGCTGGCACCTTTGGAAGGCCACTGCTGTTCAAATTGAGGTCAAGGACACCAGAGCTTATAGGAAAAAAATGGAAAGACAGTGAAAAGGAGTGCAAAATGTGTAATTTGGGAGTAACCGATATGCTGAAATACTTTCTTTTGGAATGTCCAAATACCAGTCTGAGGTAATAAGATTTACTGGAAGTATTGTGGGGAAATGGGATGGGAAAATGAAGGATTTGTGTTTATTGGGTGAAAATAATGATATGGTTAGTATGCTTATCAGGGAAATTAGAAAGAATGAGGTATCAGATATCAAGGAAAAAACAGAGGTACATGGTGCATAGCCCAATGTCCCATTGTCCATCGCCTGCCAGACATGCACACTTGGCTTCAGTTTCATATTTTCAACTGCCATCATCAAATTTTTTTTTTCCTGGTCTCTTCAAAAAATCACAGATAAAATGGCAGTTTTGTGGAGTCCAAAGCTGGAAACAGTATGGAAATGTTGGCCATATTATAATGTTGTAGTGGAGTGATTTTCATCAACTGGTATATTCAGGGAAGTCATTTATGTAAATTATGTCTCAACATTGTTTACATCCTCATTTTTTGTCACCCATTTTCGATGCAGTCATATTTTTATACAACAACCAATGGCCCAGACTAGACTTACTGGTGCTAACTCAAAATTTATCCAGGGCCAAACACAAATTTTGCCCCCCAATCCCCAAAATTTGCATGCAAAACCGAAAAAATCATGTCCTATCTGGTCCTCCATACTTTTGCGAACTGTGCATCTGTGCTTTTAAATCTCAGTTTTAATGATGCCGGACACAAGTCAATGGTAAAATTGGTGGATCCAAGGTCACATGTGGATGATAGAAGGAAGAAACGGTGGTTGGAATTGTTCAGGGCTGTAAGGCCCAAAAAAAGGGGTTTTGGTTCTCAGGCACTGCCACGTTGGAAAAATACCCCCTGCATTGAATTTTTTTATGGAGGTTCGAGATTTTCCCCAAAGTAAACAATGTACCACCAATCTCAGACGTTCATTGCAGTATAGCAAAAATACCATGTATGTCCGTGTATATGTCGCCCCCGTGTATACGTCGTACCCCCAACTCACGCTTGGAATTCCTCCCTTTTGCCTAAAGCTCATGTAAAGGTCACACACCCATTTTCAAGTATATGCAGTCAAAAAGAATTAGTTGCAAGTTTATACGTTTTGCCAATTTGGGATGCAGCGGAAATACCACGAGTTACCACGTGTTGAATAAGATAAAAGAATAAAGGAAAATTATTATTAAAGATTTAAAAAATACTTGCATTTTATCTGTTTTTCGTTGTTTGCTTATCACCCCAATGTCTTCATCCTGTCGAGAAAATCCAACACTCGTTTGTACCTGAGACTTCATAGTTTCAGAATCAGAGCACCATTTGTGCCATAACCTGCGCAGTTGTTGTGTTTATGTTGGTTTTTCCGAAACGTGACAGGAAAAACCAATATAAATACAACAACTGCACAGGTTACAGCGCAAATTGTTGTCCTACATAAGCATTGTTGGTGCTATTGAAACTGAGGTAAAACGAACAGTAAAAACCCTCCCGACTTGCTATAACACACCAGGTACGATTACGTTAATACGTCGATGCACAACTGAACTTGATCTGTAGCTTCCCACATTTGCCCCCACCCCCCCCCCCCCCAGAGTGGACTGGGGTCCCCTGGACCTGTCCATTATATTCCTAACAGGGTGAGCCGCCACTGCAATTGACATGCATTAAATAGTTGCCTTAAGCATTGAAACATCTATTTTACGGTCTATCAATAATGTTAGAATCACATTATTTTACCACAAGGGCGAATCCAGTCATCGGTGCACTTGGTACGTGCCTTCTCCTACCCCCCCCCCCCTCCCCTACCACCCCTATTTTCTCCTGGAGATGGGTTGTGCATTGTGAATATCTGCTTCGGGTGCGATGTAATCACATCTTTTAGGATTAAATTTCAAAATTTGGTTGACAATACACTCCAGCAAACTTGCACCTAGGCATGGCACCCCCTCCCCCTGGCCTGACCCTCACAGCGTTTAGTAAAGTCCTTTATCCGCCACTGAACCAACATGGTTCGAAGCTGCATTGGGACGTATAAACAGCTCACCAGAAGCATATTAAAAAGTGTATTTTTGTACTGTTGAAAGGTAACTAAAGTAAGGGAGGTAATCAAATTAACTATCGAAGAACTCTCTTTTTTTCATGCATTGGAAATTGCTGACAGAGCTTTACGCCTAATGCTTTGATATCATGAACTTTTTTTTAAAGTCTTTATAAACATCACGCTGGCCACCATTTCAGTATCGTTAAGCTGACAAGTCACAACAACAGAACAAACCTTTCACCTCAAGCGAAGCCAGTATTGCAGTACCTCTTGTGGATTGCAGGTTTGGGGTTCCAGCCTTAAAACGTCCCCCACGCCGTCACTCAACCGTGACTCAGTTTATTCTTTTTCAAACAGAAATGTATCTTGTCTGTCATAAAATAAAATTCCAAAGATCCAGTGTGGGTATTGTCAGGCTATGTGAATAGGGTATACTTGGTGTAGTAAAAAAAAAATAAAAGTAAAATAAAAAATAAAAACTGCCCTCCCTCACTGAATTTGGAAAACCAATTGCCTGAGAACCAAAACCTTTTTTTTTGGCCTAACTTTATCATTTTTACAAAAATTATTTCATGTTTCCCAATTTCGGGACATGGGCCTGACGTCATCATTCTTGCTAATGACTTTTCCACTGTTTGTTAAGTGTTCCTTCCCTATCCTACCTTGACCCCCCCCCCCCTCCCCAAGTTAAACTCCCAAGCTGTTTGGTTTGTTTTATTGAATTTTTTTTTATAAATTTCTTGCGAGTTTGATGTGTTATACAAAATGTTTATTCTGTATTTCCCCATGGTTACGTCCTCACCCTAGGGGTGTTTAGGCGTTTTGGTCATGCATCATACATCCAACGTATCGTTTTTTCTTCTGCTGAAGATCTTGCTTTACATTGGATAGTTCAAAATCTGTTACTGACTTCGGGCCTTTTTATTCAGTGCCTGGATCCCCGTGGGAACCCCGGGAAGTAAGCAGCACTTGTTTACTGTGGTAAACCAGTTCCGCTTTACTAGTAAAATAGGACCCAGTCACCAATGCTTGGGGTGAAAGTCCTCTAAAATGGGCAACATGTTGATCAACGATTGACTAAACTTGACTTCATCTCCATGTTGTGTCACGATTAGCCATGGTGCATAAATATGTGACGTTAACCACCAACAAACAAACATTCAGTGCCTGGAGTCTTGTTTCTGGTTTTTCTTCTGACGGTTTTTACATTGACAACGCTCTATAAATATATGTAATTTCCTATTTATTATCATGGTAGGATTGTCATAAGATACATTAAATATACCGGTAGTGTAGCAATTATTTTTGGGGAATTTTGTCCACACTTAGGCTCTATCGGGATACATTTGGGCTCATTGTTCCCACTGGGGAACTTGGCCTTCTGTCAAAATTTTTCGAAAATATTTTCTTGGGGAATTATTTTTCGATTTATATTTTGAATGTTATTTATTATGTATCTTTTTCATATATTTATTGTGGAGTTGGTGGGAGTACTGTTGACTTTATTCTGATTCATTATGAAAGCTTATTGCTCAAAATGCAAGGTGAGGAAGTCTTCCTCAGATTTACAAGCTTGTTGCCTTGCTTGTAGTCGATGTACTCCCACTAATTCTTGTTCAACATGTGTTGGATGGGATGGTACGTTGTTAGCGGCGAGAGGACAATGCCTGTCCTCTCACCACAAAGTCAATCTAGTTTCTCAGTTTCTTTTTCAGAGGAACAAGAACATGGTGATGTTTACGTGATGGCTAGAGATAGTGTGCTGCCATCGTCGCATTCAGATGAACAAGCAGAGCTAGCGGGAAGGAGCTCATGAATATTAGACAGGGCAAAAACCACTAGCCAGTGGTTCCAGTCCCTTGTCACCAGCTAGCCCGACCTTCCATTACTAGCTAGTTACTCCTTCCGTGGGAACCGTGACACTGGGTGTGTCTGTTGCAGTCGAGAGGAGTGGATTGGGTAGAGCTAACACCTTGAAATATAAACAGGCTCACCCAGCGGTGATGGAACAGAGGGAGAAGCCGCCAAGTACTGTGGGAAGCTCGGCGAGGTCTGAAAGGACCGCGAGCAAGAGAGGCCCCTCTCTTTCCCAAAAACTTCTGGAGCCAGATGTTGTGATTAGAAATTTGCGTCAGTCGGAGCATACGTTCACGCCATCCGTCTGGGACGCTGCGTATAGTTTGCAGCCGGCCTCGGCTACTGTTACGGCTTCTGCATCGGCATCTTCAAACCACACACGATTGCACCTCAGCTGCACGACTTTGTATATCCAGCCTGCATCGCCGAGAAGGGACCACTCTTCATCTGCAAAGTCTTACCATCCAGTAGCTAAGGAGAAGAGGCCTCATCGAGACATCCAGAGAAAAGAGCCGTCTCGGACACACTGTCCCAGGAGCATCTGGTGGCCAAGAAACAGGAGACCGCTGCTCCTCAGGCCTCCATAACAGACTTGCTGTCGCAGATTGCACAGCTCATCACAGCATCCCAGCAAGTGCAGGAGCAGCCTACGGCAGTCTCAGAACCTAAGCTGTCAGATGGTGCTGGGTCGGTCCAGTCATCTGCACGTTCAGATGCTGCTGACTGTGAGTCTCAACTGATTCAATCGGATGGTGAAAGGGATACGGAGGAAGATTACCCTTCCCTTTCGGAACAGCACATGGTTGCGATGGATTTAATCCATCAATACTACCCTGAATTTGTTCTGGCGAATTAGAATGCTGCGACTACTAGGAAGAAACCGCTGGCATCGTTGGACGCAGACTTGATCCAGACACAAAGGAGGAGGTCCTGTCTTTTCCGGTTCAGTCTAGACCGGTGTTGCAGGCCTTCGGCCATTTAAGCGATGCCATATTCATATTCAAACTTTCCAGTGGGAAGAAGAAAGGTGGTTTCTTGTCATCATCTTCCGTAAATTTACCGTTTGTTGGACCACATTCATTTAAAACAGTCGGGGAAGATGTACAGAGAGTTCCTCTGCGTTTGGATGAGCAGATTGAGGATCTAGAGCTATCCTTGTCTTCGGCATTCACAATTCGCTCAGTCACAATTGAGACGGCAATTTCTTCAAACAGAGCGAATTTAGATGCTATGTCTTACACAGATCACCTTTCAAGAGCTGTGGCACAACGTCTCAACGGAAAGGAATTTGAGGATGTTCGTACCTCTGTAAGAGTTCTTTCCAGGGCTATTATGTTTACCACATATAACTCCGCCTTAACAGAGGCTAATTTGGAGTTAATCAGACGTGACGGAGCCCTTGTATCGTCATCTTTAATAGATGACAAGGTGAAAAACTCTCTACAGGTCGCTCCGTTATCCAGACACACAATTTTTGACAATAAGCTTTCATTGGTTTATGACCAAGCTACAAAGAAAGCGTCTAATACACTGCTCCTTAAGTCGGCATCTAATCGACGTGCGACAGCAGAAAAGAGTAAGGGAGGACGTCCTAGACAGAAATCGTCTAAAGGGGACTCCTCACGAGGGTATAGGAAACCCTCCTATAATTACTCTAAGGATTGTCAATACAGCGACCCGGGAAGGGGGCGTAGGTCTGATCGAACTACCGTTCAGACGCCCCTAAGCTGACTGTTCGAGGCCCTTCGCGAGGGGGACATGGTTTCTCCTCCCGTAAGCCTCGAAGGTCCTACAGGTGATGGTCAGGACCTCCAATGCTTGCCAGTAGGCAGAAGGTTATCAAGATTCAAAACAAACTGGATAACAATTACGGAAGACCAGTGGGTGAGAAGTGTGGTCTCGGATGGCCTACGGCTATCTTTCCGAGCGAAACCACCACTAACAAGGTGTCCACGGTGGACAAATCTTCCGTCAAATCCTTGCAAAAGAGAGTCTCTCTTATCGGAGGTACAGGCTCTCTTGGCAAAGGAAGCAATAGAGGTCGTCGGGAATCAAAATTCTCTAGGATTCTGCAGTCACCTGTTCCTTGTACTGAAGCCAGATGGCTCGTTCCAACTGGTAATAGACTTGAGCTGGATAAACAAGCTTATCGTAGCTCCAAAGTTCTATATGGAGACCATTCGGTCAATAAGGGTGAGCATTCGAGTGAACGACTATTCGGCAAGCATAGATCTAAAGGATGCATACTTTCATGTCCTGATACATCCAGAATTCAGAAAGTACCTATGGTTCACCGTTCGAGGGATAGTATATCAGTTCCGAGCGATGTGCTTCGGTCTGAATCTAGCGCACTGGGCATTCACTCGAATAATGAACTCGGTAATGTCTCAATTCCGAGCTCATTCATCTGCGGTAACAGTGGCTTACTTGGACAACATTCTTCAGAGATACGGCAACAAAACTACTCTTCAGAACGATGTTCAGAGTCTGCTTCTCTTGCTCCGACGTCTCGGCTTCATCGCAAACGAGAAGAAGTCGGATCTAGCTCCGTTCAAGTTGTTCATTCACTTGGGAATGAGCTTCAAGACTCTCAACAATCTGGTCTGTCTGCTGTTATCCAGAGCGAAATTAGTCGGTCGTTATGCTCACTTTTGTCCACACTCAGACGCATTAACAGCGAGGGAATTTATGCGACTGATGGGGTTGTGCGGAGTGGCTGCAGATCTTATTCCGATGGGTCGCTTGCGCACATGTCCCCTCCAGATATTCTTTACTGAAAACTGGAGTGTGAAGACGCATTCGCTCGAGTCCAGTATTGTTTTAACGGACCTTGTAAAACAAAAGGTCCAGATTTGGGCAGATATTCAGTGGTTAACTCAGGGAGTTCCGCTGCAGCTGCCAGATCCGGCTTTCACAATTATGACGGATGCAAGTCAGACAGGTTGTGGCACGACCCTGAGCCCGACAGACTCGAAGTGTCAGAGTCTTTGGGACCCTCGGTTC
Source organism: Pictodentalium vernedei (assembly GCA_031216915.1). Lineage (NCBI taxonomy): Eukaryota > Metazoa > Mollusca > Scaphopoda > Dentaliida > Dentaliidae > Pictodentalium > Pictodentalium vernedei. The sequence continues at coordinate 93,355,290 of CM062288.1, forward strand.
CTAGAGTAAGACATAAGCATCAAAGAGTTGATGTCAATATGATTAGTGCTACAACATTGGATTGACATTATAGCGGACGCTCATGTTCAGATATTGTCGGACCACTCGACAGTAGTAGTGTACATCAGGAACCAGGGAGACACGCTTCGATTCCGTTATGCGAACTTCTGTATATCATGAAGCATCATGTTAATCTATCGGTCCGTCATATACCAGGTCATCTGAATGAACTAGCAGACTCGCTCTCTCGGAAAGGTCACCTGTTGCCACCGGAGTGGACACTCAACAAGTGAGCATTCAGACAGATTTGCTACCAGTGGGATCAACCTATGATAGATTTGTTTGCGACACACCTCAACAATCAGTTGCAGACTTACATGTCGCCATGTCCAGATCATCGAGCGTATGCAGTAGACGCTCTGTCAATCTCATGGGACGGAACTCCGTTGATTCAGCAGATTTTGTTAAAAATCAAACAGTCTCTCTGCAAGATTCTGTTAGTAGCATCTCTGTTGTCACAGAAACCGTGGATCAATCTTCTCAGGTGTCTGTTATGGGACGTTCCCTGGAAGCATCCTCCGCGTGAGGACCTTCTTTATCAGGGGAAGTCACGCACACTACATCACAACCCGGAAGGTCTCAACCGTCACGTATTTCCATTGTGCGGTCCTTCTTGCACGGCAAGAAATTCACAGGACAAGCAGTGGACGCAATTTCTAACTGCAGGAGGTCCTCCAGTTCACTGAATTACACAGCAAAGTGGAAGGTTTTCTTCCGTTGATGTAAGGATCAGTCGATAGACGTCTATGATCTGTCTATACCGGATATTGCAAACTTTCTGGTCTACCTGTTTGACGTTCTCAAACTGCAGCCCATCACTATTAAGGGCTATAGGTCTATGTTATCGGACACTTACGCTCATCATGATAACTTGGCTATTGGATCTAATGCTTCATTATCCAAACTAGTTCGAAATTTCCCTATAAATAGACCTAGAACTCTCAGATTAATTCCTAAGTGGAATTTAGCTTGGGCTCTGTCGAAGTTTAAAGAAGCTCCATTTGAGCCGTTAGACATTGTAGAGTTCAAATTCTTGACCTATAAAACAGCATTTCTCTTAGCCTTTGTTTCCGCTAGAAGAGTTAATGAACTCCATGCTTTATCTGTTGATGAATTTCACTACCGTAGTGTTGATAATACCATCACTTTAACTACAGAAGTGGGATTTTTGGCTAAGAATCAGGCTCCAGATAAACGGCCTGAGCCTATTATCATAAAGGCTCTGCCATCTACGGAAAACTGTAGACCTCTGCTGTGTCCAGTCAGGGCTATGTGCATATATAAATGCCGATCAGAGTTTATAAGAAAAGGAAGTAAATGCTTCTTTTTCTCATTGATTCCTTACAGAAAAGATATTTCTGTCCATTCAATTGCTAGATGGATTCAGTTGGCAATATGCATCGCCTATGAAAGTCTATCTTCGGATCAACGTTCTGTAAATAAGATATCAGCGCATGAAGTTAGAGCACTGTCCACTTCTTGGTCTTATTCTAACAGTTTTGTCATTTCTGATCTCATGAAGGCTGCATACTGGACACAGCCTTCTACATTTACCAAGTTCTACCTTAGAAATTTAGAATCCATCTCCGGTGACCTTAGATGTTTAGGTCCTCTATCTGTTACTCAGAATGTCATCCACTAAAGGATTACATCTATAGTTATTTAGGCATCCCGTTCCAGCAGTGACGCTGTTCCGCTGCCCTCTTCATTCTGAGGACATGTACCTCAGAACAAGGGGAAGGGGGGTGGGGGGGGGGGACGTTTTTTTCCCTTATGATCATCTGACTTTATAGTGAAAAGCAAAGGAAGACCTCCTCTGGTGTCAGTAGTTCCGAGTTGGTGCTGTGATGGTTTTAATCTGTAGCTCAGTGTGAAGCAAATTAATATGTCTCATTTATGTATTGTTTTTAAAGTGTAGCTCACTGTGAAACATTTGTATATGTCACATGTCAAACGGGCGTTAATATACGATCCTCGTACACTTTTAAATGAGTATAAAGAGTCTCATTCTCTGGACTATCTTTATATATTGGCTTCCCTTCACCGAATTAGCACAATGGGTTATGCTGGCATTAAATGGAGAATTATATATTATGTAATGCTCAATTACATTGTTGGTGTTATGTCTTTCTTGTTTCTCGTAAATGAGAAAGACATATATAATTCCTTTCTCTCCTATTCTCCTGTAGGAGCTATCCTCTAAGTAGTGATTGATTAATTGGATTTTCCTCTATGTCCTAGGCCCTCCAGCCTTTTTACGATTCAGCTAGTCTGGGCTATTGGTTGTTGTATAAAAATATTATAAATTCAAAGTAATTTGTATATTTTTCAGCTCACATGACTAAAAGTCAGTGTGAGCTTTGCCATCACTTGGCGTCCGTCGTCCGTTAACTTTCGCAACTCGGTCTTCTCCTTCGAGACCAGTAGCCCAAAGCCAAACAAATTTGACATACAGTACATTGGAGATATCCTCTTTCCATTTTGTTAAAATGAACTCGGTGCCCCCACTGGGGTGGGAGTGATGCCCCAAAAGCATCAGTTTCTCCTGAAATCTTCTTATGAACCACCAGTCAGAATGCTGTGATATTTGGTATGTGAGCTCCTTTGGTACTCAAGATTCAAGTTTGTTCAAAGAAATTTTCTTGGTCAATATTTGGGCTCACTTGGGAGGATCCCTATTTTGTGCCCTGCCCAAAATTTCTATATTTTTATACTGTACCAATGACCCAGACATAGCTGGTGCTAACTCTTAAAATATAGGGCCAAACACAAATTTTGCCCCCCAATCCCCAAAATTTGCATCTAAAACCAAAGAAAACATGTCCTGAATGGCCCTCCACACTTCACCTCTACTGCGCATGCGCAGTGTCAAGGACGTTCCGAAATTGGCGCCATTAATCATTCTAAGTTTGGCCCTTCATCAGTTAACATCTGACTGATCTTTGTGCTTGTAAATCTCAGTTTAAATGATGCCAGACACATAAATATTAGTGAAATGGTGATTCTAAGGAGGATAGAGAAGGAGAAGAGGAAAAATGTGTGACAGAATGTTATCAGGGCTGTAACTTAAAATTTTTGTTGATGAAATTATGTTAAGTTACCTATTTTCGAGGTAGCAGCCATTTTGTTGTCATTCTGATTATTTAGTTACACTGATTTTTCAGTGTTTTCCTCTCTCCCTTTCCTTTAAGTCCCCCCTTGCTATTCTCCCATGCTTTTGGCATAGTTTCTGTAATTATTATTACTAAATTTTCTTGGGAGTTTTAGCTGAATAACAGAATGAATTCTGTTCTTTTCCCCATGTTTACGTCTTCACCTACGGGTGGTTAGGCGTTGTGTTCTGCATCTACCATCTGATGTTCTGCAGTTTCTTCCCTGGAAGTCTCTGTTTTGCATCAGATAGTGTATTTTTGGTAACTGATTCCGGGCCTGGGTGCCTGGAGTCTTATTTTAGTGTTTTTACATTCATTGTTTACATTTACAACAGCCCTCTGTGTGAGGGGGGGATTTCTTGAAAATAATATCTTGATGTTATTTTAATCATAACTAGATACATTATTATTGTTCGTAAGTATTGAATAAATTGTTTAAAATATTTTTAAAATTTTTGTCCACACTTAGGCTTGGGATCCATTGGGGCTCAACGTTACTTTTCAGAAACTTGGGCTGTTCTGAAAAAATATATTTTCAAAATATTTTGATTTCAATTATTTTTTCTATATTAATGGATCATATTATTATTATGTATTTTGATTGCCAGGGGTTGGTGCGAGTACCAGGACTTGTTTTCTTTTCACATTGAAAGGATTTTGATCAATTGTAATAAGAGGAAGTCTTCCTCTGACTTTTATAATCATTCTATATGTGGTCAGTGTACTCGCATTAACTCCTGTTCTGTATCGTATGATTTCGATGACAACATGGGAAGCGTATGTCACGGTATGTTAGTGGGGAATTGGACACTCCGGTCCTTTCCCCGCAGGGTCACTCTACTTTATCAATTTCTATTTCAGACGATCAAGATTAGGGTGATGTATCTGTGATGTCTTCCAACAGTGTGCCTCCGTCGTCACAATTAATGAAGGGCCAGCGGAAAAGTGCTCATGTAAATACGCCAATTGCCTAAGAGGACCCTAGTAGGTTCGACGGCCTTTGACGTCCGCTAGCTCGCCCGGTGTAGCGTCCATTCATCGAATGGTTCGGCAGCCGGGTTCGTCCGTTGCAGTCTAGAAGGAGTTTTGGGGTGATGCGAGCACTATAAATCAACCAAATGCACACCCAGTGACAGCGGATTAGAGGGAGAACGGAGGAAGCCTTTTAGTCCGGTTCATAGCTCGTTCTGGTCCATCCGGACGGCGAGCGAGAGAGGCCCCTCTCTCGTACAACAACATCTGGCCCCGCATACGTCCGTCGCTCGGGACGCTCCGACATATAGTCAGTCCGGAGTAGACTGTCAATAAGGCTTCCTCATTCTCTTGGTAGCGCACACGACCGCTCTTGGCTACGTGACCTCGGATATCCAGTCAGCTTCGCCAGTCAGAGAATCATCGGCGACCAGGTCACACCATCCGGTAGCCAGGGACACGAGGCCTGCAGACACTGGATGTTCGCATAGGAAAGTGTGCGGGAGTCAACGTACACGGAGCTTCCGGTGGCAATGCATCGTAAGACCGCTACTGCACAGGCCTCGGGAACGGACATGCTTTCCTAAATAGCACAGCTTATCGCAGCATCCCAGCATCAACTGAATCTGTCGCATATTTTTTATCCGACGATGCTGGGTCGGGACGCTCCGCGGTAGCGGGTACGGACGTCCGAAAATTTCATCCGGTCCGACGGGATACCGAAAGGGATTTGGAGGATTTCGAGCTTTCCCTTTCGGAACAACATATGCTGTTGTGTATGTCGTCTGACTTGATCTTCTACAGCTTCTTTTGTCGGACCAGAATGCTGCGATGCCGGATAAGAAACTGATAGCGTCGGCGTACTTAGAAATTTTTGGTTCGGTTCAGGGACATCGTCCCTCAGTTCCGACATAGTCCAATAATGTCACACAAACTTTCGAATTATTGAACGACGCTATATATATTATTATTATATGCTTGCTATAACCAAGCATTTCTGGTTTCTTGTTCGCAAAGTTACGGAGATGTCTTTCAAAAGTGTGCCTCTGTCGTCATAGTTATTGAAGAGCTAGCGGCAATAAGTGCTCATGGAATATGTCTATCACCTAAGAGATCCCTTGTAGGATCGACGGAGTGACATTCGCTAGCTCACCCGGTGTAGCGTACATTCATCGAATGGTTCGGCTGCCGGGTTCGTCCGTTGCGGTCTAGGAAGGAGATTTGGGTGATGCGAGCACTATAATTACTTTAGTACTCACCCAGTGACGGCGGATTGAGGACAGATCGGAGGAAGCCTGTTAGTCCGGTTCCTGGCTTGTCCAGGTCCGTCCGGGCTGTGAGCGAAAGAGGTCCCTCTCTCATCCAACAACATAGGGAACTGCATGTTGTGGTTCAGATATTTTACATTCGGAGCATATGTCTGTAGGTCGGGACGCTCCGTTATATTGACAGTCCGAGAGACTGTCCATAATGCTTCCTCATCCTCACAGCAGGGCACACGACCGCACATTGGCTACGTGACCTCGAGTATCCGATCAGTTTCGTCATTCAGTGATTCCACGGCGAATAGGTCACGCCATCCAGTAGCCAAGGGACACGAGGCCTATACACTACGTTCGCTCGCATATTGGTAGTATGCACGGGGTAACGATCACGGAGCTTCCAGCGGCAATGCATTGTAGGACCGCTTCTCCTCAGGCCTCAGTGACGGACGTGCTATCCGAGTTAGCACAGTTGTTTCGCAGCATCCCAGCAATCGACAGTTTCTTACTCGAATCAGGAATTATCTGACGGAGCTGGGTCGGTGCGGTTGCATCAGGTACGGACGACCGAACGCTTTATAGGGTCCGACAGGTTGGCGAAAGGGATTCGAAAGATTTCGAGTTTTCCCTTTCGTAGCATCGGAAGCTGCCATTCATATCTTCTGGCATTATCTTCCAGTGATTGTTATTTCGGACTACATTGCTGCGATGTTGGATAAGAGACTTATAGCGTCATTGGACACGGAATTTTGGATCAGTTCAGGGACATTGTCCCTGACTTACCGACACAGTCCAATAATGTCCACAACATGTGTTTTATTTTTCGACGCTATATATGCATATAAGCCTGCTACCAAGCATGATAGTTGAGTTTCTTGTCCGCAATGCTCATTTCTGCCGTTTTATCATTTGTATGAATAATTTATTTTGGCAGAGCAGGGCATACCGAGAGTTCATATGCGTCTAGACGGCATGGTTAAAGACTGGAAATATTCTTTTTCGCCATCTATGTCTTTTCCAACCACAATGTTGGAAACGACAATGATGTCTAGTAGACTTAATTTAGACGCTTTATCATACGTAATCCACCTTACTGAGGCATTATCATTACGTCTTCAAGAAAAGATTTACAGGATATTATTCTCAATGTGATTTCTTTTGAGGGCAGTAGTTTGTTCACGTATAACTCCGCCCTTCAGTGGCTGATTGGAGTTGGTTAGATGTGACGCAGCCCTAGCCACATCCACGCGCGTGGATAGTAAGGTGAAGAACTCTCTCAGAGTCGCTTCGTTCTCGGAGAAGCCTCTCTTCGACGGCAACTTTTCAGCAATCCATGAATTACTCGATTTACACGTTCTCTTGTCTATCTAGTGTTACAAGAGATTCAAACTGGGGCAAACATTCGGTGGTTGACTCAGAGAGTGCCACTACAGTTGCCGGATCCGAGTGTTATAGTTATGACGGTTGCCAGTCAAACAGATTGGGATATAATATTGATCCCAACGGATTCGAAGTGCCAGGGTCTTTGGGTTCCGCAGTCTCTAAGCAAGCAATTATCTTCCGCGGAATAATGTTTTTTAGGCTTGCTTTATGTCATTGCATGAACATTATTCAGAAACGCATGTCCAAATCCTGTCCGTTAATTCGACAGTAGTGGCGTATCTCCGGAACTAGGGAGGCACTCATTCGTTTCCGTTATTCAATTTAATGGAAAGAATCCGTCTGTTGGTTATAGTACACCAAATTCTGTTTCGGTCCGTCATATTCCGGGTCATCTGATTGTTTTACCGGACTCCCGTTCACTTAGGGGTCGCTTGTTGCCGTCAGAATGGACTCTCAACAAACAAGTATTCAATCAGATTTGCTATCTATGGGAGCACCCAATGATATTTTATTTACGACACAGCTTGCTAATCAATTGCAGACGTATGTGTTGGCTTGTCCGGATCTCTGAGCTAATGTTGTTAACGCTCTATTGATCTAATAGGACGGAATGATAGGATACGCGTATCCTCCGGCGCTGTTGTTTCAGCAGGTATTGCTAAGATAAACAACCACAATACATTTCTGTTGATAGCATCTCTGTCTTCACAGAGACCGTGGGTAATTTACTCTGATGTCTACTGTGGGACTTAACGCGAAATCTTCCTCAATGAGAGGATCTTTTTTCGCTGGGTAAATCGTGTCATCTTTATCACAACCCGCAAGGTCGCAACCTTCACGTATTCCGTTGTGTGGTCTGTATTGCATTGTAAGCATTGTACTGGACGAGCTCTGGACGCGATTTCTTACTATTGGAGAGCCTCTTCTTCGCTATTCTATGCGGCTAAAATGGAGGCTCTTCTGTCGTTGGTGTAGGGATCACTATGTTCATATTGTTGATCCCTCCATACTACTCATTGCAACTTCTTAGTATACTTGTTTGACAAGATCTACTGCAGCCTGTTATTATTAAGGTTATAGGTTTATGTTACCTCATACCTATGCACTCTATGATAGTTTACAATTGAGACTTAGGTCTCTTTATCTAAGTCAGTTAGTAACTTTTTGATAAATAGACTTAGAATCTTTAGATTAAATTCCTATATGGAATTTAACTTCGGTTCTTATTTAGCTAAGTAATCATTTGAGCCTCTGGAAACAGTAGTTTTCAAATTCTGACCTTTTAGACAGTAATTCTGTTGGCTTCTCTTTTACTGAAGAGTTTCATGCACTATCGATGGATGATTTTCACTTTCGTAGTTTCGGAATCACTACTTCCTTTACTATTTAGGTTGGATTTTTGCATAAGAGTTAGGCTCCTAATATCCGGAACCTATTGTTATTAAGATCCTTCCGTCTTCGTACGGGCATAGGCCTTACTCTGTCCGGTTAGAGTTTATGTATTTATAAACAGATATCTGTTTATTATTACGGGCGTAAGCTTCATCTGTCTTTGATGCCTAATAGAAGGGCGTTGCACTCCATTCTATTGCTAATGGATTCAATTAACTATCGGTACTGCTTATGGTTTATCATTGACTCAGCAGTTGTGCTTAAGATTTCGGCTCATGAAGTAAGAGTTCTTCTACATCTTGGGCTTACATTAATAGTGTCGCTATTATAGATTTTTGAAGGCTGCTCATTGCGCTCAGCCATCCACATTCATGAATTTTTATCTCAGAAATATCGAGTCCATTTCTGGAGGCCTCTATTGTTAGGTCTATTATCTACTGCTCAGAATGTCATTCACTTAACAGTTGCTACTATAGCTAGGTAGGCTGTCTGTTTCGGCAGTGACTCCGTTCTGCTGCCCTCTTCGCTCTGGGCTATTTGACCCAGGGCAAGAAAAGGGGGGGGGAGGGTGTTCCCCTGGGTCACCTGTTTTACTATGAAAACAAGGGGATACCTCCTCCGGAGTTAGTAATTCTGAGCTGTTATTGGGATGGTTGTTTAGTGAGAAGTTTATGTTTTAAAAATTCATTCAAGTCTTAGTTTTTAAAGTATAGCTTTTGAATATAGCACGTGTCAACGGACATGATTATGCAATCCTCAGACACTTTTAAGGAGTATAAGAGTCTCTATTCTCTAGACTTACTTTATTTAATGGCTTACTTTAAAAATTATTAGTATAAGGATTATATTGGATATTAATAGAGTACATGGATGTATGATGCTCAATTTTGGAAGGTGTTGTATCTTTCTAATTTATCATAAATAAGAAAGATACATGTAAGGCCTATTACTTCTTTTTCCCTAGAGGGGATGACTCTATTTTATATTATTGAGCGTATTCCATCTTGCTCTATGTCCTTGGCCCTCCAGCCTTTTTACTATTCAGCTATGTCTGGGTCATTGGTACAGTATAAAAATGTTAAAAAATTTATAGTAATTTCTATATTTTTTATACTTACCAATGACCCAGACGGGGATGGTCCTCCCAGGAGTTGGGAACTCTTGCCTCCCCGCTGAGTACATAGCGCTTACCAGGCACTGGTTATTAGAATGATTAATGGCGCCAATTTCGGAAAGTCCTTGACACTGCGCATGCGCAGTAGAGGTGAAATGTGGAGGGCCATTCAGGACATGTTTTCTTTGGTTTTAGATGCAAATTTTGGGGATTGGGGGGCAAAATTTGTGTTTGGCCCTGTATTTTAAGAGTTAGCACCAGCTATGTCTGGGTCATTGGTAAGTATAAAAAATATAGAAATTACTATAAATTTTTTAACTTTCCGAACCGAGAGGCCAATTTGAACCAAATTTGCTATGAGGTATTATTGGGTCCTAAGTACTTGATGCATGCCCCCCCAAAATTTCCCACTGCCCCGTGGGAACCTCAGGAGCTAAAAATAGAAAAAATTCAAACGCCCATATCTCCAAAACTGCACGGCACTGAAACTTTTTATATGGTGTGAAGCTTCCTTAGGACCAATAGAAAGGAATGGTGAAAAAAAATCGCTATTGGTTTTGTCCTAAGGTACAGTTTCGGGACTTTGAAAAAATGCTGAGTCAGCATTATTTAACACTGAAGGTAATGGGAAAAATATAAAATAATCTTTTTCTTCCCAACCACTGCTCCAAAAGCTTTCATATTCACATATTGCTTCACATGGTTGTTGACATTTAACCCCTGGGTCCATACTTGGGCACTCTACAGGAGCCCAAATGTTAAAATTAGTGCAATATGAGGGATATTCTTTAAAAATCTTCTTCTACAGATCCAACAGTCAGAATCTTTTGATATATGGTATACAGCATCCTTAGGGAAGGGAGATTCAGGTTTGTCCAAGCCAAGTCCCTGGGTTCATATTGGGAGCCCAAATTGTAACTTTGTTCAATATGAGGAATATTCTTTAAAAATCTTCTTCTCCAGATCCAGCAGTCAGATTCTTTTGATATTTGGTGTACAACACCTCTGGGAGGGTCCGATTGAAGCTTGTTCAAATCAGGTGACTGGGTTAATATTTGGGCCTTTTATTGAAGCCCAAAGTTTAACTTTGTCAAATATGAGAAAATTTCTTGAAAATTCTTCTTCGTCAGGTCCACCAGTGAGAATCCTTTCATATTTGGTATGTAAGATCTCTAGGGGTGTCAAATTCAAGTTTGTTCAAATCGAGTCGCTTGTTTTTTCTTGTTTTTTTTTTTTGGGGGGGGGGGTGGGGGAGGGGGTGGGGGTGCTAGAGGGAACCACAGTAGTTGAAAACAAAACAAAAAAGTTTTGTTGGGTTATTGTTTTTTAATACTTCACTGAACAGAGCTTGCTAGGAACCTTTCTTAGGACCAACAGAAATGAATGGTCAAAAAAGTTGCCTTTGGTTGCATCATAGCGAATCAAAAAATTGCTCTTGCTTCTGTTCACTTACTGATACACTCATCTCTTTGGACAATTTGAGCCAGGTGAGCGTTTCAGGCTCACTTGAGCCTCTGGTTATACTTACCAATGGCCCAGACAGGGATGACCCTCCCATGAGTGGGCACTCATACCTCCCCGCTGTTGACAACATTTAGCAGGCAATTTCTAGAAAGAATGATGGTTGGCGCCAATTTCGGTGTCTTCTTGGATACTGCACATGCGCAGTTTGCAAAAGTATAGAGGACCAGTTATGACATGATTTTTTCGGTTTTGCATGCAAATTTGGGGGATTGTGGTGGAGGGGGGGGGGGGGGGGGGGGGGCAAAATTTGTTTTTGGCCCTGGATATTTTTGAGTTAGCACCAGCTAGTCTGGGCCATTGGTAAGTATAAAAGATATACAAATTACTTTGAATTTATAATTTTTTCGTTGTTTAGGTTTGCCTTAAGTTCATTCAGAACCTTATTATATATATTTATATGAGTATTCTTAACCCTTTGAACCTCAGAGGCCACTTTTCCGGCCCAGTAACATGATACTTCATAATTTCATTAAGTAGGTTGATTTTTGAGTGAAGGTGTGGTGAAGACCAATCAATATTTTCAATGTGCAGCTCCAAGGCTGCACGTTAAAAATATTAATTGGTCCACCCCTAAATAAAGAATATGGACTCTTCCCATTGCTGCCACTGAACTGATATGGAAGATGCCACTGGGCTTCAAAGGTTTAAGTGTACTTTTCCCATTTAGTATTTTTTCTTAGGCTTTGTATTTGTTAATTTGGTTGAAATATTCATTCTATAACATCAACGGTAGACTTTTTCTCGTAGGTGAAGAGTCTATACAGTCAGCAATCAAAAGTGTCTTATCAAAGGAATAATACAAAAATTTGTTCCAAATCACAAAGTCTACTGATTGATTGTTTACCGATAGCTTATAGTATCTCACTTTGACTAATGTGCAGAATGTTCCACTTTCTAAACATCTAATGTCTTATTACATAACAAGAAGAATACTGATCATGATACCCATGATAGATATACATAGACAGTCCAACCTGACTTTAGTACATTTTGAGTTTAAGCTCCATTGGAATTTTTTCTTAGAAGAAAGCTTAGATTCCCATTGCCAGCTAATAGTTAGGGATCTTTACAATGTTCCACAGATAGAATCATCAGTTCGTCTAGTCAGCTCAATGTCTAGTACTATTACAACCCTTGATTATTATGGTGTTCAATGATGCCTCCGTGTCTACACTACTCAGTTCCAGTTTTATGTCTCACACGTGGCTTCAACTAAACCAGATCTATGAACAATTCAAAAGCCATCAGTCTTATTGACACAGGTCTACTGATTCTAGTGAGATATACACCATCAGATTTGGCTGAAAACCAAGACCATGATCATACCCAATATTTACTGCAGTTCCTGTACATCTACGACACTGTACGGCTATAGAGTGTCAATTCTGGCAGATTTTTATTCCACATTCAAGCACAAATTCTTCCCGGCACCATGTAGTCACCGCTCAAACTCTTCGACTAATCATTCTATTTCAATTGCTACAACCTTGATACATGCTCTACAGCATTTATAGTATACATATAGAGAGGTTCATTTCTGGCAAATTTCTAGATTCTGCTGGACAGCAATTAACCACGGATCTGATTCATAAGATAAGAAGATAGCTCCAAACACTGTCATGGGCATTTGCCAAAGAGGAATCTGTCTCCACTATACACTATTCACCTTGGCTATTATGCTTTTGATGTAGTTTTTTAGCATTCTCTTTAGGATTTCTAGGTCCATTTTTGCCTATGCATAGGCAAGGTTGTGCTGACAGTCACTATGCTAGTCAGCCTCATAGCTCGGATTGAACACATCTGCCAACAGGAGGTCTTCTATCAAGTAACCAGCTCAACAATTGCAATACTGGATGCATCACATGCATTTACCAGAGGGAAATCAACGTTTCCTATGCACTAATAACCAAGGCTATTGCTCCTCTTACAGGGGATTGATCTCGATGTGGAATGAGCTGGATGAGTGTATTCCAATAAGTCATTACCCATGTTTGGGTTGCAAAAATTTTTTAAAATTAAACTTGAATGTTGATTTTTATACCCCACCTCTCAAAGAGATTGGTCTGGATCCATATCTCAGCAGTGACAGGATGGTTTTCAACGAAATTCGGCGTGCAGTGAGGTGGTCTGCAAAGGTTGGGGTATGCACTGGGTTATGGCCCAGCTTTTGTTGTGTATTGGTGTATAGCGCTGGGTGGATTTATTTAATACAAACAACTAGAAGTTGAAAATATTTTTGTTTCTATTTCAGTTACTAGTAGGATCTCATGAGATTATTGATCTTAATTTTGGGCCGGCAGAATCAACAAAGCATGGAAGCCATGTTGTGCAAGATAGCTTAACCTTCAGTGCAGATAATCCAAGTAAGATTTGTATTATTCTTTTGTTCATTTTTATGTGTACCCATACTATGTATGGTACACATAATGCCGTCATCCGGGGCGGCCATCCGTCGTTCGTCCATCCTTTGTCCGTCCATCTGTCCATCCGGCATCCATATCCATTTCTTTGTCATTCGATAACTTGAAAAATATTGCTTGGATTGTCAAGTTACTTTATATTTGTGTTCAGGTTACTGATGTGCCGAGCTGTATAATGTTTGGTGTAAATCTGATCTTTTGAGATATTAACCCTTTATCCTTCAAATTGAAAATTCCTCCAATCCCTTTGGCATTCGATAACTTGAAAAATATTGCTTGGATTGTCAAGTTACTTTATATTTGTGTTCAGGTTACTGATGTGCTGAGCTATATAGTTTTTGGTGTAAATTTGATAATTTGATCCTGAGATATTAACCCTTTATCCTTCAAATTGAAAATTCCTCCAATCCATTTGGCATTCGATAAAAATATTGCTTGGATTGTCAAGTTACTTTATAATTGTGTTCAGGTTACTGATGAGCCGAGCTGTATAGTTTTTGGTGTAAATCTGATAGTTTGATCCTGAGATATTAACCCTTTATCCTTCAAATTGAAAATTCTTCCAATCCCTTTGGCATTCGATAACTTGAAAAATATTGCTTGGATTGTCAGGTTACTTTATATTTGTGTTCAGGTTACTGATGTGCCGAGCTATATAGTTTTTGGTGTAAATCTGATAATTTGATCCTGAGATATTGACCCTTTATCCTTCAAATTGAAAATTCCTCCAATCCCTTTGGCATTCGATAACTTGAAAAATTTTGCTTGGATTGTCAAGTTACTTTATATTTGTGTTCAGGTTACTGATGTGCCGAGCTGTGTAGTTTTTGGTGTAAATCTGTTATTTTGATCCTGAGATATTGACCCTTTATCCTTCAAATTGAAAATTCCTCCAATCCCTTTGGCATTCGATAACTTGAAAAATATTGCTTGGATTGTCAAGTTACTTTATATTTGTGTTCAGGTTACTGATGTGCTGAGCTATATAGTTTTTGGTGTAAATCTGATAATTTGATCCTGAGATATTAACCCTTCATCCTTCAAATTGAAAATTCCTCCAATCCATTTGGCATTCGATAACTTGAAAAAAATTGCTTGGATTGTCTAGTTACTTTATATTTGTGTTCAGGTTACTGATTTGCCAAGCTGTATAGTTTTTGGTATAAATCTGATGATTTGATCCTGAGATATTAACCCTTTATCCTTCAAATTGAAAATTCCTCCAATCCCTTTGGCATTCGATAACTTGAAAAATATTGCTTGGATTGTCAAGTTACTTTATATTTGTGTTCAGGTTACTGATGTGCCGAGCTGTATAGTTTTTGGTGTAAATCGGATAATTTGATCCTGAGATATTAACCCTTTATCCTTCAAATTGAAAATTCCTCCAATCCCTTTGGCATGAGATAACTCCAAAAATATCAATCCGATTGTCATGTTACTTCATATATATGTTCCGGTTACTGATGTGCTGTGCTGTATAGTTTTTTATGTAAATCTGATAATTTGATCCGGAGATATTAACCCTTTATCCAACAAATTAGACACTCCTCCAATCCATTTCTATATGTACCCATGCCATGTATGGTGTACATAATGTCGGCATCTGTGGTGGCCCTCTGTCATACAGCTTTCTACTAGTTGCGTGTATGGGTACACATCTGACGATTTCATCAGCCTATTTTTCTTATTTGAAATTGACTTGTAAAATTCTATACCCCCCTTTGATCTGACATGCATAAATGTTAACTCTTTGCATGCTACTGGCGGATATTCCTGCCCAGCACAGGATTTCTCTTGTCACTGATATAAGTGTAATTTGGACATATTTAAACATATATTTTTATACTGTACCAATGACCCAGACTTAGCTGGTGCTAACTCTAACAAAACCAGGGCCAAACACAAATTTTGCCCCCCAATCCCCAAAATTTGCATCCAAAACAAAAAGAAATCATGTCCTAAAGGACCTCCATACTACGCCTCTACTGCGCATGCGCAGTGACGCAGTCGTCCCGAAATTGGCGCCAATTATCATTCTCTGTTTGGCCCTTCATCAGTCAACATCTCACTGATCTTTGTGCTTGTAAATCTCAGTTTAAAGGATGCCAGACACGTAATTTTTGGAGAAAATGTGATTCTAAGGAGGATAGAAGGAGGAGAGGAAAAAGAAGTGGCAAAAAATAATCAGGGCTGTACTTAAAATTTTTTGATGAAATTATGTTAAGTTGTCTATTTTTGAGGCATGGGCCTCTTGTTGTCATTCTTGCTAATTGTTGCACTGCTTATTCAGTGTTTCCTCTCTCCTAGCCTTCTAAAGTCCCCCCTGGCAATTCTCCCATGCTTTTGGCATATTTTTGAGAAATTTCATTTCTAAAATTTCCTGGGAGAGTTGCTTGGTTACAGAATGTTTTCTGTTATTTTCCCCATAGTTACGTTTTCACCCATGGGTGTATAACGTTTGTGTTCTGCATCTTCCATCTGATGTTCTACAGATTCTCCCCTGGGAGTCTCTGTTTTGCATCAGATAGAGTGTAATTGATGACTGATTCCGGGCCAGTTTTTTCAGTGCCTGGAGTCATGTTTTCTAGTGTGTTTACACTGTTTGTTTTCATTGGCAACAGCCTTTTTTGAGGGGGGCTGTTTGCCTTTGTGGTAGTTTATCTCATTATAAGATACATTTATATTATCCGAAAGTGTCTCATTAATTATTTTATATAAATTTAAAATTTTTGACCACACTTTGCCATCGGATCCATCGGGGCTGAACGTTACTTTTCAGCAACTTGGGCTTCTCTGAAAAAATATTTTTTCAAAATTATTTTGTTTTGCAATTGTTTTTTCATTTATTATGGATCATGTTATTATGTATCTTTGTGTCAGGGGTTTTTGCGAGTAACTAGGACTTATTGTTGTTCTTTCACAATGAAGGGACGTTGTTCAAATTGTAATAGGAAGAAATCTTCCTCTGACTTTCATGATCATTGTATTAATTGTAGTCAGTGTTCTCGCATTAATCCCTGTCCTATATGTGAACATTGGGATGAGAAACATTGGAAACGTGTGTCACGATATGTTGTTTCTGGAGAAAGAGCGATGCCGGCTCTTTCTCCGCAAGGTCACTCTACTCTCTCAGTTTCTATTTCAGAGGAACCAGAACAGGGTGATGTTTCCATGTTATCTTCTTCAAGTGTGCGTCCGTCGTCACAAATGAATTCAGAGCTAGCGGCAAAAGTGCTCATGGAGATTAGACAAATGTCGTCCGCTAGCTCGCCCGGTGTAGCGTCCATTCACCGAATGGTTCGGCAGCCGGGTTCGTCCGATGCGGTCCAAGAGGAAATTTTGGGTGATGCGAGCACTATAAACATAATAGATGCACACCCAGTGACGGCGGATAGTAAGCGAGAACGGAGGAAGCCTTTTAGTCCGGTTCATAGCTCGTCCAGGTCCAGCCGGGCCGCGAGCGAGAGAGGTCCCTCTCTCGTACAACAACATCTGGGACCAGATGTTGTGGTACAAAATGTGTCTTTAGCGGAGCATACGTCCGTCGCTCGGGACGCTCCGTTGTATAAGCAGTCCACAGAGACTGTTAAGGCTTCCTCTTCTCGTCAGCGCACACGACCGCACCTTGGCTGCGTGACCGCCGATATATTACCAGCTTCGCCGATGAAGGATTCTTCGGCGACCAGGTCACACCATCCGGCAGCCAGGGATTCGAGACCGATGGACTCCGGACGTTCGCATAGGAAAAGTATGCGGGAGCCATCTGATGCGGAGCTGCCCTCGGCGAAGCAGCGAAAGACTGCGCCTCCGCAGGTCTCGACGCCGGACATTCTTGTGCAGATAGCCCAGCTTATCGCAGCATCCCAGCAGCCGACAGAAACGGTGTCGGATCGAGAATTATCCGACGGCGCTGGGTCGGTACGCTCCGCCGAAGCATCGGGGGCGGACGACCGGGAACATCGTGAGGTCCGACCGGATGGTGAAAGGGATACGGATGACTTGGAGCTATCCCTTTCGGAACAACATAAAGCTGCCGTGGACTTCATCCGGCACTTTCTCCCTCAAGTTGTTCCGTCGGGCCAGACTGCTGCGCTTCCGGACAAGAGAATTTTAGCGTCATTGGACTCTGAATTTTTTGAGCGGTTCAGGGACATCGCTCCCGAGTTTCCGTCGCAGTCCAATAATGTTGCTAGAACATTTGAATTATTGAACGACGCTATATTTAAACTTGCTTCCAGGACGGGGAAAGCAGGTTTCTTGTCCACTAATACTCTCAACCTGCCTTTCATTAATGCAAGGAATAAATTCGATACGGCAGGACAGGGTATACCGAGAGTTCCTCTGCGTATGGACGACGAGGCGGAAGACTTAGAGCTATCATTACCGTCGTCAGCTTCTATTCCAACCGCGGTGTTGGAAACAGCTATTGCGTCTAACAGAGCCAATTTAGATGCCTTATCTTACGCAGATCACCTTACTAAGGCGTTATCACTGCGCCTTCAAGGGGAAGAGTTTCAGGATATACAATCCTCTTTAAGACTTCTTTCAAGGGCAGTAGCTTATTCCACGTGTAACTCCGCCCTTTCAGTGGCAAATCTGGAGTTGGTTAGACGTGACGCAGCCCTAGCTACATCCACACTAGTGGATTCTAAGGTGAAGAACTCTCTTAGAGTCGCTTCGGTCTCAGGAGAACTTCTCTTTGACGGCAAGCTTTCCGCTATTTATGATAAAATTAAAAAGAAAGCTAATGATTCTCTGTTGTTCAGATCGGCTCCTAAGAAGTCGGATACAGCAGACACGAATAAGACAGGCACTTCTGGGTCTAATGCGCCCAAGAGAGGTTCCTATAGAGGTTCCGGTGCGTCCTCTTGGTCTTATTCGAGAGACCGTCAGGATAGCGACTCTCGTTCGGGACGTCCTTCAGGCCGGGACAATCAGTCGGACGCCCCGAGGTCGACGAGGCGAGGTGCGGGTCGTGGAAGACGTGGTTTCTCCTACCGCAGGCCTCGCAGGTCCAGGAGGTGATGGCTTAAACCTCTATCGCGTTCCGGTTGGCGGAAGGTTGTCAAGTTTTTCACAAGAGTGGGCGTCGATTACGGACGACCCTTGGGTGAGAGGAGTGACTTCGGAAGGTCTAAAGATAGCCTTCAAACGAAAGCCTCCATTAACTCGAAGTCCAAAGTTGACTCATCTTCCGTCAAATCCACAGAAAAGAGACGCTCTGTTATCAGAGGTGCAGTCTCTTTTAATGAAGAACGCGGTAGAGGTCGTAGAAAACCAGGAATCTCTGGGATTCTACAGCCATCTGTTTCTGGTTCCGAAACCAGACGGCTCGTTCCGTCCAGTCATAGATTTGAGCTGGATAAACAAGCTGATCGTCGCTCCGAAGTTTTATATGGAGACGATTCGATCGGTCAGAGCGAGTATTCGGGTGAACGATTATGCAACGAGCATAGATCTCAAAGATGCATACTTTCATGTCATGGTACATCCGACATTCCGAAAGTATCTACGCTTTGCAGTCCTGGGAGTGGTGTATCAATTCCGGGCGATGTGCTTCGGATTGAATCTAGCACCCTGGGCTTTCACTCGGGTAATGAACTCGGTAATGATCTACTTCCGAGCTCATTCGTCTGCGGTAACGTCGGCCTACCTGGACGACATTCTTCAGAGGTACGGCAACGAGTTAACGCTTCAGAACGATGTTCAGAATCTTCTTCTATTGCTCCGACGTCTCGGTTTTATAGTAAACGAGGAGAAGTCGGATCTGGTGCCGTCCAAGTCATTCACTCATCTGGGAATGAGCTTCGAGACGCACAACAATCTCGTTCGTCTGCCGTTAACCAGAGCGAAATTAGTCAGTTGTTACGCTCGCTATTGTCTGCACGCAGACAAAGTCACGGCGAGAGAATTTATGAGACTGATAGGTCTGTGCGGAGCCGCCGCGGATCTCATTCCGATGGGGCGGCTACGCACACGTCCTCTTCAAATTTTCCTGACTCAGAATTGGAGTGTGAAAATTCATTCGCTCGATGTAGACGTTCTCTTGTCAGATCAAGTGAAACAAGAGATTCAGACTTGGGCAAACATTCAGTGGTTAACTCAAGGAGTTCCGCTGCAGTTGCCGGATCCGAGTTTTACCGTTATGACGGATGCCAGTCAAACAGGTTGGGGTGCATCATTAATCCCAACGGATTCGAGATGCCAGGGTCTTTGGGATCCGCAATTCCTGTGCAAGCACGTAAACATCAAGGAAATGATGTCAATTTGGCTTGCGTTACGTCACTGGTTGGACATTATTCACGATGCTCATGTCCAAATCCTATCCGACAATACGACAGTAGTGGCGTATATACGGAATCAGGGAGGCACTCATTCAGTTCCATTGTTCAATCTAACGGAAAGAATCCTTCTGTTTGCGTTAGAACATCACGTTCTTCTTTCGGTCCGTCACATACCGGGTCGTCTGAATGTGCTAGCAGACTCCCTTTCACGAAAGGGTCGCTTGTTGCCGTCGGAGTGGACTCTCAACAAACAAGTATTCAATCAGATTTGCTACCAATGGGAACGGCCAATGATAGACTTATTTGCGACACATCTCAACAATCAGTTGCAGACGTATGTGTCTCCGTGTCCGGATCCAAGAGCATTTGCAGTAGACGCTCTGTTGATCCCTTGGGACGGAATGATAGGATATGCGTATCCTCCAGCGCCGTTAATTCAACAAGTATTGCTAAAGATAAAACAATCTCAATGCAAGATTCTGTTGGTAGCATCTCTGTCGCCACAGAGACCGTGGATAAATCTACTCAGGTGTCTGTTGTGGGACCTACCGCGGAAGCTTCCTCCACGAGAGGATCTTCTTTCGCAGGGGAAATCGCGCCAACTCCATCACAACCCGCAAGGTCTCAACCTTCACGTTTTTCCATTGTGCGGTCCTTCTTGCATGGCAAGCACTTTACAGGACGAGCAGTGGACGCGATTTCTAACTGTAGGAGGACCTCCTCTTCGCTAAACTATGCGGCTAAGTGGAAGGTTTTTCGTCGTTGGTGTAGGGATCATTCTGTAGATATATTTGATCCCTCTATACCAGACATTGCAAACTTTCTAGTATACTTGTTTGACGAAATCAAACTGCAGCCTGTTACTATAAAGGGTTATAGATCTATGTTATCTGATACCTATGCACATCATGATAGTTTACAAATTGGATCTAATGTCTCTTTATCGAAGCTGGTTAGAAACTTTTCGATAAATAGACCCAGAACTCTTAGATTAATTCCTAAGTGGAATTTAGCTTGGGTTCTCCTTAAATTGAAGGAAAAGCCATTTGAACCTCTTGGGACAGTAGATTTCAAATTCTTATCTTATAAGACAGCTTTTCTCTTAGCTTTCTCTTCTGCCAGAAGAGTCAGTGAGCTTCATGCACTATCGGTGGATGATTCTCATTATCGTAGTGTTGGGAACACTATCACCTTCACTACTAATGTGGGTTTTTTAGCTAAGAATCAGGCTCCTAATAAATATCCGGAACCTATTGTTATTAAGGCTCTTCCGTCTTCAGACGGGCGTAGGCCTTTACTCTGTCCTGTTAGAGCACTACGTATCTATAAACAGAGATCTCAGTTTATCAGAAAGGGACGGAAACGTTTCTTTCTGTCTTTGATGCCTAATAGAAAGGACATTTCAGTCCATTCTATTGCTAGATGGATTCAGTTAACTATCCGTACTGCTTATGAAGATTTATCTTCTTCTCAGCAGTCTGTGCTTAAGATTTCTGCTCATGAAGTAAGAGCTCTTTCTACTTCCTGGGCTTATGCTAATAGTGTTGCTATTACAGATTTAATGAAGGCTGCTTATTGGTCTCAGCCATCCACATTTACGAATTTTTATCTCAGAAATATTGAGTCCATTTCTGGAGACCTGCATTGTTTAGGTCCGTTATCTGTTGTTCAGAATGTCGTCCACTAAACAGTTGCAACTATAGTTATGCAGGCTTTCTGTTCCGGCAGTGACTCCGTCCGGCAGCCCTCTTCGCTCTGGGCTATTTGACCCAGGGCAAGGGGAAGGGGGGGGGGGGGGGGGGGTGTTCCCTTAGGTCACCTGCTTTATAGTGAAAAGCAAGGGAATGCCTCCTCCAAGTCAGTATTTCTGAGTCGCTTCCAGGATGGTTTTAAAGTGTAATATTAATGTTTAAATTCATTCATGTCTTATTTTTAAAGTGTAGCTCGGTGTGAAGCATTTGTATATGTCAAGTGTCAAACGGGCTTTAATATACAATACTCGGACACTTTTAAATGATTATAAAGAGTCTCAATTCTCTGGACTACTTTATTTATTGGCTTGCTTTAAAAATAATTAGTATAAGGGTTATACTGGATGTTAATAGAGAACATGAATGTTATTGTGCTCAATTATTAAGGGTAGTGTATCTTTCTAATTTAATATTAAATAAGAAAGATACATGTAAAGCCTAATACTCCTTTTCTCCTTAAGGGGTTACCTCTTTACTATATAGTTGAGCTTATTGGATTTTCCTCTATGTCCTAGGCCCTCCAGCCTGTTTACTATTCAGCTAAGTCTGGGTCATTGGTACAGTATAAAAATGTTAAAAAATTTATAGTAATTTATATATTTTTTATACTTACCAATGACCCAGACGGGGATGGCCCTCCCTGGAGTTGGGAACTCTTGCCTCCCCGCTGAGTACATAGCGCTGACCAGGCACTGCCAGTAAGAATGATAATTGGCGCCAATTTCGGGACGACTGCGTCACTGCGCATGCGCAGTAGAGGCGTAGTATGGAGGTCCTTTAGGACATGATTTCTTTTTGTTTTGGATGCAAATTTTGGGGATTGGGGGGCAAAATTTGTGTTTGGCCCTGGTTTTGTTAGAGTTAGCACCAGCTAAGTCTGGGTCATTGGTAAGTATAAAAAATATATAAATTACTATAAATTTTTTAACTTTCCCCTGTAAATTGAATGGATTTTTTCACCAATGATTTCTTGTTATGTTTAGATTAATTTTTCATCAACTCTAGTCATGGCTGCTTTACAGCAGCCATGACTAGATTTGATGAAATAATATCTTGAAAATACTCAGTGGCTTAAGAGTTAAGCGTCTGTTCACTGATGTCAAAACACTAATATTTTTATACTGTAACCAATGGCCCAGACTTAGCTGGTGCTAACTCTAAAATATTCAGGGCCAAACACAAATTTTGCCCCCAAATCCCCCAAATTTGCATCCAAAATCAAAAACTGATGTGCTATATGGTCTTCCATACTTTTGCCCACCCCACATGTGCAGTGTCAAAGAAGTATCGAAATTGGCGCAAAGCCTCATTCGTTGTTTGGCCCTTCTGTCAGTAACATCTCTCTGACTTCTGTGCTTATAAATCTCAATTAAAATGATGCCAGACACAAAGTAATGATGAATATGGTGGATCCAAGGCTGCAATAAGATGCAGAGGAAGAAACAGTGGTCGGATGTGTTCAGGGCTGTAACTTATAATTTTTATAATTTTGGGACATGGTCCTGATGTTTTCATTCTTGCTATGAAAATTCCACTGTTTGTTAAGTGTTTCCTCTCTCTCCTTCCTTGAAACCCCCCTAGTTAAGCTCCCATGCTTTTTGAACCTTTTTTGAAATTTTTTACTGAAAATTTCTTATGAGTTTAACTTGGTAACAGAATGTTTATTCTGTTTGTCCCCATGGTTACATCCTCACCCTTGGGGTGTTTTGGCGTATTTGGTCTTGCATCTACCATTTTATGTATCGCAGTTTCTTCTGATGAAGATTCTGCCTTACATCTGATAGTTATCTAAGAATCTGTTACTGACTTTGGGCTGTGTTAGTGCCTGGAGTCTTGTTTCTGGTTTTTATAGATTTTTGTTTACAATGACAACGGTTACTTTCTGTTAGTAATTCCTTGTCTTCTGTAATGTTAGGCATGTAATTAGATACATTATTATTCGCCGGAAGTGTTATATTAATTTTCTAGTTTCAAGAAAAAATTTTGTCCACACTTAGGCTTTTTTGGGATCCATTTGTGCTCATCGTTCCCTTTGGGATCTTGGGCTCATGTCAAAATTTTTCGATTTTTTTTTTTTTTTTTTATGAATTATTTTTCTAAATTAATGGATTGTATTACTATGTATCTTTGTATTATTATGAGGGTTAGTGCGAGTACTACGGCTTGAATATTTCTTACAAAAATGAAAGAATATTGTTCAAATTGTAAATCGAGGAAGTCTTCCTCAGATTCTCATGATCATTGTGTTTGCTGTAGACATTGACTCGCACTAACTCTTGTTCTGTTTGTGCCAATTGGGATGACAAACGTTGGAGACATGTGTCACAGTACATTGTTAGTGGTGAGAGATCGATGCCTGTTCTTTCACCACAAGGTCACTCTAGTTTTTCAGTTTCTTTTTCAGAGGAACAAGAACATGGTGATGCTTCCGTGATATCGTCTGGAAGTGTGCTACCGTCAAATTAACGTAGAGCTAGCGGAAAAAGTGCTCAATGAAATTATACAAGCACCTAGATCTCAGAATATGGGATTTACGTCCTTGTCGCCAGCTAGCTCAACCGGTCATCCTATCATGCAGAATATGGGTGGTATGACACCGGGTATGTCCGTAGCGGTCAAGGAAAGGAAAAAGGGTGTTGTGAGCAATATAATCTCGGATTCCGCACACCCTGCGACGATGGAACAGAGGAAGCCAGTCAGTTCAACGGTCGGCTCGTTCAGGTCCTCTCGGACCACGAGCGAGAGAGGTCCCTCTCTCTTACAACAACATCTGGGGCCAGAGGTTGTTGTTCATAATGTTCATTAGTCGGAGCATACGTCCGCACCTCCTGTCCAGGACGCTCCATGACATAGACAACCAGGATCGGCTAGTCTATCGGCTTCCTCTTCATCGCATCAGCACACACGACCGCATCTTGGCTATGTGACCACAGAGATCCAGCGTGCAATCGCCAATGACAGATTCAATGTCAAGGTCACTCCATGCAATAGCCAGGGACACGAGGCCTCGTCAGTCGGGACATTTGCAAACGAGAATTATGTCGGACACGCCATCCCAGGAGCTACCAGCGGCTGAACATCAGAGATCCGCAGCTCCACAGGCCTCCGTGACGGACTTGCTGTCGCAGATTGCGCAGCTTATCGCAGCATCCCAGCAACCTCAGGAACATCCTTCAACAGTTTCTGATCAGGAACTGTCAGATGAAGCTGGGTCGGTTCCTTCCTCTGCACGGTCAGACAGAGACGACCGAGAGTCTCATCTGCTCCAGTCAGATGGTGAAAGGGAAATTACAGATCTGGAATTCTCCCTTTCGGAACAACATAAGGTTTATCCGTCAACACTTTCGTAATGTTGTTCCATCGGATCACATTGCTGCGACCAAAGATAAGAGATTGATAGCATCATTGGATTCAGACTTTTTTTGGCCGCATAAAGCAGGATGTTCCTAATTACCCGCTACAGTCCAGCAATGTCTCTCGGACGTTTGACTTGCTTGATGACGCTATATTCAATTTAGCCTCAATTTCGAGGAAAAACAGTTTCTTATCATCACATGCTCTGGATCTGCCGTTTATCAATAGTAGAAATAGATTTACAACGGCAGATCTGGGCATCTCGAGAGTTCCTCTGTGTTTAGACGACCAGGCTGAGGACTTGGATTTGTCTCTTCCTGCGTCATTTAATATTCACTCTAGTACTCTGGAGACTACGATTTCTTCTAATAGAGCGAATCTAGACGCCTTGTCATACGCAGATCACCTTACTAGAGCGTTAGCACAGCGTCTCTCTGGGAAAGAATTCGAGGACGTACATACCTCTTTAAGAGTTCTTTCCAGGGCTATAGCTTATTCCACGTACATCTGTGCCCTATCAGTGGCTAATTGGTTAGACGTGATGCAGCCCTGGCTTCATCCACTATGGTGGATTCTAAGGTGAGCAGCTTCTACTTCAAAGGGAAGCTCCTCTAAAGGATATAAGAAATCCTCAAGCTTTTACTCTAGAGATCGTCGGAGTAGCGAGTCAGGTAGGGGACGTGGTTCAGGCCGAGATAACCGGTCAGACGTCTCACGGTCGGCAGGTTGAGGCACTGCACGGGGAGGACGTAGTTTCTCTTCCCGTAGGCCTCGCAGGACCAGGAGGTGATGTTCAGGACCTCTATTGCAGTCCAGTGGGCGGAAGGCTGACAAAGTTTTTGACCAATTGGTTGTCAATTACAGACGACCAATGGGTAACAGGGGTTATATCGGGAGGGCTAAGGCTATCTTTCCGAGAGAAACCTCCGTTAACACAAAGTCCACAATGGACTCAGCTTCTGTCAAATCTTCAAAAAAGAGATTCTTTTCTATCAGAGGTGCAATCTCTTTTGGAGAAGAATGCAATAGAGGTCGTGGAAAACCAGGAATCCCTGGGTTTTTACAGTCACCTGTTCTTGGTACGGAAGCCAGATGGCTCGTTCCGTCCAGTTATAGATTTGAGCTGGATAAACAAACTGATCGTGGCTTCTGAGTTCTATATGGAGACCATTCGATCAGTAAGGGCGAGCATCCGAGTGGATGATTATGCATCAAGCATAGATCTAAAGGACGCGTACTTTCATGTCATGGTAAATCCGGCATTCATAAAGCACCTACGGTTCCCCGTCCTAGGGGTCGTTTATCAGTTCCGAGCGATGTGCTTCGGACTCAATCTAGCACCCTGGGCATTCACTCGAATAATGAACTTGGTAATGGCATATTTCCGAGCTCATTCGTCTGTGGTAACGTTGGCCTACTTGGACGACATTCTTCAGAAATATGGCAACAAGACATTTCTTCAGAACGATGTTCAGAGTCCACTTCAGTTGCTCCGATGTCTAGGTTTCATTGTAAATGAAAAGAAGTCGGATCTAGCTCGGTCCAAGTCGTTCATTCACTTGGGAATGAGCTTCGAGACTCACAACAATTTAGTTCATCTTCCGTTACCCAGAGCGAAGTTAGTCAGTTGTTATGCTCGCTTTTGTCTACACTCAGAAGTAGTAACAGAGAGGGAGTTCATGCGACTGATGGGTTTGTGCAGAGCGGCAGCGGATTTAATTCTGATGGGCCACTTACGTACACGTCCACTCCAGATATTTTTTACTCAGAATTGGAGTGTGACGATTCATTTGCTTGAATCAAACGTTGTGTTAACGGACCAAGTAAAACAAAGAATTCAGATTTGGGCAGATATTCAGTGGCTGACTCAGGGAGTTCCGCTGCATCTGCCGGATCCGACTATTACAATTATGATGGATGCGAGTCAGTCAGGTTGGGGCGCGATATTGAGCCCAACAGACTCGAAGTACCAGGGTCTTTGAGTCCCGGGGTTGATGAACAAGCATATAAACATCAAAGAAATGATGTCAATATGGCTAGTGCTATGTCATTGGATGAACATACTACAGAATTCACATGTTCAAATATTGTCGGACAATTCGACGGTAGTAGCGTATATTCGGATCCAAGGAGGCACTCATTCGATTCCATTATTTGATCTAACGTAACAAATTCTTCTGTATGTTTTAGAACATCACATTCTTCTTTCGGTCTGTCATATACCGGGTCGTCTGAACCTTCTAGCAGACTCGCTCTCTCGGAAAGGTCGCACGTTGCCGTCGGAATGGACTCTCAACAAGTGAATATTCAATCAGATTTGCTACCAATGGGATCGACCAATGATAGACTTGTTTGCGACACATCTCAACAATCAGTTGCAGACGTATGTGTCGCCACAGATCCTCGAGTGTACGCAGTAGACGCTTTCTCAATTTCTTGGGACGGAATGATAGGTTATGCATATCCTCCAACTCCGTTCATTCAACAGATCTTGCTAAAGATCAAACAATCGCACTGCAAGATATTGTTGGTAGCATCTCTGTCATCCCAGAAACCATGGATAAATCTACTCAGGTGTCTGTTATGGGACGTTCCTCAGAAGCTTCCTCCACGGGAGGACCTTCTCTTTCAGGGGAAATCTCGCACACTGCATCACAACCCGCAAGGTCTCAACCTTCACATATTTCCATTGTGCGGTCCTTCTTGCACGGGAAGTGCTTTACAGGACGAGCAGTGGACGCAATTTCTAACTGTAGGAGGACCTTCTCTTCGTTAAACTATGCGGCAAAGTGGAAGGTTTTCTTTCGCTGGTGTAAGGATCAGTTGATAGATGTTTATGATCCTTCCATTCCAGACATTGCTAATTTTCTGGTCTACTTGTTTGACGTGGTCAAACTGTAGCCAGTCACTATTAAGGGTTATAGGTCTATGCAATCGGACACTTAAGCTCATCACGATAGCTTAGAAATTGGATCGAATATCTTTTTATCTAAGTTAGTAAAAAACTTTTCGATTAATAGTCCTAGAACCCCTAGGTTAATTCCTAAATGGAATTTGGCTTGGGTTCTTTTGAAGCTTAAGGAAGCTCCATTTGAACCTTTGAACACTGTAGACTTCAAGTTTTTGTCTTATAAAACAGCTTTTCTCTTAGCTTTTGCTTCCGCAAGAAGAGTCAGTGAGCTTCATGCTTTGTGTATTGATGATTCTCATTATCGTAGTATTGGTAATACTATTACTTTAACTACTAATGTGGGATTTTTGGCTAAGAATGAGGCTCCTAATAAGTATCCTGAGCCTATTATCATTAAGGCTCTTCCATCCTTAGATGGCCATAGACCCTTGCTGTGTCCAGTTAGAACTATGCGTATTTATAAACGCAGATCAGAATTTATCAGAAAGGGATGAAAACGCTTCTTTCTGTCCTTAATTCCCAATAGAAGGGACATTTCAGTTCATTCTATTGCTAGATGGATTCAGTTAGCTATTCGTACTGCTTGTGAGAGTTTATCTTCCAATCAGCAGTCGGTGCTTAAGATCTCATGAGCGCATGAAGTTAGAGCGCTGTCTACATCTTGGGCTTATTCTAACAGTATTGCTATTACGGATCTTATGAAGGCTGCATACTGGACACAGCCTTCTACCTTCACTAACTTTTATCTTAGAAATATAGAGTCTATTTCCGGCGACCTCAGATGTTTAGGTCCGTTATCTGTTGCCCAGAATGTCGTCCATTAAACAGTTTCAAGTATAATTATGTAGGTTTTCTGTTCCAGCAGTGACTCTGTCCTGCTGCCCTCTTCGTTCTGTGGTGACCTGACCCAGAGCAAGGGGAAGGGGGGATGGTGTTCCCTTATATCACCGGCTTTATAGTGAAAAGCAAGGGAAGTCAGTATTTCCGAGTCGGTGCTGGGATGGTTTTAAAGTGTAAAGCTAATGTTTATCTCATTCATGTAATATTTTTAAAGTGTAGCTTGGTGTGAAGCATTTGTATATGTCACGTGTCATACGAGTGTTAATATACAATCCTCAGACACTTTTAAATGAGTATAAAGAGTCTCATTCTCTGGACTATCTTTTTTTATTGGCTTTCCTTTAAGGAATTAGCATAATGGGTTATACTGGATATTAATAGAGATCATTGATTCATTGATGTTATTATGCTCAATTATTGATTGGTATTCTGTCTTTCTTATTTTAATAAACAAGAAAGACATTTGTAAATCCTTTTTCTCCTTGAGGGAATATTCCTTCAGACATAATTGAGCTTATTGGATTTTCCTTTATGTCCTAGGCCCTCCAACCTCTTTCTCTATTCAGCTAAGTTTGGGCCATTGGTTACAGTATAAAAATATGAAAAAAGTTAAAGTAATTTATATATTTTTAGTCGAGTTGTGACAAAGTCAAACTCAACTTATAGTTTGATGAATGGGGGGGGGGGGGGGGGGGGGGGGGGGGGGGGGGGGGGGGCCAAAACAATTGGTTTCCAGATGATAAGTTGATAATGGTTCAACCCATGTTCATGAAACTTCATAGGTAGGTTGGTATCGGTGAAAGGAAGAACCCTATCAATTTCGGGCTTGCTTAGTCAAAGGTCAAGGTCACAGTGACCTTGAACATAGTAAATTGTAAACAATTGGTTTCCGGATGATAAATTGACTACGGTTCAATCCACATTCATGAAACTTCATGTGTAGGTTGGCCTTTGTGAGAGGAAGAATCCTATTTATTTTGGACTCACTAGGTCAAAGGTCAAGGTCACAGTGACCCTGAACATAGACATCAAAACAGTTGGTTTCCGGATGATAACTTGA
Source organism: Pictodentalium vernedei (assembly GCA_031216915.1). Taxonomy (NCBI): domain Eukaryota; kingdom Metazoa; phylum Mollusca; class Scaphopoda; order Dentaliida; family Dentaliidae; genus Pictodentalium; species Pictodentalium vernedei. Next base: position 93,384,772 of record CM062288.1, read on the forward strand.
TAATGGTTTGACCCATGTTCATGAAACTTCATAGTTAGGTTGGCATCAGTGAGAGGAAGAACCCTATTTATTTTGGACTCCCTAGATGAAAGGTCAAGATCACAGTGACCTTCAACATAGTAAATCGTAAACAATTGGTTTCCGGATGATAACTTGATAATGTTTCGACCCACGTTCATGAAACTTCATAGGTAGGTTGGCCTAGGTGAGTGGAAGACCCCTATTTATTTTGGACTAACTAGGTCAAAGGCCAAGGTCACAGTGACCGTGAACATAAAAAATCATAAACAATTGGTTTCAAGATGATAATTTGACAATGGTTCCACCTACGTTCATGAACCTTCATAGGTAGGTTGGCATTGGTGCAAGATAGAGCCCTATTTATTTTGGAATCACTAGGTCAAAGGTCAAGGTCACAGAGACCCTTCACATAGTAAATTTCGACCCACGTTCAAGAAACTTCATAGGTAGGTTGGCATCAGTGAGAGGAAGAACCCTATTTATTTTGGACTTGCTAGATGAAAGGTCAAGGGCACAGTGACCTTCAGCACAGTAAATCGTAAACAATTGGTTTCCTGATGATAACTTGATAATCGTTTGACCCACATTCATGAAACTTCATAGGTAGGTTGGCCTAGGTGAGTGGAAGACCTCTATTTATTTTGGAATCACTAGGTCAAAGGCCAAAGTCTTAGTGACCTTGAACATAATAAATCATAAACAATTGGTTTCCAGATGATAATTTGACCATGGTTCCACCTATGTTCATGAAACTTCATAGGTTGATTGGCATTGGTGCAAGAAAGAGCTCTATTTATTTCGGTAACAGTAGGTCAAAGGTCAAGGTCACAGTGACCCTTCACATAGTAAATTGTAAACAATTGGTTTCTGGACGATAAGTTGGAAATGATTAAACCCACTTTTGTGCTGTCACAACTCGACATTGGATCGGTGATCCTATCGGCATTTTTTATACTTACCAATGGCCCAGATGGGGATGGCCCTCCCATGAGTTGGGAACTCATACCTCCCTGCTGATTATAACATTTAGCAGGCACTGGTTGGAAGAATGAGGCTTTGCGCCAATTTCGGTACTTCCTTGACACTGCGCATGCGCAGTGAGCAAAAGTATAGGGGACCATATAGGGCATCAGTTTTTTGATTTTGGATGCAAATTTTAGGGATTAGGGGGGCAAAATTTGTGTTTGGCCCTGAATATTTTAGAGTTAGCACCAGCTAAGTCTGGGCCATTGGTAAGTATCAAAAATTTATAAATTACTTAAATTTTTTTCATATTTCATGCTGCAGATTTTTCGATGTTGCAACTATGAATTTAATCAATTCAATCTTGTTTGACAAAGTTCATTGAGCTCTATCAAATAAGATGTTGATTTGTTAATTTCCTATTGCTTTATTAGAAAAATTTGCTGCTTGAACTTTCTTTATTTTGACATCAGTGTGCAGTGAGTTCCTGACTGAATTCCTAGTTGCATTATGGGAAAAAAACATGTGTTTTGTTTGGTCATTGAACACTTCATTTTTTACTGTTTTCCAGAGTTTTAGCAACTTTTGTTTTGAGGACATTTTGGTTTAGGGACATTTGACCAGCACCTAAGATTACTCTCATTATAAGAATAGTGGATTTTAATTCATGGTTTCATTTGTTCTTCTATACCTGTTTTTATGCCCCTGAAAAAAATTTTTGGGGGCATATAGTGTTTGTCATTTCTGTCCGTCCATTCAACCATCTGTCCATCCATCTGTCAGTCCCTCCATCTGTATGTCCATCAGGAAGATTTTTGTGTCTGCTCCATATCTCTGCGATGTTTCGTTGGATTTTGTTGAAACTTGCCATACATGTTGCTTATAGGGGAGACGATGTGTCACACATAAAAAAAATTTTGTTCAATGGAGGTCAAGGTCACAGATCAAGGTCCTAGTTCGGGGGCATCCGTGACCATGCGGTCACTATTAGTCTTGTTTATCATCACTTTTCAAGTGAAAATTTTCAGTACCTAACTATGTAAATTTATATTTATTGATAACATTTTCCTCAAAAAACATCCTTCAATGCAGAACTTGTTAGAATCAGCAGTAACCTGTGTTTTGTTTACAAGTGTAGAAGAACTGCAAAATCAATTTGTGGATAAGATGTGTTATAACATTGAATTGTTGCCTTGCAGGGATTTCCCAATCTCTTGTTCGTGCTTTCAGACTCATTGTATTGTTTTTACATGTTGTGAATACTTGTCCTCTTAACAGTCAGGACTGTAAATGAAAACTTGGGGAATGGATTTAAATAAAAAGATAAATCAGTATGTATTATCAATCCTCTATTTAGAATTTTGAAAGGCAAACTTTGAACTATGATAACCCATGAAAATGTTCATGAAAAGAGCTCAGGCAAGGTGTAAAATACATGTGCTAAACAAGTCGCATGTGTTGGTCTTCTGAAATCGAGGGTCTGGTCATTATCCTGTTAATGTGTTGTCAATCAGATACTGCATCATAAAATGTAGTTTGTTGAATGTGCTGTTTGGTAAAGTTTTATACCAAAAATAAACATAGTGCAACTTGTAGCAGGTCTGCAATTTTTTTCGAAAGGTTAACCCAAAATACACATATCGTAATTAGCTATTGGTAGCAAGTTTTTACATTGCTTTTTTGGCATCATATATCGCATAATACAATGCAATACTGGTAAGAATATTCCCTGTAGCAGTTTTCAAATTATATGAATGCCCTCAAATAAATTGACTTGTGTGTTATAATGACCAACATAGTTATCATGTCAAACCCAGACATATTTTTTTACAACAACCAATGGCCCAGACTAGCTGGTGCTAACTCAAAAATTAATCCAGGGCCAAACACAAATTTTGCCCCACAATCCCCAAAATTTGCATGCAAAACCAAAAAATTAATGTCCTATCTGGTCCTCTATACTTTTCAGATCTGCACATGCGCAGTATCCAGGAAGACACCGAAATTGGCGCAAACCATCATTCTTTTTTTGGCCCTAAAGTCAGCAACAATGAACTGACATCTGTGCTTTTAAATCTCATTTTTGAGGATGCCAGACACAAATCAATGGTAAAATTGGTGGATCCAAGGATATAATTGGATGATGGAAGTGAACAACGGTGGTTAGGAATGTTCAGGGCTGTAACTTTATAATTTTTATCAAAATTATTTCATGTTTTCCAATTTTGGGACATGTGCCTGTCGTCGTCATTCTTGCTAATGATTTATCCACTGTTTGTTAAGTGTTCCTTCCCTATCCTTCCTTGAAGCCACCCTGTTGAACTCCCAAGCTTTTTGGCTTATATTTTTATACTGTACCAATGACCCAGACTTAGCTGGTGCAAACTCATTAAATTCAGGGCCAAACACAAATTTTGCCCCCCCCCCCCCCCCCCCCCCAATCCCCAAAATTTGCATCAAAAACCAAAAATTAGATGTCCTGGTAGGGTCGTCCATACTTTTACTGTACTATGCATGCACAGTGTCAAGGAGGTCTCGAAATTCCCACCAAAATGTCATTCTTTGTTTGGCTCTGTAAACAGTGTCACATCACTGATATTTGTGCTGTAAATCTCAGTTTTAATGATGCTAGACACATAATTATGAGAGAAATGTGGATAGGAAGTGCATTTAGGATGAGGAGAAGAGAAAAACAGTGGTTTCCAGTGTTCAGGGCTGTAACTTAAAAAATCTTTATGAAAATTTATTCATGTTGCCTATTTTCGAGGCATAGCCCTGCTGTTGTCATTCTTGACATGAATGTTCCATTGTTTGTTCAGTGTTTCCTCTCTCCCTTTCCTTCATTCCCCCCTTGCCATTCTCCCATGCTTTTGGCTTATTTTTGTAATTTTTATTACTAAAAATTTCTTGGGAGTTTTGGCTTGGAAACAGAATTTTTTTCTGTTCTTTCCCCATGTTTACGTCCTCACCCTAGGGGTGTTTAGGCGTTTTAGGTCTGCATCTACCATCTGATGCTCTGCAGTCTCTTCTGGGGAAGGCTCTGTTTAGCATCAGATAGTGTTTAAATTGGACACTGATTACTGGGCCATGTTTACCAGTGCCTGGAGTCAGTTTTCTGGTTTGTGTACACTTTTTGTATATGTTGAGAACGGTTACTTCTGATAAGTGATTCCTTGTCTTCTGCCTTGATTATTCATAATAAGATACATTAATATTGTCCGTAAGTGTTGCATTAATTTTTTCAGAATGATTTAAAATTTTTATCCACACTTAGGCTTTTTTTGGATCCATTTGAGCACTGGGTTCCCTTTGGGAACTTGGGCTCTTCTGAAAAAATTTTTTCTTTTTGAATTGTTTTTTCATATTATTATAATGGATTTTTATACTATGTATCTTTGTTTGCAAGGTTTATTGTGGGTACTATGATTGATTATTTTTACAATGAAAGATTATTATTCAAATTGTAATGGAAGGAAGTCTTCCTCTGATTCTCATGATTTCTGCATTAATTGTAGTCAGTGTACCCGCACTAAGCCTTGTTCTATATGTAGCAATTCTGATGACAAACGTTGGACATGTGAGTCAAGGTATATTGTTAGCGGGGAGCAGGACATGCCGGTCCTCTCTCCGCAAGGTCACTCAAGTTTTTCGCTCTCTTTTTCAGAGGAACAAGAATTGGGTGATGTTTCTGTGATGTCGTCTTCCAGTGTGCGTCCGTCGTCACAATCCATAGAAGAGCTAAAAGTGCTCATGGATATACGGCAATTGCCTAAGAGGCCCCTAGTAGGGTCGACGACATTGGCATCTACGTCCACTAGCTCGCCCGGTGTCACGTCCATTTACCGAATGGTACAGCACCCGGGTTCGTCTGTTGCGGTCCAGGAAAGAATTAAGGGTATTGCGAGCACTATCAACATTCCAGTGACGACGGATCTTGGTTTAGGATGGAAGAAACCTTTGGGTTCGGTCCCTAACTCGTCCAGCTCCGTACGGACTGCGAGCGAGAGAGGTTTCTCTCTCGTACAACAACATTGCGGTCCGGATGTTGTTGTACAAAACGTTCCTCAGTCGGAGCTTACGTCCACCCCTCGGGACGCTCCGGTGTATAAACAGTCCGGAGAGGCTGTATCAAGGGCTTCTTCCTCCTCACATCAGCGCACTCGACCGCACCTTGGCTACGTGACCGCCGATATCCAGCCAGTATCGACTTCCAGAGATTCCTTGACAGCCAGGTCACGCCATCCGATAGCCAAGGATTCGAGGCCACCTTCATCTGGACATTTGCATAAGAGAAGTATGTAAGAGACAACGTCCACGGAGCTTCCTGCAGCTAAATCACGCTAGACCGCAGCTCCGCAGGCCTTGTTAATGGACGTGCTATCGCAGATAGCACAAATCATAGCAGCATCCCAGCATCCGGCAGAAGCCCTATCAGAGCAGGAAGAATCTGATGATGCTGGGTCAGTACGTTCCACAGCTGGATCGGGAGCGGACGACCGAGATATCCAGGAGGTCCGTCCGGATGGCGAAAGGGATATGGATGAATTGGAGTTCTCCCTTTCAGAACAACACAAAATCGCCGTCGAGTTAATCCGGCATTTTCTTCCTGATGTTGTTCCAGCGGACCAGGATGCTGCTCAGCCTGATAGGAGGCTTATAGCGCCACTGGACACCAAATTTTTTAATCGGTTTAGGGACACCGTCCCAGAGTTTCCGTCTCAGTCCAGGAATGTCTCACAGACATTTGAACTTTTGAATGACGATATCAATAAACTTGCTGGTAAATCAGGCAAGTCAGCCTTCCTATCGGCTAATGCTCTTAATCTGCCTTTCATTAATGCTAGGAATAGATTTGAAATGGCAGGACAGGGCATTCAGAGAGTTCCTCTGCGTCTAGACGACCAGGCTGAAGACCTTGAATTATCCATGCCGTCGTCTATGTCTATTCATAGCTCTATCTTGGAAACTACAATATCTTCGAATAGAGCAAATTTAGATGCACTCTCGTCCGCAGATCACCTTACCAGAGCATCTTGTTATGCCTTCAAGGGCAAGAATTTCAGGACGTACAAACGTCTCTGAGAGTTCTGTCAAGGGCTATTGCCTATTCTACATATAACTCCACCCTTTCAGTGGCTAATCTGGAGTTGGTTAGACGTGACGGAACCCTAGCTACATCCACTAGAGTGGATAGTAAGGTGAAAAACTCTCTTAGAGTTGCTCCGGTCTCCGGAGAGTTTCTCTTTGACGGCAAGCTTTCTGCTATTTACGATAAGTTAACTAAGAAAGCTTCAGACTCTCTGCTTTTTAAGTCCGCTTCTAATAAGTCGGAACCAGCAGAAAAAAGTGGGCCTGGATCTTCTGGGACGAGCACGTCCAGGTTCCTTTAGAGGTTTGTATGCGCCCTCTGGGCCTTATTCTCGAGACCGTCAAGGCAGCGACTCTAGCAGGGGCCATAATGCTGGCCATAATAGTAGGTCAGATGCCCCAAGGTCAACGGCGCGAGGTGTGGGTCGGGGCGGACGTGGTTTCTCCTTCTTCTAGCCTCGCAGGTCCAGGAAGTGATGGTGTAGACCTCTGTCGCGTTCCTGTGGGCGGAAGGTTGTCGAGTTATTTACAAAATTGGGAATTGATTACGGAGGACCCTTGGGTTAGAAAGTATCTTTGGTTCACTGTCCTAAGGGTTGTATATCAGTTCCGTTCGATGTGCTTCGGTCTGAATCTAGCGCCCTGGGCTTTCACTTGGATAATGAACTCGGTCATGTCTTACTTCCGAGCTCATTCGTCTGCGGTAACGTCGGCCTACCTGGGCGATATTCTTCAGAGGTGCGACAACGAGTTAATGCTTCAGAACGATGTGCAGAATCTTCTACTATTGCTCCGACGTCTCAGTTTTATAGTAAACGAACAGAAGTCGGATCTGGTGCCTTCTAAGTCATTCACCCACCTGGGGATGAGCTTCGAGATGCACAACAATCTCGTTCGTCTGCCGTTAACCAGAGCGAAATTAGTCAGTTGTTATGCTCGCTATTGTCTGAACTCAGAGAAGGTTACAGTGAGAGAATTCATGAGACTGATAGGTCTGTGCGGAGCTGCCGCGGATCTCATTCCAATGGGGCGGCTATGCACTCATCCTCTCCAAATCTTTCTGACTCAGAATTGGAAAGTGAAGACTCATCCGCTCGATGCGGATATCCTCTTGTCAGACCAAGTGAAACAAGAGATTCAGACTTGGGCAGACATTCAGTGGTTAACTCAGGGAGTTCCACTGCAATTGCCGGATCCGAGTTTTACAATCATGACGGATGCCAGTCAAACAGGTTGGAGCGCGACACTATGCCCATCGGATTCGAGGTGCCAGGGTCTTTGGGATCCTCAATTCTTAGGCAAGCACATAAATATAAAAGAAATGATGTCAAATTTGGCTTGCGTGGCGTCATTGGATGGACGTTTTTCAGAACACACACGTTCAAATTTTGTCCGACAATACGATGGTAGTAGCGTATATTCGGAATCAGGGAGGCACTCATTCCATTCTGTTGTTCAAGCTAATGGAAAGAATCCTTCTGTTTGTACTGGAACATCAGGTTCTACTATCGATCCGTCATATTCCGGGTCGTCTGAATGTGTTAGCAGACTCCCTTTCACGGAAGGGTCGCCTGTTGACGTCGGAATGGACTCTCAACAAACAGGTTTTCAATCAGATTTGCTACCAGTGGGAGCGACCAATGATAGATTTGTTTGTGACATACCTCAACAATCAGTTGCAGACTTACGTGTCCCCATGTCCGGATCCTCGAGCGTTTGCAGTAGACGCTCTATCGATCCTGTGGGATGGGATAATAGGATATGTGTATCCACCAGCACCGCTGATTCAGCAGATATTGCTCAAGATAAAGCAATCCCACTGCAAGATTTTGTTGGTAGCATCTCTGTCACCACAGAGACCGTGGATAAATCTACTCAGGTGTCTGTTGTGGGACATACCGCGGAAGCTTCCTCCACAGGAGGATCTTCTGTCGCATGGGAAATTGCGCCTCGCTTCACCATAATCCGCAAGGTCTCAACCTTCACGTATTTCCATTGTGCAGTCCTTCTTGCACAGTAAGCGTTTTACAGGACGAGCAGTGGATGCAATTTCTAACTGCAGGAGGACCTCCTCTTCGCTAAATTATGCTGCAAAGTAGAAGGTCTTTCGCCAGTGGTGTAGGGATCACTCGGTGGATTTATATGATCCCTCCATTCCTGACATTGCTAATTTTCTGGTCTATTTGTTTGACGAGATCAAACTGCAGCCTGTTACTATCAAGGGTTATAGGTCTATGTTATCTGATACCTACGCTCACCATGATACATTAATGATTGGTTCTAATGTCTCTTTATCTAAATTAGTTAGAAATTTTTCGATAAATAGACCTAGAACTCATAGATTAATTCCGAAATGGAATTTAGCATGGGTTCTTCTTAAGCTAAATGAAGCACCTTTTGAGCCTCTTGATACAGTGGATTTCAAATTCTTAACATATAAGACAGCTTTTCTCTTAGCCTTCTCTTCTGCTAGAAGAGCTAGTGAGCTTCATGCTTTATCGGTAGATGATTCTCACTATCGTAGTGTTGGTAATACTATTACTTTTACTACTAATGTTGGATTTTTGGCTAAGAATCAGGCTCCTATGAGTATCCTGAACCTATTGTTGTTAGGGCCCTTCCGTCTTCAGTCGGGCGTAGGCCTTTACTGTGTCCTGTTAAGAGCAATACGTATTTACAAACGTAGGTCTGAGTTTATTAGAAAGGGACGCAACTTAGCGTTTCTTTTTGTCTTTGATGCCTATTAGAAAGGACATTATGGTTCATTCTATTGCTAGTTGGATTCAATTAACTGTACATACTGCTTATGAAAAGTTATTTTCTTCTCAGCATTCTGCTCTCAAGATTTCGGCTCATGAAGTAAGAGCTGTATCAACATCTTGGGCTTATGCTAATAGTGTTGCTATTACAGATTTAATGAAGGCTGCATATTGGTCTCAGCCTTCCACTTTCACTAATTTTTATCTTAGAAATATTGAGTCCATTTCTGGAGATCTGCATTGTTTAGGTCCATTATCTGTTGCTCAGAATGTCGTCCACTAAACAGTTGCAACTATAGTTACGTAGGCTTTCTGTTCTGGCAGTGACTCTGTCCTGCTGCCCTCTTCGCTCTGGGGTATTTGACCCAGGGCAAGGGAAGGGGGGGGGGTCCCTTAGGTCACCTGCTTTATAGTGAAAAGCAAGGGAATACCTCCCCCAGAGTCAGTAATTCCGAGTCGGTACCGGGATGGTTTTAAAGTGTAAAGCTAATGTTTACTCATGTCATGTAATATTTTTAAAGTGTAGCTCGGTGTGAAGCATTTGTATATGTCACGTGTCAAACGGGCGTTAATATATAATCCTCGGACACTTTTAATGAGTATAAAGAGTCTCATTTCTCTGGACTGTCTTTATTTATTGGCTTACCTTTAAAAATAATTAGTATAAAGGGTTATACTGGATATTAATAGAGATCATTGATGTATTTGTGCTCAATTACGGAATGGTTTTGTGTCTTTCTTTTTTGATAAAAATAAGAAAGATACATATAAATCCTATCTCTCCTTTTCTCCTTGAGGGGATAATTCTGTTATATGTAATTGAGCCTATTGGATTTTCCTTTATGTCCTGGTCCCTCCAGCCTGTTTACTATTCAGCTAAGTCTGGGTCATTGGTACAGTATAAAAATGTTAAAAAATTTATAGTAATTTATATATTTTTTATACTTACCAATGACCCAGACAGGGATGGCCCTCCCAGGAGTTGGGAACTCTTGCCTCCCCGCTTCGTACATAACACTTACCAGGCACTGGTCGTAAGAATGACATTTTGGTGGCAATTTCGAGACCTCCTTGACACTGCGCATGCGCAGTACAGTAAACATATGGAGGACCTACCAGGACATCTAATTTTGGGTTTTTGATGCAAATTTTGGGGATTGGGGGGGGCAAAATTTGTGTTTGGCCCTGAATTTAAGGAGTTTGCACCAACTAAGTCTGGGTCATTGGTAAGTATAAAAAATATATAAATTACTATAAATTTTTTAACTTTCATTGAAAATTTTTATTAAATTTCTTGGAAGTTTTAACGTGTATTAGAGAATGTTTATTCTGTATATCCCCATGGTTACGTCCTCACCCTTGGGGTGTTGGGTCATGCAGCTTCTAACCGATATATCGTTTTTTCTTCATCTGAAGATCTTGCTTTACATCTGGTGGCTTTAAAATCTGTTACTGATTTTGGGCCTTTTTTATTCAGTGCCTAAGGTCTTGTTTCCAGTTTTTTCATTGACGTTGTTTACATTGGCAACATCCTTTAAATATACTACTCAAAGTTTGCTAAGCACCAAGTATATGAAACTACCTATTTTACGTTTTAGTTGAAATATTGTAATGAAAAGTGTATATATTTTTTATTTAATTAAATCTTTAATGATTAAAGAACAGAAATTAAGATTTTGTTTGTGTTTGACATTATTTTTTAGCTTTTGAATACGATAACCATGGAAAATGGATATTATTGGTAAAAGAGGAAAAATTTTCAATTTGCAAAAAGTTGACGGAGCAAACTGGTATGGGTTCAATATCGAGTATGAGACCCATTACTGTTAATTACAGCTTGACAACACCTTCTCATGCTCTCAATCAGGTTCCTGGTGATCCTTTGTGGGATGTTTTTCCATTCTTGGACCAGCATGGCACCAAGCTCCTGGACACTTTTTGGCTGGACTGGACGGGCTGAAATTGCAAGCTGCAACTCATTCCAGATATGTTCGATTGGATTGAGGTCGGGGGATCTTGCTGGCCAGTCCATACGCTCAGTCCCCTCCCTCTGTCGGTACTCCCTGACAGCATGGGCAACATGAGGACGGGCATTATCGTCCATCAGAATAAATCTATCACCCACTGCACCTGCATACAATCTGACGTGGACATCCAGGATCTCATCAATATATTGCTGTGCAGTCAATGTACCACGTTCAAGAACACAGAGCTCTGTACATCCATCCCTGCTGATTCCGCCCCAGACCATGATTGACCCTCCACCATAGCTGTCATGCTCAGCATGTTGGCTGCATGGAATCGCTCTCCTGATCCTCTTCATACCATAGAACACCTCTCTGTGTGGTCTAGGCAGTACCTTGACTCATCTGTAAAAAGGACAGGTCGCCAATCTTCTCTGGTCCATCCAACGTCCATGGCCCATTCATATCGTGTCTGGCAGTGGTTCTGGGACAGCAGAATGCAAATACATGGTCTCCTCGATCAGAGACCACATTCGTACTACTTTTCCCAGATAGTCTGCGTCGAAGCATTTACCCTGGATGCATTCTGAAGGTAACTGTGAAGCTGGGTTTCTGTGGCAAAGCTGTTCCTAAGGGCCTGAATGTCAAAAACCGGTCTTCAGCTGCATTTTTTGCCAAGGGTCTGCCACCACCATGCCATCTTACTGGTCTGCCATACTGCTGAAATCTTTCCCAGGCTCTGGTGATCACCATATGGTGCACACCAAGGGCTTCACCAACTTGACAATGGGTAGACCCTTGCTCCACCATCCCCATAGCCCACCACATTTCTGCTTCAGACAAATGTCTTCTTACATTTGCATTTGCCATATTCAATCATTAAATCACAAGGGTTTATGTTGAAATGAAGATTGAGTACCCTACACATGTACATGTAGACAGTCCACGAAAACATCATGAAAATCAAGGGGTAAATGCTTTCCATGATTGTCATGAAAAGTCTCACTGTCAAGAGAGCTACTGAAAACACTGGGGACCATCTCAATACATTCCTCAATCATATCCACCAAAAATATTGCAAATATGTCACAAGCAAATTTCACAGTGATTTGTCAAATATTTGGTGCTTAGCAAACTTTGAGTAGTATATATGTAGTTTCTACTTATTATTACTGTAGGATTGTTGTAATATACATGTTTTAATATTCCGGTAGTGTAGCAATAATTTTTTGATTTTGTCCACACTTAGGCTCTATCGGGATACCCTTGGGTTCTTCATGTTCCCTTTGGGAACTTGGACTTTTGTCAAAATTTTTTCGAAAGATTTTTTTAAATTGATTTTTCGATTTGTATTTTGATTGTTGATTATTATGTATCTTTATCGTATATTAATTATGGAGTTGGTGGGAGTTCAATCGACTTTGTTTGATTAATTACGAAAGCTTATTGCGCAAAATGCAAGGCTAGGAAGTCTTCCTCAGATTTACATGTTTGTTGCCTTGCTTGTAGTCGATGTACTTAAGCGAATTCTTGTCCTACATGTGTAGATTGGGATGACAAACGTTGGACACGGGTGTCATGATATGTTGTTAGCTGTGAGAGGCTAATGCTGGTTCTCTCGCCGCAGAGTCATTCAAGTTTCTCAGTTTCTTTTTCAGAGGAACAAGAACATGGTGATGGTTATGTGACACCTACCAAAAGTGTACTACCGTTGCCGCGCTCTGATGAGCAAACAGAGCTAGCAAGCTAAGGTGCTCCTGAATATTAGGCAGGGGATAAAGCCACTGGCCGGTGGTTTTAATCCTTTGCCAGCAGCTAGCTCGACCGATGAAGCGGTTACTCCATCCGTGGGAGCCATAACGCCGGGTATGTCCATTGAGGTCGAAGGAAGTGTAGTGGGTAGAGCAAGCACCTTAAAATCTAAACATGCTCATCCAGCGACAACAGAACTAGGGAAGAAGCCAGCAAGCAGCAAGTGTTTTGGGAAGCAGAGTCTGAAAGTGCCGCGAGTGGGAGAGGTCCCTCTCCATCCCAGCAACATCTGGGGCCAGGTGTGGTGAAGAAAGTGCATGGGCGGAGCTTACGTCCACATCTGCCGTTCAGGACGCTATGTATAGATTGTCACGGCTTCTTCCACTTCGAATATAAAGCACACACCACCACATCCTAGCTACCCGACTTCAGATATCCAGCCTGCTACGTGAAGAGACCACTCTTCTCCCGTGAAGTCGGACCATCTGGTAGCTAGGGAGACGAGGCCTCGATCATCGAGACATTCGGAGAAGAGATCCATCTCTGACACACCATCCCAGGAGCAGCAAGCTGCTAAAAAAACAGAAGACCGCTGCTCCTCAGGCCTTGATGATGGACTTGCTGTCAGAGATTGCGCAGCTGATCGCAGCATCCCAGCAAGTGCAGGTGCAGCCTCCCTCAGACTCAGAACCTGAGCTGTCGGACGGTGCTTGGTCAGTCCAGTCGTCTGTTCATGCAGATGCAATGGACCGAGATTCGCAGTTGATTCTCTCGGATGGTGAAAGGGATAAGGAAGAGGATTACCCTTCCCTTTCGGAACAGCACATGGTTGCGATGGATTTCATCCATCAATACTACCCTGAATTTGTTCCGACGAATCGGAATGCTGCAACAACAAGAGAGAAACCACTGGCATCATTGGACGCAGACAAAGGAAGAAGTTCTTTCTTTTCCGGTTCAGTCTGTGCAGGTGTCGCAGGCCTTTGGCCATGTAGACAACACCGTATTCAACCTCTTGAGTGTGAGGAAAAAAGGCGGTTTCTTAACTACATCTTCCATAAACATACCGTTTCTTGGACCACGTCCATTTAAAACGGTTGGAGAAGATGTTCAGAGAGCTCCTCTGAGCAGGCCGGGGATCAAGATGTATCCTTACCTGCATCATTCACTATTCGCTCAGATTCAATTGAAACGGCAATTTCATCAAGTAGAGCAAATTTGGACTCAATGCCCATTGCAGATCACCTTACCAGAGCTATGGCGCAACGTCTTAATGGAAAGGAATTTGAGGACGTTCGCACCTCTCTTAGAGTTCTTTCCAGGGCAATTATGTATACCACGTATAACTCCTCCCTAACAGTGGCTAATCTGGAGTTAATCAGATGTGATGCTGCCCTTGCGTCGTTATCACTTATAAATGACAAGGTGAAAAGCTCTCTCCAGGTCGCTCTGGTCTTTAGACATACTATTTTTGACGACAAGCTTTTGGTAGGCTATGAATAGGCTACTAAGTAACAACCTGCTTCAGCAGACAAGAGTAAAGGAGGATGTTCCAGATCTAAACGTCAAAAGGACCTCCCCACGATGGTACAAGAAACCCTCTTACAATTACTCTGGAGGTCATCAATATAGCAACTCGGGAAAGGGGCGTAGGTCTGATCAGGACTGTCGGTCCGATGTCCCAAGGCTGATGGGATGAGGTTCTTTACAGGGAGGATGTAGTTTCTCCTCCCGTAAGCCTCGCAGGTCATACAGGTGATGTTCAAGACCTCTGTTGCTTGTCAGTTGGCGGAAGGTTATCAAGATTTGCAACAAACTGGATAACAATTACGGAAGACCAATGGGTAAGAAGTGTGGTCTCGGACGGTCTACGGCTATCTTTCCGAGCGAAACCACCACTAACAAGGTTCCGCGGTGGACAAATCTTCCGTCAAATCCTTGCAAAAGAGAGTCTCTCCTATCGGAGGTACAGGCTCTCTTATCAAAGGAAGCAATAGAGGTCGTCGAGAATTAAAATTCTCTAGGATTCTACAGTCACCTGTTCCTTGTACTCGTTCCAATCGGTAATAGACTTGAGCTGGTTAAACAAGCTTATCGTAGCTCCAAAGTTCTGTATGGAGACCATTTGGTCCGTAAGGACGTGCATTCGAGTGAACGACTATGCAGCATGCATAGATCTGAAGGATGCATACTTTCATGTCCTGGTACATCCGGCATTCAGAAAGTACCTGCGGTTCGCCGTTCAAGGGATAGTGTATCAGTTCTGAGCGATGTGCTTCGGTCTGAACCAGGCTTTCACTCAAATAATGAACTCAGTAATGTCTTACTTCCGAGCTCATTCGTCTGCGGTAACGTCAGCTTACTTGGACGACATACTTCAGAGATACGGCAACAAAACTATTCTTCAGAACGATGTTCAGTGTCTGCTTCTCTTGCTCCGACGTCTCGGCTTCATCGTAAACAAGAAGTCGGATCTAGCTCCATCCAAGTCGTTCATTCACTTGGGAATGAGCTTTGAGACTCGCAACAATTTGGTTCATCTGCCGGTACCCAGAGCAAAATTAGTCAGTTGTTATGCTCGCTTTTGTCTACACTCAGACGAATTAACAGTGAGGGAATTTATGCAACTGATGGGGTTGTGCGGAGTGGCTGCGGATCTTATTCCAATGGGCCGTCTATGCACATGTCCCCTCCAGATATTCTTTACTCAGTACTGGAGTGTGCAGACGCATTCGCTCGAGACAGTACTCTTTTAACGGACCTGGTAAAACAAAAGGTCCATATTTGGGCAGATATTCAGTGGTTAACTCAGGGAGTTCCACCGCAGCTGCCGGATCCAGCTTTCACGATTATGATGGATGCGAGTCAAACAGGTTGGAGTGCGACCCTGAGCCCGACAGACTCAAAGTGTCAGGGTCTTTGGGACCCTCGGTTCCTAGAGAAACACATAAACAGCAAAGAAATGATGTCTATATGGTTAGCGCTACAACATTGGATTCACATTATAGCGGACACTCATGTTCAGATATTGTCGGACAATTCGACAGTTGTAGCGTAATCAGGAACCAGGGAGGCACTCATTCGATTTTGTTATGCGAACTAACAGAGAAAATTCTTCTGTATGTCGTGAATCATCATGTTCAACTATCGGTCCGTCATATACCGGGTCATCTGAACGTACTAGCAGACTCGCTCTCTCAGAAAGGTCGCCTGTTGCCATCGGAGTGGACGCTCAACAAGCGGGTATTCAGACAGATTTGCTACCAGTGGGATCGACCTATGATAGATTTGTTTGCGACACACCTCAACAATCGGTTACAGACGTATGTGTTGCCATGTCCAGACCATCGAGCGTACGCAGTAGAAGCTCTGTCAATCTCATGGGATGGAATGATAGAATATGCGTATCTTCCAACTCCAATTCTGCAGTTTCTGTTAAAAATCAAACAATCTCGTTGCAAGATTCTGTTAGTAGTATCTCTGTCGTGACAGAAACCGTGGATCAGTCTTCTCAGGTGTCTGTTATGGGATGTTCCCCGGAAGCTTCCTCCGCGAGAGGACCTTCTTTATCAGGGGAAGTCACACACACTGCATCACAACCCAGAAGGTCTCAACCTTCACGTATTTCCGTTGTGCGGTCCTTCTTGCACAGCAAGCAATTTACAGGATGAGCAGTGGACGCAATTTCTAACTGCAGGAGGTCCTCCACTTTGCTGAATTACGCAGCAAAGTGGAAGCTTTTCTTCTGTTGGTGTAAGGATCAGTCGATAGACGTCTATGATCCACCCATACCGGATATTGCCAACTTTCTGGTCTACCCGTTTGACATTCTCAGACTGCAGCGCGTCACTATTATGGGCTGTAGGTCTATTCAGATTCAGATTCTTTAAGTGGAATTTAGCTTGGGTTCTGTTGAAGCCTAAAGAAGCTCCGTTTGAGCCGTTGGACATTGTAGAGTTCAAATTCTTGACCTGTAAAACAGCATTTCTCTTAGCCTTTGCATCCGCTAGAAGAGTTAGTGAACTTTATGCTTTATCTGTTGCTGAATCTCACTACCGTAGTGTTGGTAATACCATTACTTGAACTACAGAAATGGGATTTTTGGCTAAGAACCAGGGTCCAGATAAATGCCCTGAGCCTATTACCATAAAGGCTCTGCCATCTACAGACAACTGTAGACCTCCGCTGTGTCCAGTCAGGGATATGCGCATATATAAACGCCGATTAGAGTTTATAAGAAAAGTAAGAAAATGTTTCTTTCTTTCATTGATTCCTAACAGAAGAGATATTTCTGTTCATTCAATTGCTAGATGGATTCAGTTGGCAATACGTATTGCCTATGAAAGTCTATCTTCGGATCAGCATTCTGTTAATAAGATATTAGCCCATGAAGTTAGAGCGCTGTCCACTTCTTGGGCTTATTCTAACAGTATAGCCATTACTGATCTCATGAAAGCTGCGTACTGGACACAGCCTTCTACATTTACCAAGTTTTACCTTAGAAATTAAAAGTCCATCTCCGGTGACCTTAGATGTTTAGGTCCTCTGTCTGTTGCTCAGAAAGTCATCCACTAAAATGATTACATCTATAGTTATATAGGCAACCCGTTCCAGCAGTGACGCTGTTTCGCTGCCCTCTTTGTTCTGTGGTCATGTACCTCAGAACGAGGGGAAGGGGGGATGTTTTTTTCTCCTTATGATCATCTGGCTTTATAGTGAAAAGCAAGGGAAGACCTCCTCCAATGTCAGTAGTCCCGAGTCGATGCTTGGATGGCTTTAATGTGTAGCTCGGTGTGAAGCAAATAATATGTCTCATTTATTTATTGTTTTTAAAGTGTAGCTCACTGTGAAGCATTTGTATATGTCACGTGTCAAACAGGCGTTAATATACAATCCTCTGACACTTTTAAATGAGTATAAAGAGTCTCATTCTCTGGACTGTCTTTATATATTTGCTTCCCTTCACCAAATTAGCATAATGGGTTATACTGGCATTAAGTGGAGAATTATATATTATGTAATGCTCAAATACATTTTTGGTGTTATGTCTTTCTCGTTTATTGCAAATGAGAAAGACATATATAATTCCTTTCTCTCCTATTCTTCTGTAGGAGATATCCTTTTAGAAGTGATTGAGTAATTGGATTTTTCTCTATGTCCTAGTCCCTGCAGCCTTTTTACGATTCAGCTAGTCTGGGTCATTGGTTGTTGTATAAAAATATAATAAATTCAAAGTAATTTGTATATTTTTTATACTTACCAATGGCCCAGATGGGGATGGCCCTCCCATGAGTGGGCACTCATACCTCCCCGCTGTTTACAACATTTAGCAGGCAATTTCTAGAAAGAATGATGGTTGGCACCAGTTTTGGTGTTTTCCTGGATACTGCGCATGCGCAGTTCGCAAAAGTATAGAGGACCAGATAGGACATGAAATTTTTGGTTTTGCATGCAAATTTGGGGGATTGGGGGGAGGGCAAAATTTGTGTTTGGCCCTGGATACTTTTGAGTTAGCACCAGCTAGTCTGGGCCATTGGTAAGTATAAAAAATATACAAATTACTTTGAATTTATAATTTTTGATAACAGTAATTAACCCTTTACCCAACATAGAAAGCAGATGACCCTTGCATAAAAAATTCTTGAATAACTAATTTTTTTAATTTTTTTTTTGCAATAAATAGGTTATTACCCCTCATTGGAACAAGCTCGTCAAGCTCGTTCCAATGAGGGGTCATAACCTATGTTTTTGAGACAAAAAGTGAAAAAAATAATGAAAATTAACTGGCGATTTTTGTGAATAGCGCTGGCCGGTTTTGGTTGTTACGTTGGGTAAAGGGTTAAAAGATAAATAAATCACCAACTCAATAAAATAAATTAGACTAAATCATTTTGGATGACATTTTTATATAGGCCTACCATGCGTTAAACCTGAAAAATAAAACAAAGAAACACAAAACTGAAACTCTACTATAAACTTTGGCAGTTGTAGTACAAGTAGAATTATAAATGGGGATTATGTCATGCATAGCGCAAGAATGCAATACATTGATGTCAGGATCTTCATTCATAAAAAAATCACTTCATAGATGCATAATAATTGTTAAAATGTATGCGAACAAGTCAATAAAGTAGGAAAAATTGTAATACAGTGAAACCCTGTTAATTGAAAAGCCACTTTGCCCCATTGAAAATTATTCAATTAACAGGGATTGTGTCACTTTCCTGTATTCTACAGATAAACTTAGCATTTAATCTATGATATCTGGTTTGACAGAGCTCCATGAGCTCTGTCAAACAAGATATAATAGATTAAATGCTTCTGTTGGAGGCCAAATAGGTCTATAAACAAAGGAAAACTGGGGAGAGTCAGAGTAATTTCTCGACAGGTTACAAAATTTTTTATTCAATTAACAGGAGTTTACTCTATAACCTATATTCAGTTAACAGGTCAAATTTTTACTGGAGGTATGGTAAATGGTTTTGTGTTGGAAATTATATTCAATTAACAGGGTTATTCAGTTAAGAGATATCAATTAAGTGGGTTCCACTGTTTAACATTGTTATTACAGTCAAGTGGGTTTCCGAGATTGTGTATTGGAGTTTCGACTTCAACTCTGGGTCATATATTGACGCATCCTCACAGACTCATCAATATATGCCCTGAGACGACATCTCGACTTCAATACACCATTTTTGAAACCCACATGGTAGTAATAACCTGAATATAAATTTAAATATATTCTCTGGCAAAGTGACTATTCAATCAATAGGGTTCCACTGTATAAATATAAATAGACAAAGATATTATTGTCGCATAATTTTTTTTAAAGGTTTGTTTACTCCGAAAATTGTTTTCTTTATTTAACTGCTGGAGGGCTGAATTATTTTTGGTCAGAATTTCGAAACATCTTTACCTTGTTACATTTTATGGGAGAGTGCCCAGAGGCACTCTCCCATAAATTTTAACATGGCAAATCGCAACAGACTAAATAATTTTACTTCAAAGATAATTTGAAGCAAATGAACAGAATATGGGGCCTGTTAAGTTGTGATATCTGCACTTCAGAATAAAGTCCAAAATATGGGCTTCCAGCACTCTACCAGTTAAAGGATAATATTTTCAAGGATAACATTTTATTTATTCTGTGTGCAGATAGCAGATTAAATTGTTGGAAGATATAGAAACCAACAGTTTCTGTATATACGAGTATAATGTTCTGTTTCTTTTGCAGGAACATTGGATTATGATCCAGATTATAAAAATGTTGGAATAACATATGAACAAATGCAATCAATGATAGAGAGTGTATTGGTGGAGTCAGGATATTATAGTATGAACAAATCCAGTAGAAAACCAAGTCCACCTCTAAGTCAGACTAGAAATGTAGTGCATACCAGGCTGGATTCTCTGAGTCCCTGAATTCAAACAGTTTTACAGTTTTACTCTAGATTCCAGTTACAAGCTGATTTATCTCACTCTGGACAATTTTAACCCTTTACCCAACTTAACAATGAAAACCTGCCAGTGTTACCCGCAAAAATAACCATTCAGTTTTCATTTCGGGTCTCAAAAACATTGCTTATGGCCCCCCATTGGTACAGCTCATTAAGCTCGTTTCAATGAGGGGTCATAAGCTATGTTTTTGATGTTAAAAATCGTTATTCAAGAATTTTGTTTGCTTGTGTCACCTGCTTTCATGTCAGATAAAGGGTTCACAAATTTATGACTAACAGAACATATTCCAATAACACTAAATATTATAGATACATCTCTATGTTTTGAATCATGTGCAGAACATGAAATTATTGTCTGTATTTTCAGTGGAACAAATTTTTTGACCTGAGCCCCCGTATGGATCCTGGGAAGGTAAGCAGTGTTTGTTTACTGTGGTAACCAAGCTCTGTTTTACTGGTAAAATAGGACCCAGTTACCAATGCTTGAGGAGGAAGTCCTCTAAAATTGGCAACATGGGTATTGACGATTGTCTGGACTTTACTTTATATCCATGTTGCGATCATTCTTAGCCATTGTGCAGAAATATGTGACCTTAAACACCAATAAGTAAATTGACATGATACCCGGTGGCTAGTTGATTTACCCTTTAACTAACACAACTATGGCAACACTTTTTTTTCTTGAATAACTAAAAATCTACTTTTTGGCTTCACCTTTTACCCAAGGCACACAATATCAAAATTTGTTATTTTGATTATTTTTATTTTTGATTTTTCAAAAAATATAAACAAAACCAATAAGCTTGTTCCAGTGAGAGGGGTGTCACATGATATGGCTTTATTGAATTCTTTTTTTCAACTGCTCAGTTTGTAAATTATGCAGGTGGCAAGGTTAATTTGGCTATACATGTATCAGGGCTTTGAAGAATTTTGAAATATGTCAAGAACAGCCTTGAATTTTATCATGTCATTCCTTGTCTGCAGAAGCCCTGAGTGGATGTGGCCAA
This sequence comes from Pictodentalium vernedei, assembly GCA_031216915.1. Taxonomy (NCBI): domain Eukaryota; kingdom Metazoa; phylum Mollusca; class Scaphopoda; order Dentaliida; family Dentaliidae; genus Pictodentalium; species Pictodentalium vernedei. The sequence goes on from CM062288.1 coordinate 93,405,783, forward strand.
TTCGTTAGTTCAAGGGTTAAAAACATAGCTTTTGACACCTCATTTGAACAAGATTGACAAGCTCATTCCAGAGTGTCATAAGGTATATTTTGAGGCCAAAAAGTGAAGAAAAAAAAATTAAAGAGTGAGTGTATGTTTAACCCATCAGTAACAGCAGATTAATTACTTCATCCCATTTGCAAGGCAAACATTTTTTTTTTCACATTGTATGTTGATGTTATTTAAATTTTCTTTTAATTTGTGGATCACAGTGAATAATATTTACTCAGGTGTGGCGGGAGCTCGATAAAAGTGGAGGGGCATAAATTTACAATGCTACCATGGTTCGACCCAGTGTAAGAAAGGTTAAAATCATATATTAGTAAATGTTCCATGGCTCGCTACAATCTCTCATTTAGATGAATATGTCGCGGTGTGGTCACTGTCCTGTCTTTTTCTTCTACTTCAACCATCTTCCAACCCAAAGGCCAGCCTGCAGGTTGGAAGATGGTTGAAGTGGAAGAAACAGACTGAAAGTGTGATTCTTTGGCTAAATATTGTTTGGATTTGCAAATAACGTTACAGGAATGCCTGTATATTGACAAGTTTGCATGCGCCCATTTTAACTCATTGTGTAACTGCAAAACATATCTGGAAAAAAGTGGAGGCCCACAGTGCCCTCCTGGCTCCGCCGCCTCTGCATTTACTTTACTTATACCTGATACCACATTCCATTCCTATTGTTTTTCACTAGAGTGAAAGAACCAAGCTATAGCATCATTCCACAGGCCTTTAGATTCCTCTGATTTGGGGGTAATGACCACTGACCCAATGGGCAGTCCATAGTTTAACCCTATGTAAGAAAATGTTTAAATTTAACATTGAAAAAACATGATTTCCTGGCTTTGAGAGATGAAATACAATGAAAAACATGGGTGAAAGTTTATCATTTCCATCCTTCTATAAGGAGATAAAAACAGAGATTAATCCTCAGATCACTGATGTCAAATAGGGTGGAGCCCACTTAATTGGATATCTCTTAACTGAATAACCCTGTTAATTGAACATAATTTCCCAACACAAAACCATTTACCATACCTCAAGTACAAATTTCACCTGTTAATTGAATATAGGTTATAGAGTAAAGCCCTGTTAACTGAACAAAAATCTTGTAACCTGTCAAGAAATTACCCTGACTCTCCCCAGTTTTCCTTTCTTTGTAGACCTATTTGCCCTCAGTATATCCAATACAGGCATTTAACCCTCTGCACACTGATGTCGAAATATCTAAAGTTCAAGGTGCAAATTTTTCCCATAATGCAACTCATTGAGCTCTGTCAAACAAGATTGAATTGGTTAAATTCCCAGTTGCATTATGGGAAAAATGGCTACTTGAAATTTGGGTATTTTGACATCAGAGGGAAGGGAGTTTATCTATTATATCTTGTTTGACAGAGCTCATGGGGCTGTGTCAAACAAGATATTATAGAATAAATGCTAAGTTTATCTCTAGAATACAGGAAAGTGACACAATCCCTGTAAATTGAATCCTCATGTTAATTGAACAAATTTCATTGGCAAAGTGGCTCTTCAATAAACAGGGTTCCACTGTATCAAAATTTTAGGTTTCAACTTTTCCTTTATTACAACTAGGAATATAACGAATTCAGTTTTATTTGACAGAGCTCATTGAGCTGGCAAACAGGACTGAATAGATTGAATTTCTAATTGCACTATGGGAAAACTTTGCAGCTTGTTTTAACAGCATTTTGATATCAGATTCCAGATCCTGGGTTAAAAATATTTTTCACTAATTGGATTCCAACTTAAAACTTTTGAAATGAGATTTGTTCTGAATGTTATAAACAGAACACAAAACTTCTGCAGAGAAAGAATTCTTCATGTGTTTTTACTTTTTAAGGGTTATGTCCCTTTGCCAGAATTATGTTTGCTGTTATTTCCTTGATCGGAGCTGCACTTCAGAGGCACAATTTTTTTAATAAAAAAAAATTGTAAACTAGTTGTTAGGCTTGACAAAATTAATCTTTTGATTCTCAGGCAGTGGTGCATTCATTTTTCTTGCCTGCATTCGTGATATTTATTTCCGAGGCAAAATTCAAAATGTATAAAACCACAGGGTGTGATTATATCAGTAATGCATCGCACTTTATGATGCAATATGTCGTACACATTGATACAGTATTGTTATTCTCTTAGCGAAATGCGACAGGATTCTCATATGTATGTTCAAAATAAACATTAAAAACAGTCACAAAGTGTGGGTTTTTTTAGTCGCTCTGGGGAACATTTTAGTACCTGAACCCCAAACAGGTAGTATCTTAACTTTAGAGCAACTAAATAAATTAAAAAAATTCCAGTGATACTGTATCATTCATCAATATAAAGAGAAAATGTTTGACACCTCCAAAGGTGTTTGAAGAACTTTTTAGAAACATTTATCACTCAAGGGACATTACTCTGGTGTCAGACATCACAGGAATGTTTGCTGGCACTCTCAAAACTAAAGTTGATTTCCCTGCCAGATCAGCTGTTTTGAATTAAGTTTACACCTATAAACAAGATATTTATTGGGAAATTAGAATAATTAGTTTGTAAATAAATTATTAATAGTGTTACATTTTATGGAAAATTCAGAAAAATGCAAGTTATTTTCTGATTAATTCCAAGTAAATTAACATTTGGGAACCGCGAGGTTCCAAAATGATCTAGGATCGATTTTGTGATACCGTTCTATAAAATGGAGATCAAAAATAATAAAAGAGTATTTATTATCTTCTTAAAAATCTCTTATTATTTTATATCTCTATTTTAGTTTTTCTATATTGATTTTGTGTTGTATGATTACTGTTACAATATAAAATATCAGTGAAATCAACATGGAAGCTCTAGTATTTAATTTTAGACTCTCACAACTGGATTTCAGGCATCAGCGACCACGCCATCAGGAATAAAAGATAAAAACTGCCCTCCCTCATTCATTTTTTTTAAAAATGCCTGAGAATCAATTATTTAATTTTGTTTGGCCTAATTTGAGTGCTTTGTTGTAATTGTTATTTGGGCACAGCATTTACTTCATAATGTTTTATAGGCCTGTTCCATTGGTGTAATGGAATTGGAGATGATTCTGCTTTATACCCATACTATTGATGGATACCTCAAGTTTATTGCATGGGCTTTTATAGCAACATTTCGCTTTACTGCTCTGGGGTAAAAAAGACATGTTTATGTGATTTATATATATACACAGTTGCTAGTCAGAAATACAGTTAGACTGTGATGATAATTGATGTCTGTTTTTGTATGATTTTTTATATTGTTTATTGAATGAGTTAATGGTTAACCCTTTACCTAACATGAAAAGCAGATGCCGCTTGCAAAAAATATTCTTGAATAACTATTTTTTTTCATTTTTTGTCTCAAAAACATAGGTTATGACCCCTCATTGGAACGAGCTCGACGAGCTCGTTCCAATGAGGGGTCATAACCTATGTTTTTGAGACAAAAAATGAAAAAAATAATGAAAATTAATTGGCGATTTTTTAGAATAGCGCTGGCCGGTTTTGGCCGTTACGTTGAGTAAAGGGTTAAAATTCAGAGCAACGTGAGGAGCTCATCAGAATATCTCTAGTTGGTCATCCAAAAAGGGGGAATTGACATTTGGGCATTCACTGTTGTATCATAGCCAGGCAGCTCAGGTAGGTATAAACGAAGCTAAACCTGACTTAATACCTATCTTGTGGTCAGGATATAGCCAAAGATGCTGGAAGTGACCTTCAACACCAGTAAATAAATAAATGTTAGTTTAGTACCCACATCTATGCAAGTGATAGATTCTGGACTGGAACGATCATGCTGATTGGATTGGATTATGGTAGATTGTAGGTCTGAATACAGTGTTGGTTCGGTGCCTCAGTGGTAGACTGATGGACTTCTATGCTAGAGGTCCCGAGTTTGATCCCCGTCGGGGGACGACTCGCATTGTGTCCTTGGGCAAGGCACTTTATCCCGGTTGCCAACATGGGGGCATGATGACGCTGTGTACTAAGGCGTACTGCACGTCAATGGTGCACATGTCTTCAACCGCTGTAACCCTTCTAGAGCAGAGCTTGAACAGAGTTAGAATGTTGAGGAGCTGACAGTTGCTCGTCGAAGCTCAGTGGTTCTCTCCGGGTACTCCGGCTTCCTCCACCCATAAAACTGTCATGTTCCCGATTAGCCATTGTGCATAAGTATGTGACCTTAAACACCAATAAATAAATAATGCAGGGTTGGTTTAGTTGGGAGTTTTACAGTCGATTTTGCAATGGGTCAGAATTTCATTCCCTGAAAAAGCTTAGATTAAACTCTGAGGTGCCAAAAAGAATTCCAAGGCACTGTAAGAATTTTTTTTTTCCACAGATCAAAAGCACAGTCCCTATCATTTGTTATCAACAATGTGCTTGTTATTAACCCTGTAAATAGGATACCTACTGCTTTTTAGTACATGTGGATACCAAAATTATCTAAAAGAGTAACTGCAAGAAATTATACGTTTTCATGAGTGGTTGCAAAGCTGTGAGTGAAAACTTCGTCCTTGCAGTCACAAATGAGATAATGCAATGATCATAATAATGAGAAAATGAGAGGAATGAATAACAGTCTAGGGATTTATTACTGGCCAGAGACGAAGCTAAGGATCATTAATAAGTCAGAGGGCTGTTATTGATTCCTCAAGGGCCATTAATAAACTAGGATGCCTGACAAAATCATGTTATTTCTATTATTAGCTTGACCAGAAATCGGCAGCGGGTTAAGTTTTTATTAACAGCCTGCTGTCTGTTTCTGGTTGCATGATGCCATGAATTGCAAAGTTTCACTGCTTTGCCAGACTGTGTTAACGCTTAACCCACTGAAAATTTTCAAGATGTTTCTCATTAAATCTAGTCATGACTGCTATGAAGCAGCCATGACTAGATTTGATGACACCTTCATCTGCATTTAAGACAAGGAATCATTGGTGAAAAAGTTATTTTAATTTAAAGGGAGATAAATTGATTAGATGTGCCCATATTATACTTGGTCAGTGACAAGAGAAATTCTGTTCTTGGCAGGAATATCCACCAGAAGCATGCAGGGAGTTAATATACTAGTGAATGCCCATCAACCTGGTAATAATTCCAGTTAAAACATGTTTAGATTGCAATTTAAACACCGAAATGCTGACAATCCTCAGAGAAATTGATCTAATCTTTTGATGTTGTTTACTTTACATCACTTCTGGAGAGATCTTCTCTTTTATCTATTGTGATGTTAGCTATCGAAACACATTTGGTGGACATTTCTTGCTATTTGATAATGTAGCATAATAAACTGTATTATTAAAAAATTATGTTAGACAAAAAAAAATATTTGAGATATGTTAGGATGTTGTGCCATCATTTATAATACATTCCCTCCAATAAATGTTTCTCATTTATCAACATTTTACAAATCATTTACAGTGTTGTTATATGACATTTATAAACTTTGTGCACCTAAATTTTAAAATAGTATATCTATATTACATATATATCTTTATAACAGAGTAAACCGGTTTTTGTATATATTTGTAAATATTTTAAATTTGTATTTGTAAATATGCTGTTCATATTTATTTATAGATGACGCTGTCTTTTTTTTTTTAAACAGAAAGACTATAAGTTGCCGTTATATATTTCCGACATTCCACAAATGAGCCATCTCTGATTTTTTAGTTATCATGTTTTAGCTAATCAGGTATCATTGGATTACAAACACAAGCCTGTACAAATTTGCCTATTGTTTGCTTTAAAAGAAATAAGGTGGCCGATTTTTCATTCACCTACATTACAGATGTTAAACATATAACAAAAGCCAAATAACATGATTTATCCTTGGAATTCATACATGAACTCTTCCATAACCATAAACTACTGCATAATTATGTTACAATTTAGTATCCTTTGATGAAAAACATTGCAGGAAAGGTGTCTTCCCACTAGACCAATTCCCTTTAGGCCAATTCCCAAAAGACCAATTCCCCTTGGACCAACTGTTTACTGTTGTTGATTAAGGGTTGATTAAGGACAATTAGGAAAACATTTATTTACTGAAAAGCACTTTATTTGATAAAAAAATATAATCGTATCAAACAAAAAATATAGGTTTGTAACATTTCAGCACAGCTCAACACAGATAACATTTTACTTCAATTTCTCAACCCATTTACATCAATTTCGCATTTCCCAAATACAAAAATATAGATTTATAACATCAATACATATACCATTTTATGTCAGTTTCTCACTTTTTTCAATTTTTACCATTAGACCAATTTCCCCAACACCAAATATTTATTGTTATTGATTATTCACAATTTCCCAAATACCGGTACTAAAAATATCGATTTATAACATGACATTTTCTGATACACATCATGTGGGAAGAAGCACCTGCACCATAACCCTCGAAACACCCAAATAAGTAAATTACACTCTAAAAACAATCAGGTTAAAAATCAATGCATATCAACTGGGTTGAGTGAATATGAACCCAATTGGGTTCATTTTCACCCAGCCCACTTGATTTGTGTTGATTTTTTACCCAATTGATTTTATAGTGTTTCTGCATTGACTACCCACCCACCCCCCCCAACATCTTCTAATTTTGCCTTCAATATATTCATAATATACAAAAATATAGCTTTATATCAACAGCAATACATTTAACATTTATACGAAGCACAATTACTTGGCTTGGTCGAGAGATGATTCTACATCATTTGAAAGTCTGTGATTACTGTTAGCTATAAACCACTGTTGGCCACACATTCACTAAAATCACATATAACACAAAGGATTGTGTTTGTTTTGTTATGAAAATCAGCCCAACATCTGTTACCCACAAAACAATAAAAAGAATTATATCATTTGAAAGTGTGTGATTACTTTAACAATTGTTATGGAAAATCAGCCCAACATCTATAAAATATCAATAACATTAAATACATTTATAAATATTTATAAATATATCAAATTATTGATATAAACTTATTTTAAAAGTAGAACATATCAGTTGGTCTAAGAGGAATTGGTCTTTTGGGAATTGGCCTTGATGGGAATTGGTCTAAAGAAAATTGATCTTGAGGGAACGAACCGCAGGAAAGGGCTCCCGGGAGCCCTTTCCTGCAATGTTTTACATCACAGCAAGTCATCAGCTCAATCAAACAATTACCTGAAATACGACACAGTATTCTACAGTACTGGACCACTACTCATTTACGGCACAGTATTCTACAGTACATGTACTATGAGATCACAAAAGTGGTCTTTTTGGTGATAGATCGCGATCTCATTGCCACACACGTCCTTCGAGATTTTTGTAAATAAAATACTACAAGATCAAGATCACATCAATTCTCTGTGAAATTCTCTGTACATATTTGTGATCACTGTAATATATGTTACTGATGTCATCCATTACACTAACTCTGATAAACATGTCAGTATTACTTCACCTTTCTCTTACTAAAACAATCAGAGAAAGGCTTGCCTGAAAAAACTTAAGGTAACCCATTTTCAGCTTGCGTTACTGTTTGGTGTGTGTAGGCTTGCAAACATTTAATACACTGAAGATTTGATTCAAAAATTGCATAACAAACACAAGAATCCTTATAATTGAACAGATATTCTGCCGGTCAAAAAAAATTCCATGACATGTCCGCTTCATTTGTTAATCCTTTGTACACTCATGTCAACAAGCACATAACCCCGATTGTCCACATAGGGATGCAATGACGCCGTGTACTAAGGTGTACTGCATGTCGATGATGCGCATGTCTTCAACCAATCTAACGCTGCCTGTGCTGCAGTGCGGAGTTACAATGTTGGGGAGCTGGCAGCTGCTCGTCGTTGCTCGGTGGTTCTCTCCGGGTACTCCGGCTTCCTCCACCCATAAAACTGTCATGGTCCTGATTAGCCATTGTGCATAAGTATGTGACCTTAAAAACACCAATAAATAAATCATGTCAACAAATTATCTAAACTTTGGAGTTCAAATGTTTCCAAGAATGCAACTAGGAATTTAATCAATTTTGTCTTGTTTGACAGACATCACTGAATTGATTATCTTCTTAGTTGCATTATGAGAATTTTTTTGTATAAATCTGAGCTCTGTCAAGCTAAACTGAATTGGTTAAATTCCTAGTTGCATGGTGGGAAAATTTATTGCTTGAAGTTGCGGTATTTTGACATCAGTATGCTGATGATTAAGTGCAAAATCAGTACCCCGTAAGATGTACAGTACATTGAGAAAGGAATATTACTAATACACTCACAGAGTGGATTTTCCATCTGGACCACCACTAATACTGTGCAATAAAGCATGAGAAGCACAAATAAGTTTCAGCTGATGGATCACAGATTCAACCAAGAGGTTCATTGGCTGAAACATGCTTATGCCCGTTTCACAGAAATGAAAATGTATCGGCTGCACTGGCCTTCACTACATTGTGATTTAGTCTGTGGCGGAATGTCTTTTCTCAGGGTAGCATTTTGCTATGGGTCCTCAGTGCTGAAAGTTCCCAAAATATGACCAATACAGATGGTATGTAACAGAATATTACAACAGCTAATTCACCTTGGTCATCATGTGCTATTTAGTTGACAAGACTAGATGATCCAGATTAAACTTGATGCTACAGTGGAGCTCAGTTAATTGGATATCTTTTAACTGAATAATCCTGTTAATTGAATATAATTTCCCAACACAAAACCATTTACCATACCTCCAGAACAATTTTGACCTGTTAATTGAATATAGGTTATAGAGTAAACTCCTGTTACTTGAATAAAACATCTTGCAACCTGTCGAGAAATTACCCTGACTCATCCCTGTTTTCCATTGTTTATACACCTATTTGGCCTCAGTACATCCAATACAGGCATTTAATCTATTATATCTTGTTTTACAGAGCTCATGGAGCTCTGTCAAACAAGATATAATAGAGTAAATGCTAGGTTTATCTGTAGAATACAGAAAAGTGACACAATTCTTGTTAATTGAATACTCCTGTTAATTGAATAATTTTCATTGGTAAAGTGGCTATTCCATTAACAGGGTTCCACTGTATTGGCAACGTGTTTGATCTGGTTTCATCAAAGAAATGAAATATTATAATCTAGATTAATTGACTGCATGGGGGGCGCAGTGGCTCAGTAGGTACAGGTGCAGGCTGCAAGCCGAGAGGTCCTCAGTTCGAATCCCACCTGCGGTATTCGCATTGCGTCCTTGGGCAAGACACTTCACCCCCATTGCCCATGTGGGGGCACGGTGACGCAGTGTACAAGGCGTACTGCACGTCGATGGTGCACCTGTCTTCAACCAATGCTAACCCTGCTTGTGTGGAGTTAGTATGTTGGGGAGCTGACAGTTGCTCGCCGTTGCTCGGTGGTTCTCTCTGGGTACTCTGGCTTCCTCCACCCATAAAACTGTTGTGGTCATGATTAACCATTGTGCAGAAATATGTGACCTTAAACACCAATAAATAAATAAATAAATAATTGACTGCATGTTATAATAATCTCTATGGAAGCACAGTGGCTCAGTGGTTAGACCCTTGGATTTGAAACAGAAAGGCCAATGGTGCACTTGCCTTCAACTGCTGCTAAATCTGCTTGGGCAGAGTTAATAAGTTGGAGAGGTGACAGGTTCTCTCCTCTGCTTGGTGATCTCTCCACGTATTCCTCCACCTGTAAAAAACTGATGTGACCTTGGCTGTTGAAAGTGTTGTTAAAGGCCAGTAAACAAACAAATAAACATGCAATAATCTGTGAGACGTTCGGATAGATAAGCTACCTCTTCTCCCACTTCAACAAATCTCTGCTCACAAGTTACAACTCTGAATCTTATGTTGCATCAAATTTTCTGCCCAACTCTCTTCCTTCTTCTCTCCATCCACATAATCCTTAACCCTTTATCCAACGAATCGCCCGCATCCGCCCGTGTAATATCCAAATTCAGCTGTTGAAAAAGTATTATTTTTCAAAAAAATTCAACAAACCCATATCATGTGACCCCTCATTGAGCTCGTTCCAACGAGCGGTCACATGATATGGTTTTGTTGAAATTTTTCGAAAAATTTTAAAAAATGATATTTATAATAATAAATTTTGGTATCGTCGGCGTTGGATAAAGGGTTAATTATTTCCATCATTAAGTCCCCACCATGCAAAACTCAACTTCAAGCTGCACCATTATACCTGGTAACACCAAATTTTCCCTATTGCATTTGACTAATAACAGTGAAGGATTTCATTGTAAAAGAAATTTATTGCACCTAATAACAATGCATAATGGGAACAACTCTGGCTTGGTTTATATTGGCCAAGATTGGCATCATATCAGCCTGAAGTTATATCAGTAGAGGTTGATAATGGGCAATTCTGGGAAAGAAAATCAAATCTTATAAATAATACATAAATAAAAGGCTTATAACAGAAAGTTTTACCTTTACATTTATTTTTTATGAACTTAGTATTTGAAATAGAGTGCAAATGTTTATATATCTATTATTCCATCCTGTTATCTCACAGAATTTCATTATCATTCTTTAAATCTTTTACTAAAAATACACTGAAAATATTACTTACAGTACTCCCAAGAAATCTGAGAATTTTTTTTTACTATAACCCTAATGAGGGGTTGCCTAATACTGGGAAAATTGATTTAAAATAAGGAAAATTGGTGGTACATTTACAATTGACCAGCTAAAAGGGTGATTTTTCAAAAATACTTAATTTTACTCAGTTTGGAACCAAATTGTATGGATTAAACAGTGACAAGACAATTATTGATGGACAAATGAATTTCTGCATTGTTTGTGTTCTTTCAAAAAAATTTACTAATTTAGGAAACATACCAAAATTAACAAATCACTTAAATTCATTCCAAAACTTACTTAATATACCAAAGTTGTCAAACTTACATGCTCACAGTGAAGGTTTATATGTGATTAACTGTTTTTGTGCCATGCAATATCTTAGGGATCTGCAAATCACACATTTTTTTCAAACAAATCTCGAATCAAATCATGTCTCTGATATCGATAATGAATCAAATCTCAAATCAAATCTTAACCCTTTACCCAACAAAGCTGGAAAAAACCGGCCAGCGCTATTCTCAAAAATCGCCCAATTAATTTTTCATTATTTTTTTCATTTTTTGTCTCAAAAACATAGGTTATGACCCCTCTTTGGAACAAGCTCGTTGAGCTTGTTTCAATGAGGGGTCATAAGCTATGTTTTTGAGACAAAAAATGAAAAAAATTAGTTATTCAAGAATTCTTTTTGCAAGTGTCGTCTGCTTTTCATGTTAGGTAAAGGGTTGATAGATATGTTATTTCATATTGCTCTAAACTGAAGTTACGGAACACTGTGATGACCCTTACAAGACTGACTGAGCACCTTAAACACTAATAATAAATAAATATTCTTTGTAGCACCATTGCTGAAACATGGTATATTTTATTTATACCATGACCGTCGCTTTTAGTTTTTCTCAATTTTACTGAACAGCAGATGTACATTCGTGCGAATCTGTTTTTGTTTACATGAGAATCGGTGGGTGGTACTTCCGCTGTCTATTTTATCACCGAAACGAAGTGGAAAAAGAAACTGAACCTTTTTTTTTATTTTAATAACATAATAACATACTATGTCAAGTTATGGATGCTTTATTAACATGAGACAATGCATGTTTGTTAATTTTGGCATCTTATGAGGTAAACCCATTTAAAAAAGTAATAAATAATTGCCTGTTTCATTTTACTCTTCGCGAGGTGACGTGCAGTAAATTTAGATAAGTTTGCATTCAGGTCGACATCACCAAAGGTCAACTTGGATGTAGTTCTACTGTTGGTGTAAAATTTAATTAATGAATTCCCATTGATGACATGTTTGCCACGCTTGGTGTGGAAAGCTAAAATTTAAGTCTTAGGCTTTTCATATATAGTGCAATAGGTAATCATGGTATAAAATGCAGTTACTAATGGTCAGGATTGAATGCTCCCTGGTTTTGTAGGTAAAAATTGACAAAATAATTTAGTGAATAGCACTGAAAATAATGGCTGTTAAATTACTTAACCCTTTGCCCAATGTACTTGATATAAAAATTTTTTATTTTAATTATTTAAAAAAAATGTTGGACCGCTTATTGGAATGCACTCAATGAGTTAATTCCAATGAGAGGTCACATGATATGGTTTTATTGAAATTCTTTGCAAAATGATTTCTTTTCAATAGCTCAGTGTGTAAATTACGTGGGCAGATGTGGCAGATTCATTAGGTAAAGGGCTAAACACAAATAAATAAAGATTTAGATAATTTTTTGTGTGTGGAATGCTGTTCTGTGCCATATTGTTGGGTATCAGGAGATCATTCTACATTCGTCCTATTTAAACACATATTGGTTTATAAAATAATCCAGTTAATTACATCTGATTAGAAAATACCTCACCACCCCATGGGAACTGTGGGAATTGAAGTAGTACTTGGTAAACAAAGTCTCATTTTACTGGTAAAATAGGACCAGGTTGCCAGTTCCAGTGGATATGGGTTTCAAACACTTTTGTTTACAGACTCTGAGATAAAAATCTCCAGCACTGAACCTATATATTTATTACCATTTATCCCCTGCAGGAACCGGAAAGTGAAGCAGTGTTTGATTACTGTGGTAAACAAAACCCCAGTCACTAATATTTGGGATGGAAGTCCTCTAAAATGGGCAACATGGATCTAAATGACTGAACTTGACTTTATCTACATGTTGCAGTCAAGATTAGTCAATGTCTAGAAATATGTGACCTTAAACACCAATAAATAATAATAATAATAAACCATATATCCTACACGGCCAGCACTATTCACAAAAATCTCCTTTCATTTTTTATTATTTTTTCAGTTTTGGCCTAATAAACATGGCTTTCATTGGAATGAACTTACAGCATGTGGAAAGTGTATTATCACTAAATCACCCACAGAGTGGAGATTCCACCCATACAATAATTGCAAATTTGTTGCAAAGCATAACAAAACACAAGCAAAGTTCCAGTCAATGGACCTCTGGGTTGAACCCAGAGGTCCATGGGCTGAAACATTGCTGGTGTTTTTTGTCCTTATGTACAGAATTTGAAAGTGATACTTTGGGTGATAATTCCACTTCACAGGTGATTTAGTTACAATCCACTCTCCAGATGCTGTATCAAGCTCATTGAAATAAGGGATCATAAGCTATGCCTTTTAGGCAAAAAACAAAAAGTTTTAGTTATTGAACAATTTTTTAAAGTATCATCTTCTATTTGTGTTAGGTAAATGGTTAATGAGAAAATATTCGAAGACAATTTTTCAAACCCAGATAGGCCTGGCACTTGAACTGTTATTTTTGTTGTAGGTTAAGTACGTTGTACATTTTTCACATTTTAATTGTTAAAATTATAATGATTAATATATTTATCCAATAAGAATATTTATTTATAAATTATTGTTTTCTGTTCTGAGGTGAATTTTATTGTTGGCACTATTCCATTGAAGTTTACTGATCATGTACCCTTCAGTGGAATGAGCTGTGCCTGCCCTTTTCACGAATCTTTACACAATTAACTGTCAGCTGTGCTGCAGAAGAAATAAAAAGTGATTTTAACTTAAAACGATCCTCACCTCGAAAACAAGTTTAATTTTGTTTTTCTATCTACTGTTTCATTTGTATGCTTGTGATCTTCCCATTAAAATTGTGATTGATTTTTCTTTTTAAATTATTTCCCACCATTTTTGTTAATTGTTGAATGTTTTACATACAGTACAGTGGTCACAAAAGTGGCCTCTTTCTCAATCAGATCACGATTCGGTTGTTACCACTGATCGTTATATGATTGGATTTCTGGTACACTCATTGGTCACATATATAAAAGTGTCTCCACCGCCACCATCTTAGGTGGGGAGCTGGATCGTGGTAGGTGCTGTAAATAAACAGTGATCAACAACAAAAATTCTCTCAAAGGTTTTCAATTTTGCAATCTCGATCGCTTTTAACTGGTTGAGTACTGAAAGCTCATATTTGGGCTTTACTCTCAAGTGCTGGTATTGCAACTCAAAGGCTTCAAACTCTGAGGATGTCCTTCATATTATCTTTGAAGATAAATTATTTAGTGTGTAGGGAATTTCCCTTTAATAATTTATGGGAGAGTGCCTACAGGCACTCCCCCATAAATTATTACAAGGCAAAGACTTGTGAAGAAATTTTGACCACTAAAAGCAATTCAGAACTCTACCAGTTAAAGAATATACTTAAATGTCTGCAATTATGTTGATAATGTGTACATTTTCCATGGCAATGCAACTTAGAATATTTTGGTTATTATTGACAGAAATCACATGCCAAGATTTGGAAGTTAATACAGTGTTATTAGTTTTCTTGCAGGGTAAATGCCATGATGTTTGATGAAGTGAAAGCTGATATGCTGTGACTGTAGTCACAGCATATCAGCTTTCATGTTATCCAATGTCATGGAGTGGGAGGAGTTACTGCATTGATTGACTAGATGCCATCTTGGCCAGGGGTAGACAAAGTGGCGTTCCAGCAATCTAGTTGTTAGAACTGGAGGGGGGGTTGTTTTCTGTTTTGGTTTTTCGTTTTTTTTGGCAAACCGGAAAACCGAATCATAAGACCTACCAAAAAGCAGCTGAAGGGTTTCACTGTGTTTGTGCATAAACTAATCAAACTATCTTAATGGGAGAGAACTGGACTAGTGGCCTCTATGGACTCTTGTCACTTACTGTATCCGGCATAGGAGCAAATACATTGTGTTCTCATTTAGTCACATGACAATGAGAACACAAGAGAGATTAGATGAACATTATTCATTTGTTACCCTGATTTCTGCTTTATTCTGACAGAATAGGCTTAGCAACTGATCTCCTAGAACCCCTGAGAATGATCACAAGGTATGTTACACTGAACTTAATGGAGATACTTACAGACAGAGCTTTTGTGCTGAGTGATGTCTTACAAACTAGTGCAGATTTGTTTTTAGCTTAACTTGACATAGTCAAGATAAGCTATTGCCATCACGCGTGCGGAAGTCTGTTAGTCTGTGAGTCTGTGACGTCTGTTCACATTTCCTTTAGCACGGGCTACACCCCGCAGTTCTTGTCTAATCATCACGAAATTTCATATGCAGGTTTGGGGTTATGTCTAGATGAGAATGTCCCCTTTTGGTCGCGATCGGGCAACCGGTATGGCTCCCCGAGCCCAAAACCCAAAAACCATTAGCACAGTCTACAGGTCGTATTTATGAAGGGATTTCATTGTAACTTGGTAGGATGCCTCTGTATAGTGCCTAGATGAGAACGTCCCCTTTTGGGCATGATCTATCAACCGTGATGGCTGCCCAAGCCCGAAACCCAAAAACTTTTAGCACAGTCTGCAGGTCATGTTTAATGTGGAGGGATTTCATTGTAACTTGGTAGGATGACTCCTTATGATGTCTAGATGCGAATTTCCCCATTTGGGCATGATCTGCCAACCGTGACGTCTGCCCGAGCCCAAAACCCGAAAACCTTTAGCACAGTCTACAGGTCATATTTATTGAGGAATTTCATTGTAACTTGGTGGGTTGACTTCATACAATGTCTAGATGAGAAAGTCCCCCTTTGGACGTGATTGGGCAACTGTGACGGCTACAGGAGCCCGAAGCCCGAAAACCTTTAGAACAGTCTAGAGGTCATATTTATGGAAGGATTTCATTGTAACCTGTTTGGTTGACTCCATATAATGCCTAGATGATGACATCCCTTTCGGTTGTGATTGGTCAGTTGTGATGGCTACAAGTGCCCGAAGCCCGAAAACCTTGAGCACAGTCTACAGGTCATATTTATGAAGGGATTTCATTGTAACTTCTTAGGATCACTCCAGATGATGCTCAGATGAGATTGTCCCCTATGGTTGCGATTATTCACCCATGATGGCTGCCCAAGCCCGAAGCCCGAAAACCTTTAGCACAGTCTACAGGTCATATTTATGAAGGGATTTCATTGTAACTTGGTAGGTTAACTTCATATAATGTCTAGATGAGAACGTGCGATCATTCACCCATGATGGCTGCCCGAGCCCGAAGCCCGAAAACCTTTAGCACAGTCTACAGGTCATATTTATGAAGGGATTTCATTGTAACTTGGTAGGTTAACTTCATATAATGTCTAGATGAGAACATCCCCTTTTGGACATGATTGGGCAACTGTGATGGCTAAAGGTGCCCGAAGCCCGAAAACCTTTAGCACAGTCTACAGGTCATATGTATGAGGGGATTTCATTGTAACTTGGTAGGATGACTCCAAATAATATCTAGATGAGAACGTCCCCTTTTGATCGCGATCATTCAGCCTTGATGGGTGCCCGAGCCCAAAAACCTTTAGCATAGGTAAAAGGTCATATTTATGGAAGGATTTCATTGTAACCTATTAGGTTGACTCCATATAATGCCTAGATGATGACATCCCCTTTTGGTCGTAATTGGTCAGCTGTGTTGGCTACAAGTGCCCGAAGCCCAAAAACCTTGAGCACAGTCTACAGGCCATATTTATGAAGGGATTTCATTGTAACTTCATAGGATCATTCCAGATGATGCCCAGATGAGATTGTCCCCTTTGGTTGCGATTATTCAACCATGATGGCTGCCCGAACCCGAAGCCCGAAAACCTTAAGCACAGTCTACAAGTCATATTTGTGAAGGGATTTCATTGTAACTTGGTAGGTTGACTTCATATAATGCCTAGATGAGAACGTCCCCTTTTGGACATGTTTGGGCAACTTTGACGGCTAAAGGTGCCCGAAGCCCAAAAACCTTTAGCACTGTCTACAGGTCATATTTATGAAGGGATTTCATTGTAACTTGGTAGGTTGACTCCAAATAAGGTCAAGATGAGAACGTCCCATTTTGGCCGTGATCATTCAGCCTTGATGGGTGCCCGAGCCCAAAAACCTTTAGCATAGGCAAAAGTTTTTATTTATAGAAGGATTTCATTGTAACATTGTTAGGTTGACTCCATATAATGCCTAGATGATGACATCCCCTTTTGGTCGTGATTGGTCAACTGTGATGGCTACAGGTGCCCGAAGCCCGAAAACCTTGAACACAGTCTACAGGTCATATTTATGAAGGGATTTCATTGTAACTTCGCAGGATCACTCCAGATGATGCCCAGATGAGATTGTCCCCTTTGGTTGCGATCATTCAACCATGATGGCTGCCCGAGCCTGAAGCCTGAAAACCTTTAGCACAGTCTAAGGTCATATTTATGAAGGGATTTCATTGTAACTTGGTAGGTTGACTTCATATAATGTCTAGATGAGAACGTCCCCTTTTGGACACGAGTGGGCAACTGTGACGGCTTCAGGGGCCCAAAGCCCAAAAACCTTTAGAACAGTCTACAGGTCATAATTATGAAGGGATTTTATTGTAGCTTGGTAGGATGACTCCAAATAGTGTCCAGATGAGAACGTCCTCTTTTGGTCACGATCATTCAGCCTTGATGGCTGCCCGAGCCCAAAAACCTTTAGCATGTCTGTAGGTCGTATTTATGGAAGGATTTCATTGTAACTTGTTAGGTTGACTCCATATAATGCCTAGATGATGACATCCCCTTTTGGTCGTGGTTGGTCAACTGTGATGTCTACAGGTGCCTGAAGCCCGAAAACCTTTAGCACAGTCTACAGGTCGTATTTATGGAGGGATTTCATTGTAACTTGGTAGGTTGACTTCATATAATGTCTAGATGAGAACGTCCCCTTTGGACGCAATTGGGAAACTGGCGGCTACAGGGGCCCGAAGCCCGAAAACCTTTAGCATAGTCTACAGGCCATATTTATGAAGGGATTTTAATGTAACTTGATAGGATGACTCATTTTGGAATAATTTCATTGTAATTTTGTTGATATATGTTAACTGTGAGGGCCACATATATTAACTGTGAGGTCATATTAACCCACCCCTCAGATCTTTAGTACAGTGTACACCTCATATTATTTTTATCATAAACATAGCATACAGGGAACAGAAATGAACATATTCCCAATTATCACAATTCTTGTCTTATTTCATAATCCTTTCATAAACATTGAACATTATCCTTTTCATCAAACACAACACACAAGTTAAGCTACAGTGTCATCGACACTTTCATTAGATTTAAGGATCCTTCAGTATTATTTACTATCTGTTCTTAACAAGTAGAGAAACTGAACTGAAACAGAGGTATTTTTCTGAAACCAAACCAAAACCAAATCAGAAAAATTGAAACCTCTCAGCTCTATGAGTTGTCACATATAGAGATCAGTTGTTGTGACACAATTACTCCTGTGGCTTGAGATTTTAAAAACAAAATTTTGGGAAATCAGTTTTGAATCAAGAAACACAAATGAAAATAATATCTGAGGTTTATAGTTTTGGTATTTCTTTTTTTCGATAAGTAAGATTCTGTAGCATTGTTAGGAGAGAATGGGACAGAGAAAACCAATTGGACGACAAGCTTTTGTAATCACAGTACTGTATTGCTAGAATTTGGATAATGCAGTTTGCAGGCATGTCATATTAAAGGATTTGTGATGAAATGTACATTATCTGTATTGAATTGTATGAATGTATTTACTATATACACAACTTGATGCCAGAGTGGTTATAAGAACATCCTCTAACTGCTTGTTATGCTTTGCAACAAATTTGCAATTATTGTCTGGGTGGAATCTCCACTCTGGATGATTTAGTGATAATACACTCTACACATACTGTAAATGTATATACTTTTCAGCATCTCTACGTGGAAGTTTATTTACTATGGTAAACTAGGACTGGTAACCAATGTCAGTGGTGGAAGTTCACAGTTTGCATCACAGGTATTTTCAATTAGCTAACTTGACTTTATACTTGTATTGCAGTAACGACACAGCCAAAGATGCTGAAAGTGACCTTAAGCACAAATAAATAAATATGGTTCAGTCTCCAACCATTTACCTCACATTTAATTCTTCACCATCTGGTTGTTTTTAGCTCACCTGAGCGAAGCTCAAGGGGAGCTTAACTAATCACTTTCTGTCCGTCGTCCGTCGTCCGGCGTCCGTCGTCCGTCATCGTCCGTCCGGCGTTAACTTTACATTATCGACTTCTCCTCCTAAACCACTAGCCCAATTTTATTCAAATGTTGGCTAAATGTTTATTACCTAATGCCAATTCAGATTTGTTCAAATGAAGTTGCCCCTCCTCCTGGGTGGTGCCACACCCCCAAGGGGCACCAAAATCTTTGTAAATCTTCTTCTCATGAACCAGCAGTAGCAGAGACTTGATATTTGGTGTGCAGCTTCCTTTTGAGGTGTAGACTCAGATTTGTTCAAGAGAAGTTTGTGGGGCTATACTTGACGTTGTTATGAGAGGGGCAAATTTTTTTGCCCCGCCCAAAATTTCTATTTTCCAAACCGAGAGGCTGATTTGAACCAAATTTTATGTGAGGGCTTATTGGGTCATGAGTACTTGATTTATGCAAAAAAAAATTTTCCCGCAGCCCCGTGGGAACCGCAGGAGCTAAAAATAGAAAAAATTTAAAACGCCCATATCTCCAAAACTGCACGGCACTGAGAATTTTTATTTGGTGTGCAGCTTCCTTAGGACCAACAGAAAGGATTGGTAAAAAAAAATTGCCATCGGTTTTATCATAGGGTACAGTTTCGGGACTTTGAAAAAGTGCTGAGTCAGCACTTTTTAACACTGTAGGCAATGGGAAAAACATTAAAAAATCTTCTTCTCCAGATCCAGCAGGCAGAATCTTTTGATATTTGGTATGCAACATTGTAGGGTGGATCTGATTCAAGTTTGTTCAAATCGGCCCCCTGGGTTCATATTTGGGCTCAGTATAGGAGCCCGATTTCGAACTTAGTGCATTTCAGGCAAATTTCTTAAAAAATCTTCTTCTCCAGATCCAGCAGGCAGAATCTTTTGATATTTGGTATGCAACATTGTGGGGTGGATCTGATTCAAGTTTGTTCAAATCGGCCCCCTGGGTTTATATTTGGGTTCAGTATAGGAGCCCAAATTTGAACTTACTGCATTTCAGGCAAATTTCTTTGAAAATCTTCTTCTCCAGATCCAGCAGGCAGAATCTTTTGATATTTGGTATGCAACATTGTAGGGTGGATCTGATTCAAGTTTGTTCAAATCGGCTCCCTAGATTCATATTTGGGCTCACTATAGGAGCTCGAATTCGAATTTAGTGCATTTCAGGCAAATTTCTTCAAAAATCTTCTTCTCCAGATCCAGCAGGCAGAATCTTTTGATATTTGGTATGCAATGTTGCGGGGTAGATCTGATTCAAGTTTGTTCAAATCGGCCCCCTGGATACATATTTGGGCTTACTATAGAAGCCCGAATTCGAACTTAGTGCATTTCAGGCAAATTTCTTAAAAAATCTTCTTCTCCAGATCCAGCAGGCAGAATCTTTTCATATTTGGTAAGCAACATTGTGGGGTGGATCTGATTCAAGATTGTTCAAATCGGCCCCCTGGGTTAATATTTGGGCTCAGTATAGGAGCCCGACTTCGAACTTAGTGCATTTCAGGCAAATTTCTTAAAAAATCTTCTTCTCCAGATCCAGCGGGCAGAATCTTTTGATATTTGGTATGCAACATTGTAGGGTGGATCTGATTCAAGTTTGTTCAAATCGGTCCCCTGGGTTCATATTTGGGCTCAGTATAGGAGCCCGATTTCGAACTTAGTGCATTTAGGCAAATTTCTTAAAAAATCTTCTTCTCCAGATCCAGAAGGCAGAATCTTTTGATATTTGGTATGCAACATTGTGGGGTGGATCTGATTCAAGTTTGTTCAAATCGGCTTCCTAGATTCATATTTGGGCTCACTATAGAAGCTCGAATTTGAACTTAGTGCATTTCATGCAAATTTCTTAAAAAATCTTCTTCTCCAGATCCAGCAGGCAGAATCTTTTCATATTTGGTAAGCAACATTGTGGGGTGGATCTGATTCAAGTTTGTTCAAATCGGCCCCCTGGGTTTATATTTGGGCTCAGTATAGGAGCCCAAATTTGAACTTAGTGCATTTCAAGCAAATTTATTAAAAAATCTTCTTCTCCAGATCCAGCAGGCAGAATCTTTTGATATTTGGTATGCAACATTGTGGAGTGGATCTGATTCAAGTTTGTTCAAATCGGCTTCCTAGATTCATATTTGGGCTCACTATAGAAGCTCGAATTCGAACTTAGTGCATTTCAGGCAAATTTCTTAAAAAATCATCTTCTCCAGATCCAGCAGGCAGAATCTTTTGATATTTGGTATGCAACATTGCGGGGTGGATCTGATTCAAGTTTGTTCAAATCGGCCCCCTGGATTCATATTTGGGCTCACTATAGAAGCTCGAATTCAAACTTAGTGCATTTCGGGCAAATTTCTTCAAAAATCTTCTTCTCCAGATCCAGCAGGCAGAATCTTTTGATATTTGGTATGCAACATTGCGGGGTGGATCTGATTCAAGTTTGTTCAAATCGGCCCCCTGGATTCATATTTGGGCTTAATATAGAAGCCCGAATTCGCACTTAGTGCATTTCAGGCAAATTTCTTCAAAAATCTTCTTCTCCAGATCCAGCAGGCAGAATCTTTTGATATTTGGTATGCAACATTGCGGGGTGGATCTGATTCAAGTTTGTTCAAATTGGCCCCCTGGATTCATATTTGGGCTTAATATAGAAGCCCGAATTTGCACTTAGTGCATTTCGGGCAAATTTATTAAAAAATCTTCTTCTCCAGATCCAGCAGGCAGAATCTTTTGATATTTGGTATGCAACATTGTGGGGTGGATCTGATTCAAGTTTGTTCAAATCGGCTTCCTAGTTTCATATTTGGGCTCACTATAGAAGCTCGAATTCGAACTTAGTGCATTTCAGGCAAATTTCTTAAAAAATCTTCTTCTCCAGATCCAGCTTCAGAATCTTTTCATATTTGGTAAGCAACATTGTGGGGTGGATCTGATTCAAGTTTGTTCAAATCGGCCCCCTGGGTTTATATTTGGGCTCCGTATAGGAGCCCAAATTTTAACTTAGTGCGTTTCAGGCATATTTCTTAAAAAATCTTCTTCTCCAGATCCAGCAGGCAGAATCTTTTGATATTTGGTATGCAACATTGTAGGGTGGATCTGATTGTGATTCATGAACGTATTTATTTGTAAAGTTGATAGAATCTTAGACAAAATTTGCAGAAAAGATCTACTATAGAAGGGGTGGTATCCAGGGTGAACCGTTTACCCAAATCTAGCAGTACTAATGCATTATTCACACAAATCTTCGTTCAAATTTTATGACCCCTCATTGGAACACACGCATTCAGCTCATTCCAACAAAGGTCATATGCCATGTTTTCGAGACAAAGGAATAAAAATTTTAGTTATTCATGAAATTTTTAGGCAACTGTTGTCTGTTATTCACATTGCTTCATGAAATTTCAGTACTTTTAGAAGTTACCTCAGTAATCAAGGGTTAATTCCCCTTAATTAAATGTCGCCTCTAAAAAACAACCACTTTGCATATCTTACCTTTTTACCAGCATAACTGCCAAAACTTGTCAGCATTCTTCGCAAAAATCGCTATTCAAATTTTAATTTTTGTCTCTTAAACATACATGTACTTATCGCTTGTAAATACCCCATTGGAATGAGCTTTTTGAGCTCATTCCAATGAGAGGTCGCACACCATGCTTTTTGAGTCAAAAAAGCAATTTTTTTAGTTATTCCAGAATTTCGTACGTAAAACACAGCTTTATGACTTCACATTAAAATGAGCTCTCTAAGCTTGTTCCAATCAACATTCACGCACTATGTCTTTCACACAAAAAATAAAATTTTCCATTTATTCAGGAATTTTGTTTGCAAGAACACTCTTACCCCCCCCCCCCCCCCCCCACAAACACACACACACAAACACACACACACACACACAAACACAGACACACACATCTAAAAGTTCGTCAGCAAAAAAACAGTTACTTCAATTTTTAAATGCATTATAGGAACAACTTGCCTAATCAAATTTAAATACTTTTGCATCATTCTGTATCTAGAACAAACCATTTACCATATCTTTATGCAAAATTCTCCAGCATCATTCACAAAAAAACACCATTATTTATATATTCACATTTCTGTCTCAAAAATATACCTGATCTTCCCATACCCCTATTGGAATAAGCTGTTTGAGCTTGTTCCAATGATGATAAAAAAAAATAAAATTTGTGAAAATTTTTGTTTTCTTGCATGCAAATATATAGATGTAGCACATGGAAGATATCCACAGTTGGGGAGAGATGTCCAAGGCTATCTCTTCACATTCCTTGTTTGTGCTTCATGCTAAACCAGTTTGTCTGCAGAGATAAATTTGCTTTATTAAAAATCATTGGAGATTGGCCACACACCAATGATTTTAAATAAAACTAATTTTAGGTAACAAATGTTGAACTTCAAACAAAATCTATCACTCAACCAGTTAATGTTGATGAGGCATGACATGGTGAAGGTGACCTAAAATACTTCTTAAGAGTCACTTTGTCAGGTGAGCGATTAAGGCCACGTGGGGCCTCTTGTTTAGTTTCTCATGGAATCAAATTGTGGATGCTGGAAACAATAAGAGTTGCAGAGTGGCTTTGAAAGTGAGGTGGCTGGAGTGTATGCAAGGGTTTTGAGACCCTTTCTTGGAAAATTATGCAAAAAATATTGTGACCTAAGAATCATTTTGGGTGATTTTAAGGGATTAGAGGACTTTTGGCACCAATCCAGTATGGGTTGTCTATAAATTCCCTAAAATCTCCCAGATCACACAATAGTTCTATGTTGTGTACTCTTGAGATGCTAAATTTAGGGTAACAACTACTGGCACTCCACCACCAACCTTGACTCTGATAATCGCCGACTCAAAAATAAATTCTTTGGTAATGAAGATGACAAATAGAATAAAAAGCAATTAAGCTTGTTTTGTGTACTAGTTTCAGTTATTATGAGCATTGATTGCCAAACAAGTGAAGTAAACCAATATTTTAGCACTCTACCAGTTAACTGGTTGAGTGCTAGAAGCCACAATCATGGCCCTGTTGTCAAGTGCTGAAAGTCACTACAGTGGCTTTACACTGTATGCATTAACTTGTTTACTGAGCAGTAGACAAAAAAATATTTATATAAAATTGTTGTGTTACCATTTATTGGAGAATGCCAGTAGGCACTCTCCAATAAATGGTTATAAAACAATTATTTATGAAGAATATCTAGGGCTATCCTTGCTGGTAGTATGGTATCTTTAAAAAAAAAAAACACTAATGTTACAAATTCCCTTTGAAAAATAATCTAGCACTCTACCAATTAACTGATAGAGTGCTAAATTATTTTTGTCCATTTAATCTTGTACACATGTCTTTGCCTAGTTATAATTTATGGGAGAGTGCCTATGGGCACTCTCCCATAAATTGTAATAAGGCAAACCCTTACAGACTAAATAATATCACTTCAAAGATAATACAAAGCATATGCACTGAATATGAGCTTTCAAGCTGTGGTACCTGCTCTTCAGAATAAAGCCCAAATTTGGGCTTCCAGCACTCTACCAGTTAAGAAACATAAGCGAATAGACTGCAGGCTTTAACCCAAAGGTTAGGTGGCTGAACCTTTGCTTGTGGTTCATGGTTTGTCTTTTTTTTTTACGGAACATGAGCTGGTAGAAACTCAACAACTTGTTTCAGAGATAATTCACTTTCCACACACTGCACATTTGATCTGTGGAAATCCTGGGAAGTGATAATAAGAGTGGCTAAACTTGACTTTATACTTGTGTTACAGTCATGATGTGGACATAGATGCTAAAATACCAAATAAGGCCTAAAAAAATAAAAAATCTGTTTCTCAGGCCCTCCCGCATGGTCCTTTTGGCTGCCGCATGCTATCTTTTTATAACCAATTTAAACTTAAAAAAAAAAAAAAATTTAATGGTTCATGTCTGATATTTTACCCAAGTTAAAAAAATTGATGAATTTGTCCCTTGAGTGCAAGAAGGCTTTGCAATGCTTTAGCATTGCAAAGTCTTCTTGCACTCAAGGGATGAAATACACCACCACCCATGCTATTCTGTAGATTATGAGGCCTAAAACTTGAACTAAGAACATGAACTTTTGATGGTAAAAAAGTAATTACTGAAATAAAAAATAAAATAAAAAAAATGCTCGCCCGCATGCAATTTCACAAATAATGGCCTGAGAAACAGAAGATCTACTTTGTGTGGCCTAAACTTGACTTTATACTTGTGTTACAGTCATGATGTGGACATAGATGCTAAAATACCAAATAACTAACATTAATTTTGTATTCATGATCAGTTTTATTGTTTCAAAGTGCATGTGTGCATATATTACCCAAAAAGTTTGAATGTCATTACCTCAAATATTTCTGTGATCAGTTTTCACATTTCCTAGTTGTCTTGTACATAACTATTCAGATTCAGATAATTTATTCACAGTATACATAAATAATGGTTACATGTACATATATGTCATAAGTTTAGTAAATAGTATACTGTAGGGGGTGGCATAGCCAGATTGGCTGTCTCCCCCTAGAAGGAAATGTAGTTGCAGATAGACTGTGACCAAATGGTTAGGGAGGAAAAAAAAGTATGTGACGCTAAGTTGGAACTGGAACTCGAGTTTCTTCGTTGCTAAGATTTATTTGCAGGATGTTATCCGGCACAAAAGCCAGTGGGAGATCGGTGGTTAGGGATTGATGCATTGGTACAAAACTTGCCACTCTTGGTGGTCACTCCATTACTCAGTGCCAGGTCCCGCCAAGCACTTGATGTCGTTCGAAGAGTGATAAAGGGATAAATCTATGTGAACTAAGCGTCAGTGTCGGCCAGCATATTTGGAGGGCATCATATTTGGGGTTCTCTACAAATGCGCCTGCTTACTGAGCGCCAGTCAGTTGTTGAGTCATGGCAGTAAAAACTATTTTTTCCAACAAAATTATTCATTGCTGTATTAGTGTACATTCTAAAATCTGCTCTCATAGCCAATTCTCCTGACCAATAAGAACGTTGATTGTTTTATCCATTTGAAAAGTAAAATGGAGTTTCAGATTTAAATCACTGTTAACACCAAGCACTCTGGTAGTGGAACAGAATTTTCTCCAATCAGTCTGTTTTTACTCTTGTTTAACCAAGAATTTAACCAATTATATCTTGTTTGACAGAGCTCAGTGAACTCTGTCGAACAAGGTATATTTGGACAAATATCAAACTACATCATGGGAAATAGTTGCTGTGGAAAACTTTGCCATTTTGACATCAGAGTGCGGAGGGTTAACCAAGTCTATAGATAACAGTTGTTAGCTCACCTGACTGAAAGTCAGGGTGAGCTTCTCTTATCACTCTTCGTCCGTCTGTCCGTCCATCCGTCCGTCCGTCCATCCATCCGTCGTCCTGCATGAAGGTGGTGTTTGAGCCTCTTTCTCCTAAACCACTGGCCACATTTTAATTAAATTTCATGTAAGTAGTGGTTATATAGGGGCATTTTGATTTTTATGCAAATTAGGTTTCGGTTCATATTGAGCAGAGGTGTGGGGAAAAAATGGCCAAATTTTTCGAAAATTTTCTTCTAATGAACCACCAGTAGCAGAGAGTTGATATGTGGTATACAGAGTCCTTTTGAGATTTAGAATCAAGTTTGTTCAAGAGAAGTTTGTCGGGCATTATTTGCCTTCGTCTGGGAGGGGCAAGAATTTTTGCCACTCCCCAAATTTCTATTTTCCAAACCGAGAGGCAGATTTGAACCAAATTTGATATGGGGCTTATTGGGTCATAAGTACTTAAAATTTATGCCCAAATTTTTTTCCCGTCGCCCCATGGGCACCGTAGGAGCGAAAAATAGGAAAAAAATAAAACGCCCATATCTCCAAACCTACAGGGCACTAAGAATTCTTATTTGGTGTGAAGCTTCCTTAGGACCAACAGAATGGAATGGTAAAAAAAAAAACTGCTATCGGTTTTATCATGGGGTACTTTTTGGGGACTTTGAAAAAGTGCTGAGTCAGCAGTTTTTAACACTGCGGGTAATGGGAAAAACATGTAAGACTACTTTTCTCCCAAACCACTGCTCAAAAAGCTTTCAAATTTCACATATAACATCTTTGGAAGATTGTTTCACATGTTTATTGAAATCAATTCCCTGGGTCCATATTTGGGCTCTTTTTGGGAGCCCAGATGTTTAAATTAGTGCAGTATGAGGAATATTCTTTAAAAATCTTCTTCTTCAGATCTAGCAATAAGAATCTTTTGATATTTGGTATGCAGCATCGTTAGGGGGGTGAGATTCAAGTTTGTTCAAGCCAAGTCCCTGGGTTCATATTTAGGCTGAAAATTTGGGGCCCCGTTCTGGACTTAGAAATTTTGGACCAAAATCAGGAATTTTTTTTTTGTTTTTTATGCGTTTCGGTCAATTTTAAGACAAAAAAAAATTTTTTTTTTACACTGAAAATTTGGGGTCCGGGTGGAACTTGGAATTTTGAACCAAAATCATGAAAATAGTTTTTTTGTTTTTTATGCGTTTTAAGAAAAAGAAAAAATTTTAGGCTGAAAATATTTTGTTTGTGGGAAAAAAATCTGTTTTTATGCGTTTATCTCAATTTTGGGACGTAAAAGTGCAGGAACTGAAAATAGAAGGAGAATCTTGTGTATATTGTGTGGGCACAATCACTTCATCTCGTTGGTATATGCTTTTCTTAGGAGGGGTGTATGCAGCTTATTCAAGTCAAGTCCCTGGTTTGATATTTAGACTACCATGTCAGGTGAGCGCCCTCAGGCCCCCTGGGGCCTCTTGTTTGTCATGGTGACAGTTTCCAACCGATTTCTACTTGTCATCCAAAAATTGTAATCTCTCTCAAGGATTAGCTTGGTGTACCATAATTATGCCAAGCATTATAATCTGTGTATGTACTGGAAGCATATAACACCAATGGACATGTGAGCCTGATTGATTGAGCAAAGCTAGAAATTTCCCAGTCTTCCCATCATCATGAGAGGCAAATAATTAATTTGGGAGTCCACTGAATTCAGTTTGTCACTTTCCTCTCCCAAATTCAAATTCTGGATGAAATTGGTTATTGAATTACAAATGGTAAAAAAGGTTTAAATATTAGCCCTCAACTCTTAACCTGCTGAGTATTTTCAAGATATTTTTGATCACATCTTGTCATGGCTGCTATGAAGCAGCCATGACAAGATTTGATGAAAAATTAATCTTAATATAACACAAGAAATCATTGGTGAAAAAATACATTCAATTTACAGGGGAAAAATGTGATTAAAGGTGCCCAAATTATATTAATTTCAATAACAAGAGAAACCTTGTGCTGGGCAGGAATATCTGTCAACAGCATTAAAGAGTTAAAGGCCAGAACATCTTATACATTTTTTTTTACTTTGACAACCAACATTCTGTGGCTTCGCAGTTATTTCTAGGTGAGTCTTGGCTCCCTGTTTTGGCAGTTAAGACTTGCCTAGAAACAAGTGTCAAGGTTCTTGGAATATAACATATAACATAACATGTTGGGACACCTGCTCTGTTGCATTAAAAAGTCGGAATTTGATGTCTAAGGAACTAGTTAAAATGCTGATTTGCAATGTGTGTTTTTATTTACTTACATTCAGTTTAAAAAAATGTAAGTACTGGCCATTATGTCATGTACAAGTGAATTTGTGCCTGTCAAACATGTAAATTCTGCATGTCGGTCATCATAACAGATTGCTTATTTGCAGTCTTTGTCCACATTTGGTCCGTGTTCAAAAATTGATGAATGCCCATATTTGTCCTTTCATGAATGTTTCATTCACCAGGTATTTACATGACTTAATCCTTTACCCAATGTAATGGTCAAAACCGTCCAGCGCTATTCACAAAAATCACCATTCAATTTTCATTATTTTTTAACTTTTTGTCTCAAAAACATAGCTTATGACACCTCATTGGAATGAGCTCGTTCCAATGAATGGCCATATGCTATGTTTGTGAGGCAAAAAATGAACAAATTTAGTTGTTCAAGACTTTTATTATTTGCAAGTGTTGTCTGCCTTTCGTGTTAGGTAAACAGCTAAGCAGAGATTCTGTTCATGAAATTCATTTCTTACAAATTATTGGCATGCATTTCATTTTCCTATAAATTCTAAGCAACAAATTTTCTTGACAGAATAAAAAATGTAACCTTTGCCAGTGGCATGTTATATATAAACCTTCTGCATACTTTAGTAAAAATATCAAAATTTTAACGTACAGATTTTTTTCCCATAAGTCTATGGATTTAACCAATTCAATCTTTTTTGACAGAGCTCATCAAGGTCTGTCAGACAGGATTGAATTGGTTAAATTCCTAATTGCATTAAGGGAAAACGTTTATGCTTGAAATTACCATATTTCGACATTAGTGTGCAGATATGTATTTACATGTTTTATATGCTCTCTCTGAATTAATTTTCCATTGAATCAGAGTTTTGTGTGGAACGAAATCATACATCCATGTACACTTAAAAATCATTACATAAGAATATCCTTACCGTCCATGTTTTTAATTTATTGATATTTGTTTTTTTTATTTATAATAAATTGTTGAGAAAGCATATGAAATTTTGTTGACTTTATATAATATTATGAAAATGTATTGGTGTTTATGCTCTTTGGTGACATCCCTGTATAGTTACATGAGAAGAAAAGCATTACTGAATATTAAAATTTTCTCTTTTATCAAATGAGAATTTTAAGATGAAGGCATTTAAACATTTTCCGAATACTCTTGGGATTATTTTTCCTCAAATTTATCTTGTCACAGCATTCAGATCTTATTTCAGAGAAGAACATTGAATTCATTGGTTTCTTCACTACCTCACTGAATGTGGCTGATAAACTGTTAAGAACTGGCTAAAGGTCAGCGGTAAAAATCATGACTGCACCTCCCCACTTCCTTCATTTGGCATGCAGTGTTTGGACCGAGTACTATTGCCCATTAACTGTTATTTCCAAGGTCCTCCACTTAGGCATAAAACTGCACAGGTGGTTGCTAGTTTGGTGATATGTGAGTCATACCAGCATAGAAATTAACCAGGGCTGTCATCAACGAATGGTAAAAGCCATTATCATGCCACTTGTTTAATTTGACCAATCAACATGCTCTTATGGCATCGGTGGACTATGCGATATTAGGTTATTCAATGGGGAACAGGCTATGGGATTGAGTCCATACACTGCTTATGACCATGTATGAGCACACACAGTCCCTCTGCCGTGCGCCATTTTGTTTCCGAATTAATTTTCCCACCTCAAATTTTCACCAACAGAACGTTTATTTG
Organism: Pictodentalium vernedei; assembly: GCA_031216915.1. Lineage (NCBI taxonomy): Eukaryota > Metazoa > Mollusca > Scaphopoda > Dentaliida > Dentaliidae > Pictodentalium > Pictodentalium vernedei. Next base: position 93,436,241 of record CM062288.1, read on the forward strand.
CCAGGTATGGGGTCATTTGAGGCTCAGCGCGATCAATATTAGGCTCACTTCGTCTCACATGATGCCATAGCTGGCAAGTAAACGTCCTGTAACTTATATTACAGTCTGTCATGACTTTTCCCATGTCATTGCTAATTGTCATGGCTAATTTAGTTTATTGTAGATGCCTTGTCTTAATAGTTTTCTGAAAAACAACGGTATGTGTACATGAGAACCGCCTGGCAAATTATGTCATGGTCAGGCAAACACGAGTCGGCCACCACCTCCCAGGCTTCCCCACTAACTATATTTGAACACAATTAAAGTTCTGTTCAAGGTTAACTTTTATTTTCAGTCTGCAATCTAGAATTTTTTTAGAACACTGCACAAAGTTATTCTCCAGTGACTTTTTGTCCAACACTTCATTTCATTATTGTACATGACCATCACAGTTTTCTGGTCTTTTTCTCCAACACTTCATTTCTGATTCAAACTTAACTTTTAGAGCCTCGAGAAATTTCTGCCAAGCCTGTTGGCTTCAAAGCTTTTGTCATAATACAAACTTCGTGAAATTGTCGGAATTTTGCTGATGAAATTCCATTTAGAAACATTTTATCTCCGCCGTGGGAACCCTGAGGAATGGTCAGTGCTTGTTTACTGTGGAACATAAGTTCTTTTTTACCGATAAAATAGAGCCTGGTAACCAACACCTAGTGAGGTGCGACTCCTCCACAGAGGGCCATATAGGTATAAACTATGGCTCAACCTTTTTTTTGAAAATGGCTAAGAATTTCACACTGATGACGACATTTTAACATTTCCAGCATCAAATTTTTCCCATACTACACCAAGGAATTTAACCAATTCAGTCTTGTTTGGCGAAGATCAGTGAACTTTGTCAATCAAGATTGAACTGGTTAAATTCCTAGTTGCATTATGGGAAAATTTGATGATTGAATCATCGGTATTTGACCTAGTGTGTAGAGGGTTAAACTTTTTATGCAGGGAGGGGTAGTTTGTTTTTGCAACAACTTGAACAATCGGATTTTAATGCTTTATATTAACAATATCTTAGACAAGATCCCTAACTACCACCACCACCATTCGATGTAAATTTAGGGAGTTATTGCACTAAGTTGAATTTTACATTAAATTCCAATGTTTATGAAATAACTTGATCACTTGGGCCACTCCCTCACTGTAGCTAAAATTGCAACAACCTGATGGAAACAATTGGTGTCAGTTTCGGCAGAACTCTTTTTTTTCTTGAAAAACGGAAATTTATTTTTTTTTTGTTTTTTTTTTTTTTTGTTGTTGTTGTTTGTTATTATTTTGGGTACCTCTCAAACGATGCAGCTGAAACTCTCATTTGTGCATGTCCAGATTTTATCTTCAAATTAATGAGAAAAAGGTCTGGTTAACTCCCCTGAAATCGTCATTTCGAGGGTTGGAGATTAGCATTACGGAGATGGGGAAAGTTTTACAATTCCTAAGATTAAATAAAATGTTCAAAAGTTACATTATGGAAGCGCATGGCATCGGAAAGTTCAGTATATTTTCTTATAGTAATTGTTGAGTGTTGCCAGTTTACCATCTGAGTTTTGTTCCTCCGTCATTTATAAAATGTACTGTTTTTTCCAGTGCAATCATGCTAAAAGTGATTAAAAACAGTGTTTCCATTGACTGGCCATCTGTGTGCGCTTTTTGGTTTGACAGATGACTGGGAAGCGAATTAATCCGGAAAATATGATCTTGTGTCTTCTGCTTGGTAAAAATATCTATCAGACACAAGTCTTGACTTTTGTTCCTTTGATGTCCAAATTACTGAAAATCTGATTACTTTTATCACACCCTGGCCAGTGATCCGTGAAGCAATTAGCTGATGGGTTCTGATAATCGGTAAGTGGAGATAACCGTCCACTTGAACCAGTCAGCTGAAGTGGAAATCTGGGTATGTGGTTATTTACTGAAGAGTAGGCCTTTTATGCAGCGGAGAAACAAAGATTTGAAGTTTGTAGAGCCATAAGCAGGTTTCCCATTGAGGGGATAGCAAAAAGTTAAGTTCTTTGTTCTCTCGGGATGTTTGAGAGAAACCCGGGTAATACACGAGACTCGAGAAAAGTGTTTCTGGACTAATACATCAACAGTTCAAGTGTAGGTTGTATTGTCTTTCAGCATCTTAGGGCTTAGAGTCTTTGGGGTCAACTCGGCCAATAATTCTTGTAGTATATTACTATTCCTGGCGTGCGTTTGTTTGTTTTGGTTAATGACACTTTCAACAGCCAGGGTCATATTGGATTCGGAGAGAACCATCGAGTAGAGACGATTAACTTTCGGGCTCGCCAATTTACCAGCACACAGGGCCGTATTATTCATATGGCTGACTAGGCTGAAGCCTTGGGGCCCGTCGAGATGGGCCCGCCATTTTTTTTTTTTTTTTTTTTTTTGCTGAGACACTGTTACCAGCGCCTTAGGGCTCCAATGGTTAGAGGCACTTTGCACTCTTTTGCGCCGCAGCGATAATGTACAGGTGTATTTATCCATATATATACTCTCATAAGTATACTATATATATATATTTATATACAGTACATTATTTTAATGCTTATTTAAATATGTCAGGTTGTGAGTAGAATTATTCAGGAGACCCACAAAAGGTATATAGGGGTATGTTCTGCGGCATAGTGGTTACGGTACCAGGGTCAGGCTGTCAGCTGTAGTGAGGTGAAAGACTGATGTGCCGGAGGAGGCCCCGAGGCCGAAGTACCTAAAACTCTAGGGGTCCGGCCATTGATTAATACGGTACTGCCAACACATGCAAACAAACAGGGTTAGAAATGGCTGAAGACAAAGGAACTGCCCAAGTATACACTATGCCCCCACGCTTTGATTGGGGCAGTTTGGATTAAGTGCCTTGTTAGGACATGATGACGTGGGTCGAAATCGAACCTGCGATCTTTCGATCTGAAACTCGGTGTGTTGTCCAATGTCCCTTTCCTGTTACCTTTGCGTCTGCAAAACAAGGGAGTAGATTGTGACATATTTTAACTTCCAGTTGTATAATACAATATTTGTATACTCAGTTACAAGATGTGGCTGTTGCTTATATCTAGACGCCAGTGTAGAACAAGTGTGAATATTAGTGGTGCATGTATGTCGCCTTTCAACTCTGTGGGGTATAATAATGGTTTTCTAGAACAGTTTGTGCCATTGAATTTGAAGTTGAAGTCTGAACGATATTCTGACGTGCAATATTGTCGAGACTCCCGCAGGCCATGACTATTACCAGTATCGCCGAGTCACGGTGATGTTTTCGGAAATTCGCGAAAAGGTTTGGGGTGGACGACGTCCATCGCGCAGCGATGATCGACCAGGTGTGCATGGTTCGGGAATATGTTCAAAACCTAAATTAAAAAAACTGTTGGGATTTAAACTGTTGGCCTCTGTATTTTACACGATAAATGTTTTCAAAGAAAAATGTGACGGATTTACAGTGATTTTACAAATTTCCTGCTTTTACCATTTTTATTCGGCAAATAATCAATTAAAATTAAACAAAATTCGCCTATTCATCACACATAAATAACCCATGTACTCTATTTTACATATTATGTAAGAACGTATCCATCTATAATGGAAATATCCCGACAAACTGCATGAAGACTCACAGCAACATGCTTGTGAGTGAAGGCGTTTTTGTGGTGCATTTTGCGCATACGAGGTTCGCCCAAAGACGAAACATTGCCAACTTGTCCAGAATTAATTCGACACCAGATGGACACAATTTCTAGATAATCTTGTTTATTTAGTAGCTACTTCTCTACTTTGAAATATTCGCCCAGGCACTTTTTGCGTGGAATTCATGAGCTACGATATCATGGATTTTGTCCAAAAAATCTGGTGGTGGCCGCCAAAATGGCTTGAGTTTGAAGGATAGCCAAGGTTGAGGAAGCAACATCATTCAGGATCCCCAGGATCGTCAGCAACAACGTCTTCTGAAGTCCACCATTTGCACTCATTCTGGTCAGCTCTACATTCGCCACAAGCTGTCACAGACTTTAGACTAAGCTTGAGGCAGAAACAGGTATAGGTTCCGCATGTATTTCTGCTTGTCACATTGCATTTGCAACGCACAAAATTCAAAGGCGAGCTTGGGTCGATTTCTCTGTCCGTCAACACCCAAAATGTTTCTCCAGGGACAAGGTCAGTATTTTGGAGCTTCCAACCCCAGTACGACGGATCTAAAACATCATTGGATAACGAATGATACGAATCCCAACGGATAATCTGCAGATGCACACGCGAAGAGTGGAAATAAGCAGCTCTCTGTTGGGGAGCTCCGTGGTTCTATAGGGCCTTTGCAAGAGGACACCATTCCCATGAACTTGACAAAACGTAGTCTGTCAAGTGATTCCCCAGCTTTCGCTCTATGCAGAATTTGGAAGAAAATGAGACCCGCGGTACCAACCCCTATATCTTGTTAAGAAGATTTAGTTTTCCTTGCCCTAATGTTGCGTAACAAGAGTTCCATGCATGGATAAAAAATGGTGTGTAATTTTACAGCTTGACCAATTAAGGAAGCAATATTCCAAAATTTTGTAGGGGTTTCTCCCACCGGATTTTCGTTTATCTGAGCGGAAATACATACCCGCCAGGTCGATTCACCAATGGTTCTTCAGAGAGCGTGGTTGCGACATCGGGCTTCAAACCGAATCAGCGGTTCGAATCATCGCCAGGGATAACTGTGTTGTGTCCCAAGGCACATAATCCAGTTTGCCCACGCGGGGGGCATGGTGGCGTTAAGACGTACTGTACGTTGACGGTGCACTTGACTTCAGCCAATGCTAAACCTGCTTGTGTGGTGTTAGTACGTTGGGAGTCTGGTAGTTGCTCGCCATTACTCGGTGGTTCTCGCCAGATACTCCGGTTTCCTCCACCCGTAAAACTGTCCGACACGAGGTGACCCTCGCCGTCGAAAGTGTCGTTAAACCCCAATAAATAAATGTTTCTCGAGTGGTGCTGAGTATCTGCGTCATCAGCAACAACGACAATGTTTGTTTCATTTGAAGCTATTTCGATATCCTTGGATACAATCATCGTATAGAAGTCGCCGGTACTAATATAGGCCTGCGTACTATGGCCGACCTTTTCGAGAAAAGAACTCAACAATTTAATAAACTGCGTTTTATTCTTAGCATTTCCAACCCATGCTTGCTTATCAGTGTGTACTTCTGATGCAGTGATTTCGGCGCATGTGTTCCAAGATTTCCTTCGATATTCCGGGTCTTTTATGATGGTCCGTCCCCGTACCCACCAAATATATTATATACTTGCAGGGTTACCCGGCGTTGCTTGGGAAAATGTAGGGGTCATATGAAAAGTACCCCCCAAAAAAACCCAAAATAGGGCCGCGTATTTTTCGACCCAGCCCGGCCTACGGGCGGCACACTCAGCCCCGCCCTCCGGGCGGGGCCTTCTATTACGTCACCTTTTAAACCCCCACCATTAGATTCCTGGTAAAAAGTTAGCCCTAGTAGACCCCTTTGAGGACCTATATCGGTGAAATCCATCAATTTTGCCCACCCCCCACCCCACCCCCGCCACTTTTTTAAACACCACCATTAGATTCCTGATAAGAAGTTACCCCAAGTAGACCCCTTTGAAGACCTATATCGGTGAAAAAAATTTGGTCATACCTTTCGGTGCCCCTCCCTGCTCCCACCCCCACCCCGCACACTTTTTTAAACCTGACGAGGACCTCCGCCATAAAAAAGTACCCCTAGTAGACCTATTTTGGGCACTCTGGATGGCCTCCATATCCATATTCATTTATATAGCGGACAGACAGACAGAAAGAAAGACAGACGGACATTCTAAAATATAGTATAGAAGATATAATATACACCTCCAATATATCGATCAAACATAAGTAGTGCATTGGCGAATCGCATCTGCGTTGGAACCTTTCCTCACACCGGAGAAGAGCACCGCCATCGAGGACAGGAGTAGGGTTACCTGGTGATTCCGCGGTCTCTCCTGAATTGGTCATCTCATTTGCAAGTTGAGCTTTTGCGGATTTTCGCATTGCTTAATTAGTAAATAAAGACGTAGGAAATGCTGTGAGCTCATATTTAAAAAAAATGTTCCGTAATCTCGTCCCTCTGGGCGATGGCGTTCAAGCGAGAAAAGAGGATCGTCGAATTTATCAAAACTTTCCGGTTATCCGTCTTAGCAGCATGATTGAGATGACCCAGTGCTTGGACCTACATGCTTCATTTGATTGGCGTTTTCAAGAAGTTCCGACAGTCAACAGTTTCTCACAAACTACTCGACCAAATTAAACCAAATTTTGTGTGCATGTTCCTTATCATATGTCAATTCAAGTTTGTACAAAAAAAACTTGCTGCGCCCACATGGGCACCAGAAGGGGCATAACTCTGATAGCACCAGTGGCGGCGCCAGAGTTACAAAAATGAGGGGGTACAGTTGAGGATTGTTCATCGTCGAGCTTGGGGGGGGGGGGGGGGATTTTTAACGGTTTTGCAACAAAATCATGCGAATATGGATATCATTGGAACCGGCTGAACAAGCCGGTTCCAATGATATTCATATTTGCATGATTTCATTGAGTTATACCTTTGAGAATTTTTCTAAAATATTAAATTTTATTTATTTTTTAAAATTGCTGTAGGCTGAATTCCAAACGGATGCCTTGCACGCTCTCGATTCTAGCATTCGTCGAATACTCTTAAGCACTATGTTTCAGTCCGTTTAAACGCGGCATGCCTTGTTGCAATTTGGACCCTCGACTCTTGTTTGTTGTTTGCAGCTATCGTGTGTGTGGGGGACGGGGGGCAAACATAATTTCAAAACTTCTCTAATTTAGTGCACTTGGGAATAGGGGATTAAGCATACCGACCATTACACCGCAACGTTCAATACAACAAAAATTAAAATGATAGTATTGTTTTACTACGCTTGGCGAAAAAAGTGGAGGGGTAAGTACCCCCACATACCCCTCCATGGCGCCGCCACTGGATAGCACCCATAATTTTTTTTTAAAAATTACAAAAATCTTCTTCTTCAGATCCACCAGTCAGAATCTTTTTATATTTGTTATACAACATCTCTAGGGGTGTGTGTGTGGGGGGGGGGGGGGGGGGTGGGGGGGGGGGGGGTGGTGGTGGTCAGATTCAAGTTTGTTCAAATCGAGTCCCTGGGTTAAGATTTGAGCCCAAATTTTAACTTTGTGCAATGCGTGGAATATTCTTTAAAAATCCTCTTCTTCAGATTCACCAGTCAGAATCCTGTCATATTTGGTATACATCATCTCGGGGGGGGGGGGGGGGGGCAGATTCAAGTTTGTTCAAATCGAGTTTCTCGGTTAATATTTGGGTTCCCTATGGGAGCCTGAATTTTAACTTAGTGCAATATGAGGGAATTTCTTTTAAAATCTTCTTCACATCCACCAATCAGAATCCTTTCATATTTGGTATGCAACATCTCTAAGTGGGTCAGATTCAAGTTTGTTCAAATCGGGACCCTGGATTATATTTTGGATCCCTATTTGAGCCCAAAGTTTAACTTAGTGCAATGTGAGGACATTTCTTTAAAAACCTTCTTCATATCCACCAGTCAGAATTCTTTCCTATTTGGTATATGACATCTCAAGGGGGATCAGATTCAAGTTTGTTCAATTTGAGTCCTTGGCTTAATATTTGGGCTCTATGGGCAGGGGGGGGGGGAATGGGGGGGGGGGGGGGGCATGTTACGTTCAGGTTTGTTCAAATCCTTTCTTTAGTGTTTTTCCATAAAATTTGCCTCTCGTGACTTCATTCCTTTGTAGTGTTGATGAACCATGTCTAACTGAATGTGACCCCAAATACTTCTTTGAACCACTTTGGCCGGTGAGCGATTAATGCCCCTTGAGTCATCTTGTGTGAATATATGATGGCCCACAGCTTCAGTTTGCTGACAGTTTATTTGGTCCCTGTCTCCGACAACCAGCCCAGAAGTGAGTTACCGTAAAAGGCGATTCGCATTTAATTTCAAGGGTTCCTGAACGTCAAACCATTCGCGGATACTCGGAGTCTGAATTATCTCTCTTGATTCGGGTGCTGCTCATGTCAATATGCGGTTCACTTAACCCGTTTAACGTTTGTGATTGTCGACACTACATTGTGAATTTCAGCACACATAAATGCTCCCTGTCCCTATAGTCAGACCACATTGACTCTTAGCCCTTTACCCAACCTAACCGACAAAACCGGCCAGCGCTATTCTCAAAATCGCCAAATAATTTTCATTATTTTTTCAATTTTTGTCTCAAAAATATTATCGTTCCAACGAGGGGTCATAACCTATGTTTTTGAGACAAATAATGAAAAAAAATTGTCATTCAAGATTTATTTTTGCAAGTGGTGTCTGCTTTTTATGTTAGGTAAAGGGTTATAGGAAGCCCGAGGACCTGCTTAATTACCAGGTCGGTTGAAAGACCAGCCCACGGTTGACTACTTCGTCGAACGGAGTGATTTCCATTCTAAGCGAAACATTTATAGAGCCATGCAGGGATGCTTATCGGGCAACTCAAATTTCATTCGGAGGGACAAACGAGCGCGCGTTGCGTAACCGCTGCGGCCCGTTGCCGCAGATATAGATTTAACATTCTGCTCAACGATATGATATGGAGGTTCTAATCACTTAATCGTTCTACTCTTATGAAGTTCGTCATGGGTCAACATACTCCACATACTGAAGCTTGAGCTTCGCAGTTTAGGATTTGTGGGTTAGCCAGAAATAGACTGCGAGGGGTAATCGGCTTCCAATTTCACAAGCCCATCAGATCCTGGAATATCTGATAGGGGAACTGGTTTGCTTCTGGCCCCATCGTATACAGATGATTACATAGCTAATTTTGTTCAGAAATATGCAAACTGACCCAACAAAATCCAAATCCAGCAAACGCTGGCCAGGAAAACCTTGAACATTGCTTAAAAAAAGGGGGGGGGGGGGGGTCCTCTTTGGAGCACTGTATATAAAAATATTATCCAAAACGGACTTCTACGAATTTTGAATGTGTTATAGAAGGAACATTCCTGCATCTGAAGGGTGTTCAATCCAGCTTACTACCAATTTTTCCAGGTTCGCAACTGGGTTCACCCCAAAAATTGTCTTTATCGACTGCAGTATTTCGTGGTCCACAATTTGCACTCATTCTGGTCAATAAAACATCAAAATTAAGAATTGGGGACAACGCGACATCGCTACTTCATCAGATGATGTGGCTATTTCATCAGGACCCCCCCCCCCCCCCACCCCCCGCCCCGACCCTCAAAAAAGAAAGAAATCTCAAGTAGCCTAAGGCAGCAAGCGATGGCTCCATAGGCTTACGTATATGGCGAAGGAATGTTAACTATCTTTATGTCCACATGCTGCAACCACACAGGTTATGAAGAAGGCCCGCAAGGGGTATTTTGAAAGTTGGTGCGCGCGCGAGGTGGTGGTGCTCGTAACATATACGCAGAGTACCCGTCTGGATGCGCTCCTAACAAGAACCAGCCCCTGTGACCTAACACGACTAGAGCGCAGTGGGCCACCTGCCAAAAAAATTAATAAGAATAATATGAAACTGTTCAGTTTCGAACTCCGAAACAAAGCTCAGGCTTTTGAACTCCTCATTGGAGTCAGAGTATTATTTCTTAACTTTTTTTCGAATTGAACCTTGAATTTAATCGAATTCCGAATCATGCAGGGGCGTGGCAACAGGGGGAGGGTCACTCCTCCCAACCCTGGCCAAATTTCCTATAGTTGGAAATTCGGAGGTCAAGTCATGAGTAGTTGGAAATTCCATCTATCTGTATTTTAGAGCTTCTTTGGTGATGCTGTTGCCTCCTTTACTTCCCAAAACTCCAACTCGGTTTCAAATCGGTAAAAAGTCCAACTGTTATTTTTACTTCCCAAAACTCCAACTCGGTTTCAAATCGGTAAAAAGTCCAACTGTTATTATTTACAACTGCAGTGTAAACAATATCGAGGTTCATAAATATGCATGATGTCAAATGGTACGAGATTTCTATAGTACGTTTACTTGTCGTAATAAAAAAAAATCCTCGAAAAGCACTTCAAGAAAATCACATCATGTAAAGTCGTTATCCCGAGTTAATGCCACCATTCACAATTACAAAATGATGAAACATCGAAAATTGATCATTCCTGCATAAGATCTGATTTAATGTTAGGAGAGTGTGAACTGCTCAAAGTTCTCAGCTTGAGCATTTGTTTAGCACACATTCAATTCCCAGAATAATACTAAATAATAATAACCTGATAATTATATTAAACATGTGTTGGCATTTCCGTTACTAGAATCAGTTTTTATGTCCCCTTGCATGGCTTAATTTTCAAAACATTTCTCGGTAGTGAATTTCCAACTAGGGGGGGGGGGGTCACTACCCCTCATCCCCCACCCCACCCCCACCCCACCCCAATCTGGACGCCTCTAGCCACGTCCCTGGAACTAGGCCTGAAACGTCCCTGGAATCATCATTTTTAAATACGGATTTGAAACCGACGAAATGAAAACCATGATGGATCATAGGCATGATTCGATGTTGATTCGGCTCAGGAAATCAAAGGTGGAATGAAAACATAGCCCCCACATCCTCACGGGGCAAGCAGAAGTGACATATTAAGCCAAGAAACGTATGACTGCCCACAATAAAATCATCACCATAATAATACTAATAATAATTTTAAAGCCTAGAATCCACACACGGTGCTCAATGGCTGTACAATAATTGCAGACATACATACACACACATACACGTACATTCTCTCACAGATACAATGATGATACATGGATCACTATCATCATTTTACTGGTGCCCAACGCCACATCAGCAACCAATGCTATATCGTGGCGCTAAAAGCGGCAGAACCTAAAATAAAAAGGGTATTGAATTAAACAAAATAAAAACAAACTACAAACTTTAACAACAAGTTTGTGAGTGTGATTTGACGAGTAACGAGGGCGAACATCACTCTTAGGTTTACCACTAAGCTATAGGGGGGCCTATCTATATTCCCATTTTGATGTAGGCCCTAAAAGCGATTTGAGATATATATAGGATTTGTCTAACGAGGAACGTCGCTAGACCTAAGCTTTCTGCGCAGAGAACAGAAAGTTTCGCGTTTTTCTTAAACGATGTAGGCCTACCCATGCTCAGTTTTGTTTGGCGATTACCATTGCATGATACATACTTGAGTGTGCGCATCTTAGCACCTGGACGCATCATTATTACATGTGGACACGTACAAAATGGCCCATGTCTGAATTATTCCGTTGTCTTTGTGTACAGAAGTTACCAAGTTACTGCAGGTTTGACAAAAGTCTCCCCATGTGGCACGTAGTGTTTAAGCAGAACTGTCCTCCTACTCCCAGTGCATCCACCAGGAGCAGGCCTGAAAATAAGCAGTCTGACATGTGCAGAATGAGGGCTCCTAGAGGGGGAATGTGATGATGCTATCCCATACAGTGAGCCAATTTATCCTCTCGGTACCTCTTTCTGTTTTAGTTTTGATACCCTTATTCAGACTGAGGAAATCATCACGGAAATTGCTATGCCTCTGACCCACATTATTAACTTATCATTTAATTCTGGCATCGTCCCCACAAAAAATGAAGATAGTCAAGGTCACCCCTGTTTATAAAATCTGCAGATAAATAGTTTTTTCAATAACTACAGACTCATCAGTATCCTACCTGCCTTCTCAAAGATCTTAGAAAAAACTTATGCAGAGTCGCCTTTCGCGCTATTTAGAAACCCAAAAATTTACTTTATCAGTACTAATTTGGTTTTAGGAAGAGGACATTCCACTGTACACCCCAGTTCTTCACCTCATCAAATGATGTCGCCCGTATGAATGACAAAACCGACCAAAGATTGTACAATTTCAATTTTTCTCGATTTCTCTAAAGCCTTTGATACTATTGATCACCTCATTCTTCTAAAAAAAATAGAAGATTATAGCAATTCGTGGAATAGCTCTTGGACTGGTTCAAAGATTACTTAACAGACAGGACAACTGTATTGTCCAATACCTTGATTATAACTTCTAATGTTGAAGATATTACCAGTGGGAGTGTCGCAAGGCTCAGTTCTCGGCCCCCTCCTATTTTTTTATATAAATTAGTGATTTAAGCAATTCCACTGCTCTAAAATATTTTATCATTTGCAGATGACACAACAGCCACATGCTTCAAATGATAACCTTGATACCCTCTTTGAAAATGCCAACACTGACCTGCAAAATGTTAGTGAATGGTGCTCAGCAACTAAACTGAATACTGAATGAGAGGAAAACCAATTACATGTTACTTCACCCAAATAGCGATTCATACGGCATTACAGACCGATTATTAACTGTAAATGAAATCGACATTGCACCGATTGGGAAATGGCCAAGATAAGAACAAGTGTTAAATTCCCTTGGCATTCATCTTGACGAAAATTTGAAATTTCGAGAGTCACATTTTGGGCGGTATGCTCTAAGATGGTTTCTGCCCATCTATGCAATAAATAGGGCAAAAAACAATT